>JAODJU010000003.1:580561-593715 GCA_026776725.1 Gnathonemus echidnorhynchus
AACCCAAGGACCAGGGTTCAAGTCCCTCTCCCCCCATAGGGGAGACATCACCCCTACATTTTCCAAAATATACCCAATCAACCCTTACCAGGTGCAAACTACAGGTACCATGCTTGCTAACAGCTTGAAACACTGAGAATGAGAGCAGGAGCCTAAAGAAAGCAACTACATCAGTTACCTACAGCAGACAGTAGGAGAGGGTGGCCAGATAGCACAGTGGTTAGCATTGCTGCCTCATAAACCCAAGGACCAGGGTTCAAATCCCCCTCACCCCCATAGCTCCCTGTGTGTGGGGCCTGCACAGTACGTGTGGGCTCCCAGACACCCTCTCCCATTGCCTGAGAAAACAGATGGCCAGATTTTAGTCAGGACATCACCCGTACCTTCTCCAAAAGATACCAAACAACCCTTAATGAGGCCTTACAGTAAAGAACCAGGATCTTCCCAGGTCAACTAGTCTCCCATCCAAACACTGGCCAAACCAAATCCTACTTAGCTTCATACAAACTACCCAGCCCAAACTGCAGGTACCATAGTTGCTGACAGGCAGAAACACTGATCACTGAGAATGTGAGCTGGAGCCTAAAGAAAGCAACTACATCAGTTACCTATAGGGGATAGTGGGGAGTGGCCAGATAGCACAGTGGTTAGCACTGTTGCCTCACAAGCCAAGGATCTAGGCTCAAAAAAGTACTCTTTTTCTTTAAAATGTAATTAAGTAAAAGTATTCATTTTTAATTGTACTCAAGTAAAGTAAAAATTCCCAAAAATAATACTTAAGTATACAGTAATCAAGTTAAATTACTCAAGTATTTTACACCTCTGCTTTTTTCACGCCACTTAGAGAAAGGTGACGCATTTTCTTCAGCTCAGTTCAATAGCAAATAGTATTTAATTACCTCTTTTAGATTTCCACCAATCCCATTACAGGATGACTTCGCTTTTCACATCTGCTTTTTGTTGTACACTGTTCAGGCTACTTAGATCCATAACAGTTACATTGGTCTGTCATGTTCGGCCAGAAGAACATACAACACAGTGGTCTACAGTGGGTTTTGGGTTCGTCCATCCATCCATCAATTTTCATTAACCAGCTTTTGGGCCACAGCAATCCATGAACTATGTTCCACCCACACACAGATACACACACACACACACACAGAGGTTTGTAATTTTATCTTTGTGGGGACTCTCCATTCTTTTCTATGGGGACGCTCTAATCCCAACATGACGACCTTAACCCCTATCCAGTGCTAACCTTAACCAGCTCTAACTGAACTAAGCTGACAATTGTTTCAAATCCACAACCTCTGTAGGTGCAGGTATTAAACAGCACCCCCCTCCTAAAGGTCTGCTGTTACATCTTTTACAAGTGATATCCCCCATAAAATATAGATGCTCCCCGGCTTACGATGGTCCGTGTTACGATATTTCGACTTTACGATGGGAAAATGTTTTTCACTTTCAGTACATTACTCAATAAATTACATGTGATATTCAACACTTCATTATAAAATAGGCTTTGCGTTAATGATTTTGCCCAGCTGTAGGCTAACGTAAGTGCCCTATGACGTTTGTTAGATTAAGTGTATTATATAAAAAATGCATTTTTGCCTTACGATATTTTTGCCTTACGATAGGTTTATCAGAACGTAACCCCATCGTAACCTGGGGAGAGGCTGCATGATAAAATGTAATTAAAATATACAAATACATAAAACATTCTAAATTCCTTTTAGGTTTGTTTCAGGCATATTCGGATCAGGGTTTCCCCATCGCTCAATGAACCCTGAGGTACACCGTAAGAGAACGGAATAAGTAATTTAATATAATGGACAGGAAGGAATTGTTCCTCATTTAACTTTATTGCTGAACCTTGTGAGAACAGAAAAAGACACTTCATTAAGTTCTCCTTTAATAGGTCCATCTATCTAAATCAGAAGAGGGCTTAATAGTGGCTCACAATTATTTATATTTGATAAGGAGTCTTTAAAATCCCGGTGTCATCGTCGGCCATTGAAACTGGCATTTTAAGTGAGTGTTCTATGTGCAGTTCTCTCTTGAACTGGATTATTAAACTTTAATCTGGCCTCCGAAGCCATTTTTTCACCCTCCTTGTGATTAAAAATGAAAAGTGAGACAGAATAGGAAGCCTCGCATCCCCGACAGCAGCATCAAGCTGAAAGGGCCAAAATCCCCAACCTGACTATGCACCCCCCACCCCGCCCTGACCCGACCCAACCAGACCCCAACCCGACAATGAATTCCTCCCTCCCCACGTGACCCATGTCGGAGAATCGTCTCAACGGGCTGTCGCATGAATTTAGGGGAACTCATCATTCCCAAAAAGCTGGCGTGGTACCTGGGGTGCTGGTTCAACACCCCCCCCCCCCAACCCTGGGGCCAGGTGGAGCAGAGGGGGTCACTGCTGGGGAATGCTGATGAAAATGAAACCGAACATGACGCCGGGAAATTTCACACGGGACATAATACGCAGCCGTCACCTCGATATTCGTATGCAAAATTCATAACCGTACCTGTAATCAGATCAAAGCGGCTGTTTCTTATTTTATACTGATCTGAAGGGGAAAATAAGTGAATAATAAAATAACGTATAATACAGCTTCTACCGTTCACGCCAAAGTATCTTGTAAAGTTATGGGTTGTAGTATTTTTGGCTGTTGATAGGTGGCTATACATTAAGTTGCCAAGGTAACAACACGGAAAATATAGCTATACCTAGATATTTACATATGAATGCATTGCCCCATACCCACATATTTATTAGTATAATTGTAACTGTATTTATTGGCTTGCTGTAAGCACCTTAATTTGCATTTGTGATATGAGCGCTGTGTTTAATTTGTGTTTAGCAGTGACCGGAATGACATGAAGATTTATATTGCATAGTGGAACTGGCTGTTTACTGTGCATATGACAACACACTATACTGTATACATACATACATATGGGTAACACTTAACTTGACAGGGCACAGATATTCAGTAGTGACTCAGTCACTACTGAAGTACAAATCATGAACAAGTATAGTATCTATTTGAGATAAAAGATGCATCGTGATTCATTATATGTATATATATATATATATAGAGAGAGAGAGAGAGAGAGAGAGACAGAGAGTAATTGCTTGTGATATCAGATGTGTCACGATTAATTAATGATCAACAAACATTAGATCAATACGCAACTAAGACTTTGTTTGTGGTTAATACCCAAGTAATAGCATAATGCTACATTGTTTGTGGCCCTTCAATTAAAGTGTTACCAGTACATGCAAGGTCACATACACAGTGACACAGTTTTAGCCACTACAGTCATTCAATGCTCTACAGCAGATGTACTTTACTTATACATCTGACCTAATACAGGATAAAAAAACACCACGAACTGCCCGTTAATTACTGAATACAGCATTCTGTTTTCAATAAGGCTAGACCCATCTTTCTACTGGAACATTTATCTGCATTTTCTAAGCACCTCTAATCATTTCCTACTTCATGGTGAGTCTATTTACTACTGCTTACTGCATTTCCAGAAAGATCTACTTAATATAAATGTGCCTTCGCAATCTGTCTGAAAGAGGGGAGTTCATTGCATTACATAGATTAAGGTAATATATTAAAGGTGAGTATGGAGCAAAGAAAATCTTTATGACCATGAGTGACCTGCAGGTGGCGACGTCTCATAGGGTCAGCCAGGTGAGGTACGCGGGGTTGTTGGAGCCCAAGTCACTGGAATCCATAGGGGATGTGGAGAATCTGAATATTAACTGGCCGGAGGATCGATGCTGAGTGTGTGATATTGACTCCCCTTTCATGCTTAACACTAAGTGCGTTCAGTCGATAGCGCCGATCGCTGAAGGAGGTGGCCGTGCTGAAACTCATTTCTGTCGGCCCTCGCTCCGATGGCTGCATGACTTCGGCTTTCCCTCCACGGCCTCTCTTCAACGAAATCCGGCAGAAACCAGTTTGACGACACATTTGATTCCCGTCGCCCGGACTTTCTGTAAAATCACGTTTTATGATTCAGCATTTTCCCCCGCCTTCTCATCCATGTAAAAGCAGCACAGTAAAGCTTTCACGATGCGTTTTAAGAACGGGGTTTAACAAGCTTTAACACGCGCCCCGTGTTTGGTGGGCTTCTTCCTAGAGGGGGCTCTCCGAATTATACGTGAGGGCTCTGCAACACGTAGCACTTAGAATAATTCGATAAAGCGAAATGGACTGAAGTGGGCAAGAGCTAATTCTGTTCTGCTCCTTTGAGGCTGAATTAATATTTACATAATTGATTATCCAAAACAGTATCTATCGTGCTATTCATATTCACAATACAGTATATTTGAATTTAAACACGGGACCTTGATAAGTACTTCTCCCATGTAATGAATGAATCAGAATTTTTTTAAATACATATCGTATCTGCTTTCTTGTTTGGCTGTAAATGCTACTTACCATTAGAATATGAGCCATCATAATAGTCATGTGACATGTCACATGAGACAGCATGTCCATTTTAAGTTTAAACAGTTAGGGTGAGTTGACAATTGTGTGTAAGGAAAGCGGGTGCATGCAGCGTGTGTGTGTGTGTGTGTGTGTGTATGGATTAGGTTTATATTACAATGTGGGGTCCAAATGTCCCTCCACAATGTGATAGAAACCTGTTATTTTGACGTTGTGGGGACCACTTTTCAGGTCCCCACGAACATCTGTGAATAAAACGAAAAACTAAAAATGCAAAAAAAAAATCTCATATTTTGTTTGGTTACTTATGGTTAAGGTTTGGGTTGGGTAGGGGTTAAGGTTGTCATGTTATGATTTCCCCACAGAAATGAATGGAGAGTCCCCACAAAGATATATTTTCAAACCTGTCGGTGTGTGTGTGTATGTGTTTGTGTGTGTGTGTGTGTGTTTGTGTGGTGGGAGGGACAATTGAAAGTTCCCACTTGTGAGATTTTAAGTGCCCCTTTTCAATAGCTGGCATTCATACAAACATTATCCCCCCCCCAGCACCTAGCCTGTGCACAACACTGAAAAACAGCAAACAAACAGATTGATAGACAAACAAACAGATAGAAAGAAAGAAAGAAAGAAAGAAAGAAAGAAAGAAAGAAAGAAAGAAAGAAAAGCAAAAAAGCAAACGAATGAGAACCCTTTCCCATAATAGATAGACCCCCTCCAACAAAACAAGACACCACCCTCTCTCACTTTCTAGCTGTGGTGCGTTTCCCCCATAGACCTCACCAACCTGTTATCTCATTTTAATCGAACTATTTTCTGTGTAATACAACAAGTTCCATCCTTCTTTAAATACTCTTAGATTTTCATTTTTTTCCCTGTAATTGCCATTTTCAATCCACTAGCAGGCCTACAACATATTTTAAAAACACTGTTATTTAAATTATGCATGTCTTCTAACCTTAATTAGAGTGCAAATATAATTTAGGCACCAAGATGCCTCTCTCCCAAATGTTAAACATAAAAGGCTTTTGCAACCTTATTTTTGTTAGTCGCAAGCAACTCTGCCTACATATAATTAAGATTATGGAGCAGACTGCACTATAGAGAGACTACAATTCTTTTTTTTTGTTTATATCTGTTCAAACACAGTTAATTAAAATTAAATGAAAGTCTTCCCGTTGTCTTACACTGCAGTATGTTTAGTGATTTATGATAATCCTTGGATTACATCGTTTTTTTGGTCATCTCTTGCAAAACAATGTCTCCGTGCCATTAATCTCGAGCCTACTATTTCCCAAGGGCTGCTTTGCTATTCATTAGCTTGCAACACTACGGACTAAATTGAGCATATGTACGCGTATATATAACAAGATTCACACAAAATATATATTTTTTAATTTGATTGTGAAATTCAGCTGTGCTTCAGCAATAAAACTGTGCAGCAGCAACTGCTTTTAGTGACCGTAAATTACAGGCGCAGTCACGTGCAGTTCCTCCCCTTTTCTGTCTGTATTGTATTAATGCTAAAAAAGCCTGCAGTACATTTGTCCCGGAGGACCGAGATGGCAGCTGTAATACTGCTACAAAATACATTTAAAAATACATAATAAAAGGGATCAGACTAAAGATGCAAGGTATTTTTTTTATTCCAGAGCTGTCAAACAACCCCGGATATCTGAAGCTCTGCTGCACCTGCTGCCCCCGATCAGATCCCGGCTGCCCTCTGAACGGCAGCGCGTTTAACGGCGGAGCCCCACCGTCACCGGCAACTGCCGAAGCGTCTCGGTGTAAAACGGCAGCGGACTGGCCGCTAATTCCATTCTCCGCAAACGTTGCGGGCCGGAAACCTACGACGTGCGACGACTGGGAGCGATTAACGTGACTCGCTGACACCTTTCTGAATAATAATTTGGAACACAATTTGTTTTACCTGGGTTGGGGGCCCAAAATAATATGCTTCCATGGGGCACAAAATCTTTAGCGGCACCCTGTATGTAATACGGCTTATAAGATTATAAATATATTATTTGGTCTATATATGTTGCATAATTTAGGAAAAACTGTACACGAGAAATTTCTCTCATGTTCATTACAGTTATTATGATTTTGGCGTCTTCAGATTGATTTTGAGCACCTGTTTTACCCGCTATATGTAATTAATTTAACAAGACTTGTCGAGGCTGCACCGTTTTTACCTCACGTTCTTCATTCGCGGGTCACGCGGTATATCACAGTATACATTATTAAGTTTCAATTATCGGGACACGCACGTCTTTTATGTGGCAGCTACAGTTTAGAAGAGTAGATTTAGAGCTCTGGCCTTGGGTAGGCAGAAAAAAAGCAGTCTATCTATTAAATTTCCTTTAGAAAAAAAATAAATTAAATCGTCAAGGAGCTTTACTTTAACAGCTGCGAATGGGTCTTTCTGGGGCAATGATCACCAGACACTGGTGTTAGAGGTTGCGCTGGTTTCATCGTTGTAATTTCACAGGTTCTGGGCACAAGTTCAGCTTTCACAGACCACAAAGTGGAGTGGATGAAGACGGCCGATGCGCACAGATGCATTCCGGTACAGCAGGCTGTTTTATTTATCGTCTGAAAACTCAATCCTGTTGCTCGGCACAGCGGACTTGCTGCGCCGTTTCACACAAGACAGCTAGCGTAATTTGTTAATCCATCCGGCTTCCACACAGACTATCTAATACAGGATTATGGGGAACCTGGCTTCGACTGCAGGCAGAGCCGGTAGCTGCCAAGGATACTCTAATTACATGCGTTGTGGAAGAAGTGAAATGATCATCGGTTTTCTTGGTAGGGGGGGGTCTTCTAAGTAAGACTTTGCCTAGGGCCCCTGAAAAGGTAGAGCTAGCTCTGATTGCAGATAGGAAGATAGTCCAGGTCCAGAAAACAAAAATCCAGACCAAATTTTTGTTTCAACCAACCAGTTGAGCACTCTGTGCCTCTGATTCTTTATATGCAACTGATTGGCTGAAACAAAATCTTGGTCAGGATTTTTTTTTTCTTTCTGGACCTGAGCTATGGATGGGATTCCAGTCGATCCCGGGAACGTTCACATTCACAGCAACTGTAGCTAATGAAGTAATTTAGCAATCTGCGTGTTTTTGGATGAGAGAAGGGAACGTGCGGAGAGTGAACGAACCCCACTTCGAGAGCCCGACCCTAAAGGGTCTGAGGTCACAGTGCAACCCACTGAGCCACCATGCAGTTTATTAACATGCGTGTAAAAAAAAAAGCCTGATTAATGACGACTGATCTCACGGCGTTCCGTTGCGGAACTTTCCCTGTATCGTTATGACTGTTCCGCTACCGTTTCCCACTGTTTAAAGTTACTTGATTCACCTTGAGGTTCCGTAGGGAGCTGCACCTGATGTAGAGAAGGTCAGAGGCATCAAGTCTCGGCGTGCAAGAATCCACCAGCCAAACTTCTGCTCCATTAACACGATCTGCAGGTTACCGTTCATCCCGCCAATTGATTTATTTAATCCTCGTAGCGGCTATTTATTATGCAGTCTTCCGCGCGCTGATATGTGGCCCAGCAGCTATTTCAAAAACAGATGGTCAACAAAACCAATTAACCTTTTCCGCGCACTCTCTCGCTCCGTCGTCTTTCCCTGTCACCGGCCCACATGCAGGAGCCACCAAAGCTTACCTGGGGGGGGGGGGGGGCTGGCCGTAGCTTCCAGAAGATGCTAAGGATCATGGATGTAGTTATGGGTTGAATCACATGGTTATCTGAATGAATCACTGGGCCACCCAACAAATGAAATGTATTATGATTATCAAGAATTTTTATCTAACTGTCACCACATCCCCCCCCGCCCTTCAACAACTTTTACCATCTCCCATCACCCCTCCAGCCAACAAATTTACAGTTGCCATGCCCACTTCAACAACTCCATCGTCATCCCCCACCACAGTCAAAAACTTTTACCCACCCCAAATGCCCACCCCAGTATGGCTTCATGGTAACGCCACTGCTAAGGAAGTTAGCTTCTGCTAAAGGAAAAATTTTCTTTAAAAAAACCAAGACTGGGTCAGAAGGGCACTGGTCATTAATATCTTGATTAGGGAGTGGAGTGTGGCTAACTTAGGAAGGCTGCAAAATGCCCGACTGAGTTTTCAGCGTAGGGGTTGAGATTTTTAGGTGGGGGGGGGGGGGGGATGAGCCAGCTAGGAACAAATAGAATGCAAATTATAGTGATGGATGAGAAGGACGAGAGCAGATATGAAATGACAGCTGACAGACACTGAAGGAGCTTCTCAGCAGCAAAGAGATAGTGGCAAAGACAAGGGCGAAAGGACCATTATGAATAACAGCCAGCCTCCCCGCAATGTAAGGTTCATTACTCTCACCCTGCAATGCCTTTTATAATTAACAACTGCACTCCAAGCAAATCCTCATCTCTCTCCCTGATCGCCTTCCAGTGGTAACTTCAAGGGAACTTCGAAATTTTCTATGCGATTTAGATTTTTTTCTTTTTTTTAATCACATGATTTTCTATTGGCATGATTTGACATGAACTGAAAGACAACAATTGACATTTTGTTATTGACAAATACATCAAGATACAATATATTGTGATGTCATAAGATATGATGTCATGAGATGTGATGTCATAAGATATGTTATGTCAGCATAAGATATACTTTATTGATCCTAGGGGGAAATTCTTTTTCATTAAATTTAATGAAACATTAAAAAAGGGGATTACCATCACACCAATCATATACAATAACATTTGTCTGATGCTTTTATCTAAAGCAACTTACAATTCAGGAAAGGGCTATAATTGAAACATATCCCCAGGACCTGAACCCACAACCATCATAGAGTCAGCACAATATTCAACTTATTGAGCTACAAATCATGAGCTCAAGTACATCAGAATGCTTTTCATGTATCTTGCTCTACTTTAAGATATATAGACACAATATGAGATACACACACATACAGCGTTCGGAGCAAAGCTTACGGTCCAGACACAGGATCAAGCAATTTATCATACATCCTAGGGGCACTTAAGGGTCGTGCTCAGGGAACCAACAGAGACATAACATCCCTGCTGAAGCCTGGGCTTAAACCAGGAACCATCCACTCACAAGCACAGAGGCTTAACCCACCCAGCTACACATCTTGGCATCAATAATGTTCCCCAGGACTGCTGGGCTACATAGCTACATAAAGTAGAGAGACAGACAAGACACGTGCGAGGGAAAAAAAAAAATACACAAAGTATGTTGACAGCAATAGCAACACACAATGTAAATGTAAACAAAGCTGGAATGTGTGTAATTGAGAACGACAAAAGCAGCAGAGCTGTACAGAAATATTATGGATGAGTGAATAAATAAATACATACCAGAGTGAAATGAGAAAGATGTAGGTTTTCTGGCAAAATGAAAATGCCCTAACAGTTCGGTAATTCATTGTTGGTCGCTGGGTATTTGCAGACTCAGCAGCAGGGCGGAGGGCCAGCAGTGGACTGAGGGGGCAGCCCACCATTGCCGAAGGTCGACTTTGCCAGGGGTGCATGCTACGTCCGTGTGGAAATGCAGAAGATCATAACAGATGTGTTTAATCAACTCCCCCCCTACTTCCAGGAACCACCGCAGAAGGAGAAATGCCAGATCTTGTTTAATCGATAGCGGGCACGGCCTCACAGCGCCACGCGACCGCTGGGGTGATGGCTGGCGGAATTCCGTCCGCCCCCCAACCCCTGAGCACAGAGACCTGGGGGCAACCGACCAGTGGAAGCTGGCTGAAACACTGCTCCAATTAAAAGCTGTATATCTGCCAGCAAGATTAATGGTGTGTTCACTTCGGTGTTAAAACCACCCCCACCCTGGTACAAGGTGGTACCTGCTCAGGTAAAAGTCCCCCCCCCCCCAGTGACATACATGCTTTTGGGTCTAAGTGAAAGTCCACCTCCAACTGATCCTCAGGAGGCCTTGAGCTCAAGGAGAACAATGCAATGTATATGGCTCTTGTGGTTTATAATGGATTTTATTGCGGCGCATTAATTGCGGAATTATCCAACGATTATGGAATATATGCCCGTCACTGACTGTATCACATGGAAAGCTCTTGAATCACACTAGTGGGCATGACAAAAAAAAAACTAAACAGCTGTATGCAGAAAGCTTAGCGTTAAAAATGAAGTGCATGCGTGTAACAGATGCATGCATGCATTCTACCATCCAGTATAGGGTCACAAGAAATCTGTAATGTAATAGATAATTAACTGAAATTTGAATCCTCTGATTTGCTGGTTTATTTGTTTAACCCGTTTGGTAAATAATGGCTATTTCAGTTACTCCAGTTAACGTCGTTACTGTGGAAACAAGTGTATCCGGAGAAAAGTTAGGCAGCGTGTTTTGAATTTTGGACGAGCACAATTGGCGCACAAAAAACATCGCTACTCCATTACCGCGGCGACGCTGGTGCATCCCGCTATTTACGTTAAAGCCGGCGGCCATTAGAGACGCACTCATACCCGACGGATCCGCCGCGCGCTCGCAATCAAGCAGAATGCCGCCGTCGGGAGTGAGAGGGAGGTTTTTTCCCGCCCCGCTGAAAGAGCAGCATCAGTCAGCTCACAAAAGAGCCATTTGTTGTCACTGTACAATGGCGCTGGGGAACTTTTGTAAAGTGTAGCCTGCCGGAGTCGACAAAAGGCCGGACACAATGTCCTTTAATAAGAAAGCCAGTGAGAAAATCGAGCAGAGATTGAGATCAGTTCCCCAGGTGAAAAAATAAATAAATAAAAGAAAGAGTCTCTATTACTGAAAGCTTTCTAGCCGAACAACAACCAGGTGCGACGGCCAGGGAAGTAGCTTTACGTTGTGGACCGAGAGGTGATTTAATATTGAGTGAAAATCAGAGCGGGCAGATCAATGGCCACCACTGAGATGGGGGCCTTCTACTCATAGGTCAGCCATTTTCTCTCTCCAGCTCGTGGTCTGAAACCACGTTCCACGCTCATGATGCCCCCAGACTACCACAGGGTCGTTTCAGACACCCCACCTCTGCCGGAAGTTCCGGGCTTCTCTCCCAAATTGGCATTAGCTCCCTGACGGCCACAGATCATGTGCAACGTTCCAGAAATCTGTCGATCTGGTAATCAGCGATGGTAGAATTAGCCTTCAAGAAGTTTTACCACTGCAGCCTCCCCCCAAATTTAACCCCCACTCTCTAGCCCCAGTCAGCAAATTTTGCCCGCCCACCCCAGTCGGCAATATATATACGGTATTACCGTAATAGCAGCCAAGCACTGGCCAACACCCCCACCCTCCTGGATGCCCCTCATCTGCCTCCCTGAAATCAATATCCCTAAGAAGGGATGTCTGCTTGTTCATGTGAATGAAACACATGAGCGGCGGCCCCAAGATCTGGGGGGGTCCATTTGCCACAAACAGTAACTATATTCACTAGATGCCACAGCAGCATGTTCTGCTAAAAAGCTACCTTGGGGGGGGGCAGGGCAGGGCAGGTGACTTATTGAGTGGAGCCCCAGAAACGACAAAACCACCTCTGTGTGTAAATGGAGGAAGTGGTTTGCAATTTTTAAAAATATATTTGTCGCTCAATTAAAAATACGTCAAGAATTCATATAATTTAAAAATCAGACCAAATTAAACCATTACAGCCATGTTTCACGCTAGGTATATTGTCTGTCACTAATGGGATCCTGTGCTTGTCGTTCCATCATCAAATTAGCATAATTTAATTTTGACAAGACTCTTCCTTGTAATAAATAATCTCCGCCTCTATGACCTTTAGAAACAACCTGTCATTAAATCATATTGATTTTATGAAAGGTGAATAGATATTTTGCCGAAATTAGCACATACGACCTTAATAAACTCATTAGAGTTTTCGTACGTTTTTCTGTTGTCAAGGTACCGTCGTCAAGGTTTGATTGCTTGATAAAAATGAACAGTTACGATGGTCCCCATGGCGATAAGAGGCCGGCTCCAACATACCGTACAAAACAAACGTGAGACAAGCCGACATCGTAAAACCCGACCTGTGAGCTACAAATGGACAAATAGGGTCTTCTTTTTCAAGGAGGGGCCCACGCACTAATATACAGGTATATTTTTTCTCCTTTTCCCTTCTGTAGTCATGGAAACAGCCCGGCCAATCAGTGATGGATGCCGAAACAGCCACAATAGCTTATTGATTATTTAACAATTTAAACATTAGGTTTAATTAGTAAGTAATTATCCAGGGACACAGCTGCCCTGACTGCGGCCCGTTGACTGTGGCTGAGGTGTGAGCGGGTAGGTGCCGCGTGGAGATGGGAGGCACTTCAAGGCCGTGCTGCAGGCTGACTCAGAGCCGGCAGGTGCCGCGTGGAGATGGGAGTCACTTCAAGGCCGTGCTGCAGGCTGACTCAGAGCCGGCAGGTGCCGCGTGGAGATGGGAGTCACTTCCCTGTCACTGCTTCCCGCAAGTGTACCCTTTATCCCGGGAGGTCATACTGAAAATCATTTGTTTTTCAACAAGATACCGACCCCAAGCACCCCTCCAGGTTTTGTAAGCACTGTATTATCTTGTGAACAATGAAAGAGACGGAGTGCTGTGACAGATGACCTGCCCCCCCCCACAATCCCCCCCCACCTGAACCCTATAGAGCTGGTTTGGGATGAGTT
>JAODJU010000003.1:606087-621194 GCA_026776725.1 Gnathonemus echidnorhynchus
CATTGCGGTATCTGGGCCGGGTGTAAGCGCATAGTGTGGGCCAGATCCGGGCCATACCAATTTTGCTATGTGGGTAACATTCAAATATTCCAGCTCCTGTACAAAGTTTAAATGAGCCATTTCACATTTATGTAATATTTTAATAATTTATTTCATATTTCATTTCATTTACATTTTATTACTTCATCATAAAAAGTGTTCCAAACATGTTGTGATATATCAAGATATATTGTGGATGTTTACTTTTTTTTTGGAGAAAAATCAGCAAGCTTCCTTTTGTCAAGACGTCAGTACAACCAATGGCAAGCCAGTTAGGATTCTAAAACGTAGGGCATGCTACTGTAGAATCTTTCGTCAGACTTGTTTTTAAAATCTTGTGATTCAGAATTATCATCATTGGTGGTTTTCTCTTGTTGTCGAAACGAGGTCCCAGACTACGTAGCTCCAGTACTCTTGGTGTTGTACAATGGGTTTAGCCGCATCCTCCTGTGGCTCTTGGACCATGTCCAGCTTCTTCAGGAACACGTTGAAGAAGCATCCGACTGAAGCAGCTCAGATTTTGGACGCTGGGACAAAGGTACACCATCTTTATTGAGATTTGAAGGATGACGTTACCTAGCAGGCATACGTGAGTCTGAGTCACGTTTCACGCATATGACTGCACTTGCATCTTTGTGTATTACAGCCTGTGAAGAAGAAGAGCAGGCGGGAGAAGGACAGCTCTGAGTATATCTCAGCCGAAGCTCTCAGTTTGCACTGGAGACTAGGAGCCCCTGGATCTTTTCACAGGGAGCCTTACTTTGTTATTGCTGTGCAGACAAAGCATACACTGGACCATGTGTTCAGCAGCCATCGACTGATCATCCGGCAACCATGTGACCAGTGCACCTCCTACATCTGGGGCAAGGACTACATGTGCAGCTGTGAGGATCACCTGGCAGTGCCATACCAGGGGCCTCGCACCCGTATCTCTCACCACTTTGCGTTCTGATTCTTCGTTACAGTCGTTATTTTTTATTTTTTTGCAGCCTGCAAAATGGTGTGTAACAAAAGATGCATTTCGAGAATCATCAAGCGCTGCTCCACCTCTGTCCCGGGACGGGCGAGCCTTTAAAAAAGCCCGGTATGGGTCGGTGCCAGGGCATCCTCCAGTCACATTGCATCATCTCAAAGCACCGCTGCTGTGGTGTTGACGTCGAGGCCTGCAGCTCCCAGGTCTTTGGTGTGGATCTGCACTGTATGACCAACAAGGACCAAAGAGTGTCCATCACCCTGGAGTCGCTGATGGAGGATGGAGGACGTGGAGCTGAATGGTCTCTACACAGAGGGCATCTATTGCAAGTTGGGTGCTGCCAACCGCATAAGGAAGCTGCACCAGCAGCTGGAGAAGGATGAGCCTGGATCTGGGAAGATCCTCTCAGAACTGCAGTGCCCATTTCTATATCCATAACAGTCCTGATTTTGAGCACCCTGTAGTCTCTGAAAGTCTTATGACATTTGTGCACTACAGTGCCCTCCTGCACGCCACGTCCCTGGAGAGACTGATCTTCCACATGGTCAGGTGGGATGGCATCCCGTGCTCACTTCCCAGATGTCCTTGACAATGCACCGGACCACGTCACACAGAATTGTGAAGCTAGGCTCTACATATGCCTTCCTCGAGCACTGACAGTCTTCTGCTTCCCGGGGTGGCCGGTGAGGAAGCCCACAATCGCATGTCCACGCACTCACTGGCCGTTGTCTTCGCCCCCTGCATCCTGCGCAGTCCTGACGCTGGGAATTCCCATGAAGTCCTGAATGGCATGAAGACGACTACTATGCGAGTACCTCGCCTGTCCTTCCGGAACAGACCACCAAGGCTTCCAGGTTTGTTCCTCCAAAAGGCTGTAGTCTGCGTTGATCCCCCACCAAGCGAGTGTCTTTCCATCTTCACCATAGACGCAGGTGTTTGGAGCTCATCCTAAATGAGCAGATGAAGCACTATGAGGAGCTGAAGGAGCCAGAGCAGCTTGAGTGTCCTGAATCCCTGGGCCATGAAGCAGCTAATGCTGAATAGGCAAGACATTGTAAGTGGCAGAGCCTGAGGTCGCGGCTAAAATATGGCTTTTTGTGTCCCTCGTGTTCTTACCCCTATGAGATGTGTGATTGAGGAAGCTCGTGTTCTGAAGTACAGCTGAAGCTGACAGCAGATCAGGCTGCCGTCTATGATAGCGGCTCCGTCAATGCAGGCGCCGAGCGTGAGAATGAGGTGGATCATTGACGGAACCGTCATCGGTGCCCTAGCAGCAAACCCAGAGCCCCACGGACTAGAAGCAGCACCCCCCTCCGAAAAGGGAACATGGGGTCCCCAAACCAGCCTAGGAATTGCTGGGTTTTATATATGAAATATGAATTCGTCATTCTATATTTAATAATACACTTTGCAATAAACAGATGTATATGTCACGAAATATGATAAATGTTGTGTATATAGACACATTTTGTGTGTGTGTGTGACAGTATATATGTATGATTTCTATGTACTACACATATTTACTTTTATTAACATTTTTCTGTGAACATGTATGTGCAATTCATACATACAATTAAAAGGAGTATATATGCATAATGAATCATTTTAATTCACTTCGAAGTGGCGTGTTAATTATGGTTGTTTTTGTTAGTCAGTGCCTGTCATGTTACCTTATTATTATTCAATTATTTTAATAATTTACTTATTATAGAACTCACTTTTTCTTCGTCAAAGCTTTGATTCCTTGGTTCAAACAACAAATGTTTCTGCTGAAAACGACCAGATATTATCTATCGGTATAATGTCGACACTGCGCGCTCTGATACCCTCTTTCAGAAATATATGTCCGTATTGGCCACGGTTTCAATGCAAAATACCGTTAAGTATAATCTGTTACACATATTTGAATAGAAAAGCAAACCATTTCGTGATTAAAGAAACAATTTATTCACAATTCGAAGGCTGTTTTGGTCATTACAGATGCTGAAATCAAGTGGAATTCCAATTTCTTATTGAACTGAGAACAAAGAGATTATTGATAGTCATTTCTATGCATATTTGCTCCAGATGATGGAAGGCGAAGATTTCTAGGCACAGGAGATAATATGCAGGCCTATTTAAACCCGTTATTTACGCACAGTTTATATACATTATGAAACAGACTGAAAAAGTTTTGTTATAATTAAGTTTCTTCATTACTTTCAAAAACAAGAACTCTGGTGATGCAGTGGGCAACACAGTAGCCTTGTAGCTCAGTTCTGGGTCCAAATTCTGATCTCTCTCTGCAACTTTCGTATTGCAGTCCAAGCACATGTAGCTATGCCGCAATCCATTTACAAGCAAACATGCCTTATTTGCTATTTGTCTAAGTACAGGTACATTGGAATGCTTCTCTCGGCTAACCCTCACACGGGGTCAGCTAACGTGCAGTTCTCTTGGAGCTGAGGGGTTAAGGGCCTTGCTCGGGGCCCACGGACATGTGACTCTTTTGCAGAGGCTGGGGCTCAAACTGGCGATCTTCTGATCACAGGCACAGAGCCTCTCACCACCTCCTCAGAAGCAGTTCCGGTACAAGAAGTCAGAAACCCATTTAACAATGCCAGCTCTAGCCAGGGTCATTGTTAGCCATCGTTAGCAGTCGATTACAATGCATTATGTAGTATTTTCCGCATACAAACACCATAGCAAGATGTCCACAGATAGAGGCTGGACTGTATACGTACAACTGATTTAATGAGACACTACAGCTTTCACCTCTGTTGATGAGAGGTGCCGCCATCTTGAATTCCGAGGTCAGGACTGCAGAGGTTCCTCCGACTTTCCGAGTCGGAACTCCAGTTGAAATTTCTGACTAGCAAATTCTGATTTTAGAGTTCAAATGGAGCGCACCATTAGGAAAACAGCCATCCCATCCAGGGTGTACCCCTGCCTTGTGCCCTGTGCTGCCTGGGAACAGGCCTCAGTGCGAGATAAGAGGTTCAAATATGCACGGATGAATGGATTTACATCAAGTACTGCAAATAAAAGATGTAAAATGATCAGCTTCGCAGCGATGTCGTGAAAACTGTTTTTATATCCAGTTCTGTGGTCGCATTCATTAACCATCAATGATCTCACAGTCGTTGGATCCTTGCCAGGACAAACACACATTTACAGCCCGCATGAGCATCCCTGTGCTGACCAAACCGGAAAAATCTCCCAAAGTGCCCAATTCATCATTGAAGGCTAAGAAATCATTTATAAGGAGGTCAGATTCCCAGCTGACGGTGGAACGGAGGAGTGAGTAAAATAAACGAGAGTTGGATGTGGGTTTTACTTAGGAGATGCCCTCAACCCAGACTTGAACCCTGCAGTGGAGATGCTTCTAGGGCATGGGGGGGCTTTCTGGACCATTCTGCCCCTTTTGTCTTTCCGGGACATGCCTGGGAGCTCAGTGTTTCACACTCGGATTCGCCTGGCTGTGATGGTAATCAGCCCGAGCAGATGTCCTCGACAGCTGCCACTAATGGCTGCCCCGTGCTGGGCGGACAGGCTGAGGGGGGGCTTCCTGGCCTTCTCGCCGCTCGATGGCTCGGAAGCCAACCTCAATCAGCCTCAAATGGGGGGGGTGAAAGGACACGACCCAACCCTGAGGTTTCGGGTCTCTGATGCAGGTGATTTGGCCTCGAGCGCGGTAAATGAGGGGTACGGCTCAGCCCGGTAAATAAACCAAGACGAGGACAAAATTTCAGGGGGTGTTTGGTCGTTTTTTTTTTGTTTTTTTTTTTAAGCATTGAAATTACTCCAGGTAACTATGGAATGTTAATGCCGTATGCATTATCGATATATATATTGAAATGATGATGCCTTATTGATGTATTGGGGAGATTCTCCTCCGGCCTACCCCCCATCTTGCTCTCCATGACAGACAGACACAGGAGGGGGGGGGGGGGCTGGCAGGGAAGACCAGCTGGTGGCAACAGCATCCATGGAGCTGGGGGCTTAAGGGCTCTGCTGAAGGGCCTACAGACACGGCTATTCTGCTGAGGCTAGCAAACTGGCAACCTTTGGATCACGGGCACAGAGCTGCCAAACGCTGCCCCCCCCCCTGCCCCCCCAGGTTTACATAGATACACACACACATATACATATAGCCTACTGTACCAGGGCTCACATGTTTCGCCCCTAATGTAATCTCACTCAAAACTTTTGATGAAACTTGGGTCCAGCACGTGATAGGAGAATATATAAAATTGGGAGGGGGCAAGGTGACATTTTGTTAGGGGGAACAGAATTTCTAGGTACACCCATATCCTAGTACATCTATACACACACATATAAATAAATAATTACAAAAGCTATTACATAAAAACCAATAAATGGATTTGCTATACAGTAACGTGGAAGGAAGCGCAAAATGTAGCGGTGCCGAGTGTAAAACACAGCGGGCTAGACAGAGCGGCGGAGCGTGGACAAGTGGCGCTTCGCGGGCTTTCGGAAGTCTGCCGACCTCAGCATCAAACAGCAATAATGGGACACAACCAGGTATAACACCGCACATTAATAATTTAATTCTGTAGTCTGAACGCATACAAATATTAATAAACAATACCAAACATCCCACAAGCATGTTTTTACGAGTAAATGCAAAAATACAGAATAAACAGCAAATATATGAGCGATCTTTATAACAACTGAATTGGATAACGAGGAAACCCCATGTTGTAAAGCGGTTTATGTTCACGCTTAACTGCTTCCATGTCGGAAGTTATGAGAGCTGCTTATTGTCTAATTGGAAAAAAACATTTCAGTAAATAGATATTTTTCATCGTGCATGCAGGCCTAATTAACTGAACTCATTCGTTATTATAGTTGTATCTTTTGTGTCCAATTGAGAGTATTTTATACTGATGATCTAGGCCTATGTCTTTATCATAACACCGTCTTTAAACCATCTTGTAGTCTCACACTATTTTGCTGATTATACGATGTTTTCTGCAAATCGATTTGGAAAAACAACATCTGTCAAGTTTTCAAATTATGCAATTATAAATGTATTTTTACATATATGTACTTTTGTATATCATTGTTATCCTATTAGTCATAATTATTTCT
Source organism: Gnathonemus echidnorhynchus (assembly GCA_026776725.1). Taxonomy (NCBI): domain Eukaryota; kingdom Metazoa; phylum Chordata; class Actinopteri; order Osteoglossiformes; family Mormyridae; genus Gnathonemus; species Gnathonemus echidnorhynchus. The sequence goes on from JAODJU010000003.1 coordinate 612,194, forward strand.
TTATACGTGCTTTCTTGTGATGATCGACGCGATTTTGTTACATACAATCGATGACCTATTTAGGCGGTGTTACAGGCTATACGAATATATTAGCATCTGAATTTTATATTCACACTATCGCCCCCGCACACAATGTGTTCTGTCATCTCTATAAAACTCAGAAACAGACACCACTTCAGGTGTGCTCTACAAATAATAACCAAACAGAAGCTGCAGCGTAAAATAAAATTAAAGTCACGGCGGCTGGTTATCGCCGCCCTCCGAATGGCCATTAACGCGGCCCAAAGTGGCTGATTGAACATCCCCATTCGCCGGACCCGAAATAAGAGCGGCACCCAATTTCACATCTCATTCAGCAGAACGGGCTTATTGAATATACCGGAATTAAAATTCGCTTCCCTTACACTTCGCCCGCTTGCGGCTTAATCGAGAAATAAGCGGCGATCGGCTCGCTCCGGACCGTCCTGCAGCCTGCGCCAACCGGGCCAAGACAACCCTATTGTTAAGGATAATGTGTTTTCAGGATTCCTTCTTTTTGAAGACAGCAGACATCCTCTCTTTTCAGACCTGGAAAAAAATCATTTCCTTCACCTCTAAAAAGGGACGCTTTTATTTTTAATAGCAGGCTTGGATTTTTTAAATATATATATATATATATATATATATATATATATATTACTTTACAGCGTTTTTAGAACTACATGTATTTATTTATTTCCCAGACGCGTTCGCCTGTAACGCCGTACAAAAAAAGGCTGAGTGTAGGATTAGCTTCAGATGTCAGCAGAACGACCCACCTGCCTACGGCTGGATTAATGAGACCACCGCGGGTCATATAATTGGAGCCCGAGAAAGTATGACTTGTCGCTGTTGAAGCGATGATTTCTTTATTTATTTCTTCGTTATCGCACACTCCTGGAAATCGGAAGGCTTCTCCTGCTTCCTTCTCCTGTGTTATACGTTTAGGATGCAGCGCTAAACACACAGTATCACTCCGATTCCTAGTGTCTGATTAGTCCCGGTAAGGCAATGGTCTCCAACTCCGGTCCTGGAGAGCTACTATTCAGTAGGTTTTCTGTCCCACCTGGATTCTGATGAGCCACACCTGTTCCTGGTATTTACCTGAGAACAGATGTGGCTCATCAGAAGCCAGGTATGATAGAAAACCTACGGTTTACCTTATGTTCCCCTGTCTCCATGTGAAGGTAGCTGGTCTGTCCATAGCGTCCTTCTACTCTTTAGTTCCTGCAGGGGTGATTCTGGGATTGGGCCACAAAATCAGTTTCAAACTTCAGGTTTGACTAACTACGTGAAAACCGAAAGGCTCCTGTGTTTGGCTAAATAGTTGGGTTCATCTTGTACTTTTACTGGTTCGTTTCCTTGACTGAAGGACTCATCCAGCTGTTTCACATTAACATTAGTGACTCATGCGTGATTATAATAGACTGACCAATCAGCACGCGGCAAGAATTCAGCGCTCAAGTGAAATCCGGGTCCTTTTAATTGAAATGGATGTAACAGTAGTTGACAAACCCTGTCGTCGCTCATAGTCTCCCTCCTGACATGGAGTAAATGGTCACCCTAAAGAGGTGCCATAATTCCTACAGAGGTGGCCAACTTCACCATTAGCCAATGATATGTTTTGAATCGGTGAGCGACAGGGGAGGGGATACTTAGGTGGCCAATCAGCTTTTAACAGGAGCCCGTGCCTCTGTGGTCCCGCCCCTATATATATCGCTGGGTGCTTGGGAAAGTCTCCAGACTGACTGAAATCTTCCACTAGATAAGTGGTTAGAGAAGATGAGTGGGTGGATGTATTTGAATCTGCTCAGTTAAGAAGACACTGTGATCTCCTATGGGCGACGTCTCATAAAGCCGCTCCTTCCCTAACCATTAATGACAGGTTTTTCTCGCTCGGCGCCGTGTTTTTCAAACACCCCCACAGGGGTAGGATCGTCGAGGCTGAACCCCCCCCCCCACTCCCACCACAGCCTCACAGGGTAGAATAGCTTCTGGGTGCTTTTCGGGCCCAAAATCATCAACCCTTCTATATCAAATATTCATTGATTAAAAAAATACATTTTAGCACCTTAAGAAGTTTAGAGAAAATTAGCATAATTGGAGGAGAGATAGCTCTGCGGAGAGAGCTGCTGTGGGTGTCTTCGTCTCCGTCGCTGCGGGGGGCTTCTCTGCCACCTACTTCCTGCCACCGCAGAATATCTCCTAAATCTATATAGTGTGTCCATTTCAGAGCCAAAGACCTCTGAAGGCCCCAATTTACCATACAGTATATGTAACCTGCCATCATCTGGCCCCATGTCCTCAAAGCCTGCCTGTTTTCCACAGAATAATTTCTTAATGTTGTACTATTGTGCCTGTAGGCTGTCTGGCAAATTTCCTTCATTGCTTCCGCGTCGATGTTCCAGTCGGTGACCTTTTCTTCTGTCTTTTCTCTATCCGCGGAACAGGAACTCATTAAGGGAGGGCGCCTGCCAACCTTCACCCTGTTTGTTCCCCCCTCTCCCGGCTCTCGGTGGCCGGTCCTGCTTGAGCCATCTTCTCATTTACCCCCGACTTGCACTTCCATTAACCTGCGAGCCTCTCCTCTCATTTCCTGCGATAACACTTGAAAGCAAGCCGAACTGGGTAATGGATTGACGGCGAGACTGGATGAAAAGACTTTTGCGGGCTGGTGGATTTTATGAGATGCCAGGGATGGAGATGGAGGGAAGCGGATGAAGGAGGTGCTTGTCATTAAGAACAGGGGCAAAGTTCTCTGGTCCTGGGATACATACATATACAATGTACCTGTTTGACAACAGTCTTAAAAACCCAACCAGGTGTGAGGATTAATTGAAAAGGCATATGAATATTTATGACTAAATATAAGAAACATATATGATATGGGTTACAGGTGGAACAGAAGCTTAGTGAAAAGCAAGAAGAATTTCCTCTGTTCTCCAAAAAGGTTCCTCATATATTATTGGACAGCTAGATATTCCCTGCTACCAGACCTGTCCTCGGGATCACCTCAGCCGTTCCGCACAATTTGTTAAATTTCACCACCGGCTCACTTAATTAACTAAATGAGTTAAATAACTTGATGAGGTATTGATTAGCCTTACGAGGTGTGCAGGTGGGTGAATAAACAGCTGGGGGGGGGGGGGGGGGGTATTGGGTGGTTATTACAAACACTGGGGTGATGTTAGGAAAGGTTTTGAAAGGCCTGAGCTAAGGCATTTTGACATACATAACATCATAGTTTTACACCAACAGGAAGATCATTTAAACATTTTTTTTATGGCCTACGACTTGCATATCTTATATACCATTCTCAACTCCCTTTTTGCTATAGGACCAAGATTTCACAATTGCCAACTAGCCTGCTAACCAGGCAGGACCCCAGAATCAAAGCAGTCTTTGACGTCAACATCGATCAACCCTGAAAACTGCCCGAAGATTATTTAGTATAAGGTCCCGGGTGACACTCACCATAACCAATGGAAACAGGCTCAGCTTTGATATTTTTGAATGAATGACTTCATTTAGCTAACAGTATAAATAAAACCGGCCATCTTATAAATACGACAACAAAACAGATTAACAGAAACTACAATCTACGGTACTGGGAAATGTATACACCAGTAGGACACGTGTGTTTTGTAAGTGCTATGAAATTGCCAAGGATGCAGGTGGAGGTGGGTTTAAAGGCCCTAAGGGGAGAGGCACAGTCCAAGTGCTGTCTGTACACTCTGTTAAGGGGAGATGGAACAGTTATATGAGCAGAGAGGGAAAGCAGCAGTCTAATGAGGCAGATCTATGTGGTCCAACGGACAAGAGTTAGAGACTCTGCAGGTCCTGGGAGGGCGGCAAGGAAGCGACGGACTTCCGAAAGATGCTGACCGATATCATCTGGGAGGCAGCAAGCGATGGTCTCCTGAAGGCTTTATTGAAGGGTTAGTGTGACCAGTGTGTCCCAATGGCCCACATCAAGCGCAGAGTTTTATCATTGGCACTAAATCAGAGACACGGCTAAGCTAGGAAATAGTTTACGATGCAAATCCATTGTCTTTCTTATTTCACACCGGTGATTTCAAAAACAGTAAACAATAAGTATGTATATTTCAGTTTGTTATTGTGGAATAATAAAATTTAACAGTTATTTAGGACAGTTTAATGGGCACGGTAGTCGATACGGCACTTGCTAAAATATTATGCCGCAAATACGAAACGCATTTCATTTTGACTGTTGGTTACAACTTCAGAATCATTGGCCTTCTTACCCCCCAGTGTGTAGTAAGTAAAATCTCATCCAGGTGCATAGAATCTATCACATTCCGTGATGGTGAGATTTTCATTGGACGTGACTTGCATAAAAGCAATTCTGCAGGCACCTTTATTTACCCAAGCCTCTTGCTTTGAGCTATCGGTGAGCCCATGTGTATAAGTCATCCCAGAACTCATACTTCTGTTATTTTTCTCATTATTAGATGGATTAGACAGCCATAGGTATCCCTCTGTTCATCGCCGGTGCACTTTCACCTCCTCAAAAGAGAAAATATTCAGTTTGATTTCAGACTAGATTATCTCGGCAGGAATTGTCTCGCACTACGGTGTAGACAGGCACGCCCCCCCCCCCGCGCCTTCTACTCCTCGTGTGTTGACGCTGGTTGAAATGATCATTTGTGATGTTGACTTTTTCGTTCTTTTTCCGGAACATGGTCGCGCAAAAACCAATATCCGCTCATTCCACGGGCTACAACTTCCCTGGAAGCAGTGTGGGGTTTTCAGACCTCTTCACCTCACGAGAACGGGCATGAACACCACCCAGTACAAGGAAAGTGGGGGTCTGCTCTGGTTCCCCCCGATTCTTACCTCTGTTTTGCGAAACTGTACCACCCCTCACCAAACCTTCAGTCAAGAAAAATTCTAATGTATATTAAAGCTGTTAAGACCTGTTGCAATATACTTACATACTGCTTATAAATGTTCTATGAATGCATTATGAAGGTACAGTTAATGTAAAGCATTACCCAGAATTCTCTAAATGCATGATCACACCTCTGTTTACAGCAGTCTTTATTCCTTACCTAGTCAGTGAAGAAACTGTCATGACTCACCAAATAGAGTGAAGATGAAAATATTGAAAAGCTAGTTCATTGCCCATATGGGGGCAATTGGTACCGTTGAAAACTCATTACCATGTGTGTCATGACTTGTTTCAGATTCTTTAATGCTGAAGACGTAATTGATAATTGATTGACGTCGATGAGGTAGAGTATGCGGAATCTCTGCAGTAATGTTGCCCATTCAGGACGGAGAACTTTCTACCTGTTGACTGCACTGTCTTGTGGAACTTTGCCAGGAGACACCCAGAGGACCAGCCTCACGAGCAAAAAGACAGACTAACATCATGAGTCCTTCAACTGCCTATGGTGTTATCAGTGAATCGATAGTCCAGCTCTTGTTCAATTTGACAAGCATCTACATGAGGAGGGCAAAAAGCAATCACTTACCACCACTGGGTCTATGATATTGACTGGCAGCGATAAGGCTGGTCCTTTTCAATCATGTAGGCCAATTGGGTTTGTAAGATTAAGGGTCGAATCACATCTAAAATGCCTATGTGCCATTCACTCAAGAGGCTGTAATAATGGAGAGTCATATTAAACCTCGAAGTTATTTCTGTTTGGCTATATGCGGCTAGTATTAACCCCATTGTAAACACGTCAACAAAGCCGTCCACACAAAGCCTGCAGAGATGGCACGGGCAGTCGATGCATCTGCTTGTAGATGTCTTTCTGGACCAAATGGGGACAAAGAAAATAAGTGTTTTCTGAAGACAAGATATATATCTGATGATTGGTTTTGTGCATTTAAGTCCAGGTTGTGTTTTATAATTGCGGGCAGTGGGCCGGACGCCTATGAACTCCTGGACCTGTGTCACATGACTCCAGATGTAACATGCCATGTTGCAGGACTGCACTGAGGCCCCTTGAGGCTTCCTGGCACATACTGTAAGGGGCAGACTGATGATGGATGTGAGACAAAGCTGGAGATGACCTCAGTGAGAGCTAAAAAACAGCTCCTGGCAGAATTCCGGCAGTAAATCACAGGCTTAGGCCGCAACATAAGTTTGAGTTTCCCTTTGGCATCTTTAAGAAAACAAACTTATTAATTTCAAGCATATTTACTAAGTCAAAACAGAGCCTCCTACTCATCTGTCATTGCAAAATCAGAATCGTGCAAAGGCCTATTTATTAACGTAAAGCGAACACTGAAAGCATTGTAACATATTTAATTAAAGACGATCCCTGGATTATGATGATCCATTTTACAATATTTCGACTTTATGATGGGGATTCCATCACTTTCGGTACATTATTCAATAAATTACGTGAGATATCCAACATTTTATTATAAAATAGACTTCGTGCAAATGATTTTGCCCAACTGCAGACTAATATAAGTGTGCTAAGCATGTTTAAAGTAGGCTAGGCTATGATGCTTGTTAGGTTACGTGTTAAATGCATTTTCGCCTTACGATATTTTTGCCGTACGATAGATTTACTGGTACGTAACCCCATCGTAACCTGTCTGTAATACAGTATAATCTGTGGGAGTTCCCTTCCTAGCTTATTTTTACTGTTACATTTATTTTTTTGTATGTTTGCTCGTTCGTGATTTACGGTGGTTTTTATAAAGGTGAAGCCAAAAGGTGTAACTCAGTTGTGGCCTGGGGGAAAATCTGCTTACCTCTGGGATCTGCTTACCTCTGGGATCTGCCTACCTCTGGGATCTGCTTACCTCTGGGATCTGCTTACCTCTGGGATCTGCTTACCTCTGGAATCTGCCTACCTCTGGGATCTGCCTACCTCTGGGATCTGCTTACCTCTGGGATCTGTTTACCCATCGCGACTCCAGGTATTCCCCTGTAACTGCTCATTTATGTGCTGAATTCCACCAACTCTCCCAAGACGTGGCAATTCGTATGACTTTTTGGATAAAAGCACATTAGCCTCGAACCATGGCTCTGCGCAAATTGTGCCTCCCACAATTCCATGCAATAAGTGTACATCTGTGCCACCCTGCACTACCAAAACTGCAAAAAAATAAAATAAGATAAAATAAAGCAGTACTTCTTCACATACAAGTATGACATCAGAGGCTGATTGTTTTTCTTGACAGGAAGTGCTTATGCTTCTTCGATTTCCATTGGCGCACCTCCTGATTTCACAGTGCTCTTCATGGCCAAGAAATAGTGTAGTAGAAGGACAATCAGCGGTGGCTTATGGGTAACAAGTCACCGCGATGATACAGGCGGTGTTTTTAAACCAGCTTGCGCTTTCCTGCTTGTTTTATGCATCTGACACGCCTCGGGGTCTGCCCGTCCACCGGAGCAGCGAAAGAGCCCGTTTATGGGTAATAATGGCCCTCCCCCCACCCATAGCGATAGTCTCATAAGGACTGATTTCCCCCGTAATTCATGGCCAACCCAACGTGACGAGCTCCAGTAAATGCGGCATTCGTCGGCCAATCTGCTGATGCGCTTTCCTGCTTGCGTTGGTGTTTTTACCGGTAATCATGCGCTACAGCGTGTCGACGGCCCTCATTAAGATCCATTAGGAGATTTAAGCCTGGGCCCAGAGGTCGTGGCATTTCTGCAGTTCTCCTACCCCTGAAAAAAAAATGATCTGTCACTCTTCATGGCCCCCATGAATACCTCCACTAGTCTCATACCAATCCTTGTTCCCTGAATGTTCTTAATGTTGCATTTTCTGCTCATTCAGTAGTTGTCCTATTAGGCTTTCATTTTGTTAGAAGATGTTTCTTACACTCGTACCTGTATATTCACTGGAACTTCAGCCTAGCTGCATTTACGCCTAGTCGGCTCCTTGACAGCACGTATGTTTGCAATGTGCTATTTTCCTCATTTAGTTACCACTTTGGATAAAAGCGTCTGCTAAAGAAAAATAGATATATATGTAAATATAAATGCATTTGCTGGTGGAGGTATACAGCCCTTTTCGGACTTGGAACGCTGTTCACGAAATCAAAGTGCGCAGATTTGATTATGCTAATCAATTTCTGCTCCCTACTTTGCAATCAACAAACAGACATTAAAATCTGTCTGTTTAAATGGCATTTTATAGACGATCTATTCTGTTGTTATCCGCCGTAAAGTGCTGTTTCTTGGTGCTGAAGAGACTATGATAAAGATGGAAATGCATTCTGTAGTCTGGCTTGAGTATGACACGCGCCGCGGTGATTTTAAATGACTAATTTAAGAACGAATCAGGATTCGGTGTGAGCCCAGGAGAGCGGCTTTGAAGGCGCGATGGTCACAGAACTGCTCCCCTTTCCACTGACAATGCATGTGGCTGGAGCAGCGGGACTGAATAAGCCTTGCAGACGTATTGTAAACACAAAGGCTCCCTGTCCAGATCACGCTGAAGAATGACCGCGATAGTAACTGTACCTTCGATGGAAGATCCGGCTGCCAATATTATTAATGCTGCTGGCTTGAGTGTTATCAAGGGAATCTCGCATTCTGCACATTCTCCAGCCGAGGTGGATACTTTGCTGTTAGAGACACTGAGCTCTCCCAGAATAAACAATGCGACGATCATTGTGAACTCTAGTGCCCTCTAGGCAGCTCTGTGGTGCTGAGTAAATAACACCAAAGCATACAGATTTCTATAATGCAGTTTAGCTCAGCTAGGACTCATATCAGAGTGTACTCTTATTCAGCTAGGGTTATAGTACCCGAAATATCAAATTATTTATCTAGCCAAATTGACTAAAACAGGAGCAATTTAAACTATTACAAATGCTTTTTAAAAATTGTGAATGTCAGAAATATCCAAATAGGCCTATATTTATTAATTCTTGTGGGCTATACAGTTGTCTTTAGGTGAATAAATTGAAGTAATGCATGCTGTCGTTTCCTTTGTGTATTCATTATGTGTGTGTTTTGGGGGGGGGGGGGGGGGGGGCTTTC
>JAODJU010000004.1:5448-23305 GCA_026776725.1 Gnathonemus echidnorhynchus
GGTCCGGTTCCTCCTCCAGAATCTCAAGCCACTCATGTAGGACTTGGCTACAGATCGCCTACCAGGCACACATGGAAGGTGTTATCATGTTCCTGCTTCACAGAGTTTACTTGTACTGGGTAAAATCAAGCAATTTCCTGAGGATTCTCTTCATTGACTTCTCCAGTGCATTGAACACTATTCCTGTTTGATCTTCCTACTACAGACTTCAGGTACAGCTCCAGATCATGCCACCCTCTGAAGTTCTCTGATATTTTTCCAATTGTGAGAAGTATCAATGAAGGAAAGGAAAATGAGTACAGGTTTAGTGGAGAATGTTGTTTGGCCGGTGTAAGAAGAATCACCTACAGATCAGTGTCTGAAAGACAACCCAACCCAAGGAGAGTGCAGGATTGGCACAGTGCCAAGAGTACATGAGTACATGAGCATATCCAGCAATGATGACCTGAACTGGCATGATGACACAGAGTCTATAGGACAGTGCAGAGTAGGGTGCATTTCCTAAGGAAGATGAAGCCCTTTGGTGTGTGCAGCGATATCAATGATATTATGCTCAAGGCTGAAAGAAACTTTTGGGAAAAGCTAGCTCTGTCAGAGAAGAGAGTCTGGACTCCTTGGTGGTTATTCTGGTGTCCCAGTGTACTCCAATCTGAGTGATATAGCCCATACTCTCAACAGTCCATCCATACATTTTCTGAAACCACTTGTCCTGTTCAGGGTTGAGGGGGTCTGTAGTCTATGGACACAAGGCAGGGAACAATCCAGGATGGGGCACCAGCCCATCGCAGGTTGCATACTCACACACCAGTCACACATGCATAACTACAGGCAATTTGGGAACTTCAATTAGCCTCAGCATGTTTTTGGACTGTGGGGGGAAATCAGGAGGAAACCCCACGACGATACAGGGAGAACATGCAAACTCCACACACACAGAGCCATATTGGAGGCTCAAACCCTGGTCCACTGTGCCCCACCACTCAGCAGTCAGCCCACTTAATTGTATTATTGAAAAAATAGGCTAAGACAGTAATTTAAAAAGATTCCACTTATATACTGTACCTGTGGGATGATAGTGATGCGGGACCTCAAGTCATGCAGTCCTACTTCTGCAATGTTGATGCCATCAATGTAGATCATCCCCTTTGAAGCCTCTAGGATCCTGAAGATGCCGAGGGCCAGAGATGATTTTCCCGCCCCTGTCCTTCCAACAATTCCAACCTAGGCAGGAATGACAGAAAAGAGGTGTGTGTGGAAGTTGCTGCAAATGTTCAGTTCAAAGCTGCAATTTGAGGACTGCCTACTACAGACCTTCTCTCTCTCCTGGATGCTCAGAGAGATGTCCTTGAGAGCCCAGTCCAAACCCCTGCGGTACTGTAGACCATACCCCTGAAACACTATAGTCCCTGCCTGGGGCCAGGTCACAGGGAGAGAAATGTTCTCTGTTGTCCAGGGTGCCTGAGGGAAACAATGTTATAGTTTCATTAGAACAAAGTCTCTCCGGATTCAAGCACTTGCTATGCCATGGATTTGGGAGAAAAGTCCACATCTTGGGACACTCTTGCCTCTTTTGAGGTGTCTGCGTACTCTTTCACCCTCTCCACAGATACAATGTTGTTTTCCACGTCAGTCCAGGAGCGCACAATCCAGCTTAGGATGTCTGTCACCTGTAGCACATGATATCATGTGATGTCATTATTTGTCCTTCGTTGTAAATATATTTCTGCACGTGATTAAAAACAGCAATAAGATCTTTCTAACCTGTAAGCAATGAGACACAGCCAATCCCACAATTCCAGGACTCAGGGTATCCTTACCCATAACAGATAGGATGGAGGCTGCAAGGACTAAGACATTGCCAAGGAACTCAAGATTCACGGCCAACCACCTACAAAATGACATCAGTGAGTGAGAGTTGGCTGGGCGATGTTTGATGACGCAAACATCTGGGACACAATCCCATATTGACTGAATGAATGACAGGGGAGTTTTCCAAGCTTCACATTTTTCACAACTCTAACCTGGTGGCCACAAATCGAGGGAAGTAGGACGTCTGGTTGTGGTCAACTCTGGAGTTGGCCTCCGAGATGAACCTGGACTGCTCTCCAAAGGCCCGGATCACACTAGCCCCCTGCACAGTCTCATTGAAGTGGGTGTAGATGGGGGAGCGGCTTACAGACTCCAGGCGACGCAGCTGACAGGATGTCGCCACATAGAAACTCTAGAGCAGAGAGGAGGATGGAGCTCAAACTAAACTGATAGTATAGTGTCACCTTATTGAATGTGTTTGGAAAAATAATGGGCTCAAAAATGTGCCTTCAAGGAACCTCTACCAGGAGCCTTGTGGTTTAAAGCCCTGCTGATATCTGCTGCTGTCAGCACTGTGTGAAACCATGCAGGTGGAAAATCCAGAAAGTACAAATCAAGTCCAAGATTTTGTGTCAACCAACCAGTTGAGTATAAGGAGTCACAGTCACAGAGTACTCAACTGGTTGGTTCAAACAAAATCTTGGAATGGATTTGTCCCTTCAGGATCTGAACTTTCTACCTCTAATAAACATCAAAATCCATTCCTGTTGGGCCGACATCTCCCGCATACCTGGATGAAGGCATAGAAGAGGGTGAGGGGAAGTATGACAACCATCGCGAAGGGCGTTGCTAAAAGCACGATAATGCAGACTTCCAGCAGCTTGAACAAGTAGCCGAGCATCATCTTCAGGCCTTCGGGAATCATGCAGTCAATGGCATCCACCTCCTTGGAGAAGCGGTTGAGGAGGTTGCCGCTAGGAGTTCTCTCAAAGAAGGACATTGGGGAGAGCAGGACATTGTTCAGGAGGTCCAGGTGAAGGTAACGAGAGGCTATGATTCCTCCTACTGAGATGGCCACCATGGTACCAAAACCTGCCAGTCCTGAAATGCGTAGGACAAAGAGTAGGTCAACGCCAGATAGTCATTCTTTCTTCTCTAGCTCTTTGAAGGTATCGTGTTAAATAAGACTTTTCCAACCTTGTGCGATTCCAAGAGCTCCAAAAACCCCCAGCTTGAAGTCCATGTCTGTCTGAGTACCATTGATTATGGGGTCATCGGCCCACAAGCTGAGCCAGTAATTGTAGGCTAAGGAAGCAGCCTGCTGGACAGCATACAAGAAGATGATTGGCAAGATGAGTGTCAAACCAATGGTCCTGAAGTAATCCACGTACATCTCCAGTTTCACCTGTGAAGATCCAGAACAAAGTTCCAGGGTTATTACAGTGATCTTACCATTTATTTGGAAATCCTATTTAGTTGCAAATGAAAATACTACCCACATTTCAATTAAATGTTTTCAATTATTATTCCTACTAACTAATTGACATGACTAATAAACCTACCCTTCCAGTATGGGCTCGGTCAGCCTCGGTCAGTTTGCCCAAATCTTCTTTGATTGGATCCCAATCGGTATTGGATATGGACTCCATGTTCTGTAAGCTGGTACTGGCCTTATCACCACTGGAGGGGAACAGAGTTATACTTTTTAATTTTGTACCTCATGTTGGGGTGGTAATTGAGATTAGTACCTAATACCTAATAATCGAGATATTACCTAATTAGCTGTTCCTGGGAAAGGTCTCTAGAAACAAACATGGAGTCGGCTATGCTGAGCCGGGAGGAAGACTTCTTGGTACCTGCCATGTGTCACAAAATTAAACCATTTCAAAATTTCCTCAGCCGCAGTGTAGGGATCTGAACCTTTTTCGTACAATGGGGTTCCTCCAACCTTGGCAGGCAGGGCTCTCTCTGTAATCAGCACCAGTGCTAACAAAGGCACGTATGAAGTCTGCGAAGGCGCCCTGATGGCCGAGCAGCTCCTGGTACGAGCCAGTCTCGGTGATCTCGCCATCCACCATGACCAGGATCAGGTCGGCCTGCGGCAGGAAGCTCAGGCCGTGCGTGACCAGGATGCGCGTCTGTGTGTACAAACATGCAAGTCCATCAAACAAGACTCAAAGCACTCTCATTATGAACATGATTGAATTAATGCACTGTTTTTAAATGCATGGGTAAGTTTTTTAGGAAACTACCTTGTCTTTCAAAAGGCCTTTGGGCCCAATGACCTTATCGAAGATATGTTGGCCCACATGAGCATCCACAGCTGACAGAGGGTCATCTAGCAGATAAATATCAGTCTTCCTGTAGACGGCACGTGCCAGGCTAACCCGCTGTTTCTGTCCCCCAGACAAGTTCAAGCCCTGTGGTGAAGCCATGACAGCATCAGCCCCAGCATCACACTCAAGGGACCAAAGAACAAGTAATATTTGCTAAAATAGGTCAGGAACCTCAGTGGCCTTACCTTCTCACCAATCTCAGTGGCATCCCCAGCAGGCAGGATCTTCAGGTCGGGTCTAAGAGCACAAGCCTCCACTATTTGCTGGTACCAGCTCTCTTTCTTCTCGAGCCCAAAGGTGATATTGTCCCGCAGGCATGCATTCTGGATCCAAGCCTGCTGGGGCACATAGGCCACGGAGCCCTGGAAGGAACCAACAGACAAATTAATTTAAAAAAGGGTGATGAAAATAGCCATTGGTGTGTAAAGTGTATAGTAAAAATTTCTAGCGTGAAAACAGCAGAGCCCTGCATGAGGCTAATGGAGAAGCACTAAACAGACACTGGTGTTAGGCAGACCAACGGAGCGGAATGGGAAGGGTCCCAAGAGAGTTCACCAAGGCAAAAGGGGAAGGGTCCCAACAAAGTGCAGCAAGGCGGTGGTGAATTGTTCCTGCTCATTAAAGATTTCGACTAAGGGAATCATTGAAAGTCTTGTTTATTTTTACTGCTAATGTGTCTGACAAAGAGGACCAAGCTGTGTAAAAGGTATAGAGGAAATATAAACCTTTTGTGTGCCATCTACCTGCGATGGGCTGGCCCCCTGTCCAGGGTTGTTCCCTGCCTCGTGCCCGTTGCTTCCGGGATGGGCTCCGGACCCCCCGCGACCCAGTAGGATAAGCGGCTTGGAAAATGGATGGATGGAATTTCTTATGCCAACCTCTCCATGTAGACCCCGCAATGGGAAAAGTTGCGATGCAGAAAGCTCGAGTGTATAAGCTGAAACCCTGATCATTAGAAATGGGTCCCAAAGACCTCCAGTTCAGAGACCAGGTCTTCTTGTGGTTTGGACCATTCCCTGCCCACAGCAAGTCCCAGGTATAAACATCTTTCCTACATCCTGCTACATCCTACCAGAATGATCGCAGTGACAGACCTTTAGACAGACACGGCCGCTCCGCTTCTCCATCTCCCCAAGCAAGGCTGAGAGCAGGGAGGACTTCCCACTACCCACGTGACCAACCACTGCCACCAGGGAGCCTCCCGGAATGCGGGCACTGATCCTACAATCAGAGACACCAGAAAAATGCATGAAGGTATAGCATGCTGTCCCAGCTGCAGTGGTTTGGCTCTGTGCCAAGTGACCTGGATAGCTGAACTGTCTTCCACACACAGGCCTTGCAGAGCACTTCATAACATAGAAAGTCTTAGGAACTAGAGAATGTCATTCATCCAGATGTTGACTAGTGCCGTCAGTGAATTTTAAGACTGAATTAAACTTCCACTACATTCATCCCACGCAAGAAACATTAAAGAAACTTCTGTATCAACCAGATGCATTCTTTGGAGTTCAAGTTACCTCTTGAGACAAGGAGGGCCCTCTTTAGACCAGCTGAAAGTGCCATTTTCTACTGTCACCCCATCTCCACCTGAGTCAGCTATATAGAATATGTCACAATGGTCAAAAAATAATTAGGCAATTATTTTCAGCACAATTTTCTGAACAAAAGACATTTCTACTAGGTAAATATGGAAATGGTGCACATCTTGAGATACAAAAGTGTCTTTTCTTCGTTAAATCTGCAAAATCACTAACCATCTGTAAATGTAAGATATCTAATTAGTTTACTTTTCAAAATGACTGGTTCTTTTTCTTGGCGCTGTCTGGAGACCTGTGGATTATTTTGATTGTATATTGGCTTTTTCCTCAACCATGGTCTTACCTCAGAAATGAATCTTAACAGTTTTTTTTCCACAGCTGGCACTAGCGAATATTTTTTTAAGGAAAGGCCTTTGTAGGTTTCTGAATCAGGCTAGTTCTTTACCACAGTACTGTTAATGTCATTCTAATACATTTTCAGCAGTGGTATCAAGCATCGTTATGTCAAACTGTGGAAACTGTTGCATGTTTCTGTCACATGGGAAACTTTCTGATCTCACTTCCTCATTCTCACCAGGACTGCAGGGCACCTTCTCCACAGCATCTGACTTCAGCTCATCCTGACAAAGGAATTTCCCAAGGCGCCTCAGCGAGACCACAGCCTGAAATGCAGGGGACGTTTAGTGATCTCCATGCCCTGGTGCTTTTATAAACAGCTGAAGTCATGTTATGTTAGTGATGTTCATCGCTCCTTTGGCTGGTGATTGTGGTTGCTTGTGTGTGCTGGTGGCGATTGCTGTTTAACTAGCACTCCTTGACTAATGCTCTTCACTAGCAGTATCTGACTAGCATTACTTAAGTAGCGCTCTCAGATTAATACTCTTTAACTTGTTTTCTTTGACTAGCGCTCTTAGATTAGTATTCTTTAAGTACTAGTCTGATTAGTGATTAGTGATCATTGGTAAGCGTTCTCTGATTAACACTAATTAAGTAGGGTTCTTTGACTATCTCTCTTTGACTAGTGCTATTGCTTCTTTGACTAACACACTTTGACCTCACCTGCATGGTGGTGCTGATGGCAAAGGGCAGCTGGCTCAGGGGGGTCTTGAGGATGTTGATCAGTGCCATGGTGACAAAGACCTTCTGGGCATCCAGCACATTTTTTGGGTCGGTCAACACATAGACGCTAAACATGGCGAAGGCCATCTGGGGGGAGAGCAGAGACGGATCCATTGTCCCACACTCCACTCCTCATACTGCAATAAAGAACTGCTATTAAGAACTGCAGGTGGCTTGGGGTGAGGGACTTATGATCATACCACTCTTGCTGTTGTGAGTAAATCTTAACTGTATAAATCAGTAAATAAAACTGTAAATTGTAAACTGCATAAAACTGGATAAAACAGTCTACTAAGGAAAAGAAAAATAATCATACGAGAAAAGAGGAGGAGTTGAAGGAGGCGAGAGAGACAGAGTAGAGGATCTGGGATTTCTTCAGAGCTGCTAACTCCTTTTCTCTGCAGTCCCGGATTTGGCCTAGAAAGGCTTTTTCCCAAGCATAGAACTTCAAGATCTTTATTCCGCTCAGGATCTCATTCATCAGCTTGATGCGGCGGTCCGTGAACTTCATCTGCATCTCCTGAGGAAGAGTCGAAACCCCACCCAGGACGGTCAGCAGCAGGAATCATCACGCGAATTTCCATACATCAAAAAACAGATGATGTGTGTGCAGATGCGTGTTCCCCGCGATGGACCAGAATCCTGTCCAGAGTGTTTCCCAGCTCTACTGGGTAAGAGTTTCGAGGACCAAGGGATGGAAGGAAATGAAGAAAGCCAGAATGGCGGTTAAAACTAATTATAATTAACATTTCCAATTTAAAGCACTGACTTCCTGCCTGTTGCTTGAAGTACTATAAATAAGAAATTAATTTTTTATGAGTCATTTGTGGCTGTTATATTATTTTTAAGGGCAAAATGAGGAAGTTGCAGGATGAAAAATACACACGCAGCCCGCAGGGTGGCCTGGCAGAGCTCTAGCCACCCTGGTTTTATTGGATCCAGCTGCAGGGCACCAGCTAAAATGGGATCACGTTGGGTGCGAGGGAGCGTGCTGCGGGGGTGCCCACCTCACCTCTCTCTGTCTGGCTCTTTGGGGGGGGGTGGGGGTGACGACGGCCTTACCTGGAGCTTGCTCCGTTTTTTAGCAATGAAGCCGTTCAGGGGGAAGATGAGGATGACGACTGTGATGCCGGCCAGGGCAGACGGACCCAGCTGCTGTTGGAGGGTGGAGAGAGAGAGGTGGCTGCTGAGTTGCCGTGATAGAGCCACTTTCTCCACCCTCACCATTCTCATCCCCTCCTGACATTCATAGCATTCATAGCAAGTTCTCCCATTGTCCTCCCTCCCAAACCTCTGCCAATCCCCATAAGCACAGTCCGGCTAGTTGAGGCTGAGAGAATTTTTACCTGCCAGAGGAAGAAGAGGCACAGGGCAATCTCCACCGGAGCAATCCACATGGCGTTGAAGTACACAACAAAGTCCATGAGCTTCTGAGTGTCGGCAGACACCAGATTGATGATCTCCCCCACGGTACATGTCCGGCGTGCGGCGCTGTTGATCACCAGAGACTGGGGGGAAGGAGACATGACAGAAAAGTCAGTGTCTTGGCTTCTGGGATACAGGGCTCCATCCCGTTTGTCGGTGAAGACACACCTTCCTGTAGACCAGCCCCATGACGGCCGTCTTCACTCTCATGCCCACGGTGAAGCAGGCATACATGTACTGGTGGCGGAACAACGACTGGAGACACAACAGCAGGAACATCGCCGCGGCGTAGAAGTAGCCTTTCCACAAGGGGGCGTCCTGCTCCCTCATGAATCCCAGCAGCGGGCTGTGGAGTGTAACATTGGTGAGGTATCACCAAGAGGAGTACAAGGGTTTGAAGAGTGGGGGGGGGGGGGGGTGTTCCTCTGCTCAGGTCTGAGGGTAAAGCATCTATTTGGGAATCTTTGCCCAGCTACCGGATGTGAGGGCTGGCCTGCAAAATTATGCTGATGGGGAGAAGAATTTGCCACGTCCCTGTGACATCGTTGAAATAAATGTGAGCCTGGCAGAGCCTAGCACTACCTAACATACCCTATCAGAGCCCAGCAGAGCCTAGCAAACCCTATCAGAGCCCAGCAGAGCCTAGCAAACCCTATCAGAGCCTAGCATACACTATCGGAGCCTATCAGAGCCTAGCATACCCTATGTATCTGAGTCTAGCATACTACACCAGCAAGGTGTAGTATGCCTGCATCTTGCATGCATCAGTCCCAGTCTTGCTGCTGCCAGCTGGCCTAGCCTGATGATGGAGTCTTGATCCATACCTCCCCCCCCCCCCCACCGTCCCCCAATCTCTCGCCCATCCATTGATCGCTGAGTGGGAATAAAGCACCGCAGCAGCCCTGTGTTCCATCTCACCTGAGCACCTGTGGAATGGAGAACAGGAAAGCGTCGTGGGCCACCAGGCACAGCGCCCCTAACAGGAAGCGGGGCCCGAAGCGCCGGGCGAGGGTGCGCAGTAGGTGAAGCCCCGAGCTCTGCTCCTTCTGCAGTTTCCTGAGCAGCTGGGGCTGCTCCGCCAGCCTATAGCCCTGCGGTGCACTTATGTGCAGCGCCCCCTCCTGGCTGCCAGTGGACACAAACGTTCAGATTTGCCATTGGCGACTTTTGATCTGGAATTTTAATGAATCCTTGTGGTGTGTTGTGTTTATGTGCATGAATAGAAGAAGCATTAACCTCTAAAATGGTGTACATGATAACAGCCTGGAAGGTATGATAAATACCCCCTTTACTGTCTGTTTTAATTACCTTCTGCTTAGACATGTTGCTGAAATGATGACGATGTTTGATTACTGAATGGCGAGCAGCCATTACTCTGGTGATAGGTATCGGGTTTTTACCGCTGAAGCCTGGCACACGCCTCGCTCCAGGCCTCCTTCATGCCCGAGATGATGTGCCCAGAAGTGTCCTCCTGCCTCAGGGTCCACAGGTCCTCCACTTGGAGAGGTTGCCGGTACCCCTTCACCACCAGCCTGAGGGTCACACATCAGGGTCAGTCAAGCTGCTGAAAGGACCTGGTTCACCGGCAGGCCCACATTCTGGGACCACTTGCCTCAACGTTGAGGCATAGCATGTTTATTCTTGTTGGTTTTTTTTTATGTTATTGTTGTTGTTTGGTTGTTGTTGATGTTCGGGTAGGAAAAGCTGCTCACCCTGTGAACCACCAGAAGAGAACCTTCGACAAGAAAGATGCATCCTGGACCGGACAGGGATTCTGCAAACATCAAATACGGATTTGTTAAGGACCGCTCCTAGTGGGGCGGAGCCACCCCCCACGTGACGATCGGTGCTCTCATTTGGGGATTCCGCACCTTGACAGAGACAGGCTTCGCGGTACTGGGGCGTCGGTCCGAGAAGCAGACAAGGACCAGCTGGGCCAGCTGGAAGGAGAAGTAACCGAAGAAGGCCAGGTAGCGCAGGGCGTCCACCGAGAAGTCCTGAAGTGCAAGTGGAACAAGACAGACCATAGGTCAATGCACAGAGTAGAATATTGCTCATTGGCAGAACATGGTGTCAAGATGATGTTCATTGGCTGAGGCAGCAAAATTATGGCCATTAGGTGAGACAGAGGTTTAGTGGTTCTGAGACGGGAAACGTGGCCGTGCTCATTGGCTAAGTTAATGAGAGGTAACAGTAGCCTAGGAACGTGCCTTATCTTTACTGTATTGACTGCAGTGATATGTATCACGCAGAATAGCTCTGTAAATATTTGCAGAAAGACTTTCTTAGCTTGTAATTACATCTTTATACAGATGTATGTGCTTTAATGGGTTTGTGCATTGCCACCCTAAGGGTGCAGCTGTGGCTTATGCTCAGGAATCTCACTGTTTACAGTGCCAACACCATTCACCATGTCTTAGTTTACACTTGTATCCTTTTTTATTTCATGTTCCTTAAATCAATAAGAAATTGCTGTTTGTCTGTATTTGTACCATCGTTCTGTTTTCTAAAGAATCCCAGCAAGAAGTTGAGGTCTGTTTCCCAGGCTGGAAAAGCCCCACATTAAACAAACGTTAAAACAAGTACAGCGAAGAAAAAAAAAAAAAACCTGGCTATTTCCTTGCGGATAAGTGAAATTCCACACCGCATGCAACACTCTTCCGCAAAGCTTCATTCGTCATTAGAGAGCAGCGAGAACTTATACTGCGCAGTGTCGGGGCTCCTCTCCTGCCGGGTTCGTCACCACAAGCTCCGCCCATTACTTCCAGTCATACCATATCGGCTCATTTCCTGCCCCCTGCCGCAGCCGCCGTGCAGCGGATCTTAGGGGGTGATTAACGCGTTACACTACAACGCGCCAAAACCTCAGACCCATGCGAGTGGGATGCATTATAGGTTTTTTTTTTAACAGTCTGCTGCGATTGGCTGATCTTGTGTTTTGCTGCCACTCGCACCGCGTGGCCCGGTGCCAAATCCGGTGATTCACGAGGCCCGTTTGGGCACAAACATGCAGCACACCGGCTCTATATGTCTATATATACGTAAATTAGGCCCGGGTGCCAGGATGTAACGCTTCCAAGTCACGCTATCTATAAATTGAGAGCCTGTGGTTACAAACATCATCTGCTATCGGAGCGACTCGAAAACCAGCGGCTAAATTAAACTCTGGAGGGTGTCCGCTAACCCTGGCGCTTGCTCACGGCTACAGGCTACCGGGTCTCTCCAAACAGCGGCTCAAGCACTGATTCTCCCACAGCAACATGAACTAAACCCACTGCCCCCGGTAAACAGACCATCCCTGGGGGAAAATGGAAGGCTGTGCTGGGCGGAGGCAGCCCCCGGGGGACGTGGCGGAGGGCGACCTCACGCCAGCCGCAGACAAAACAGGCACAGCTGCCGCCCGTGGTCAGAATATGTAGGTCAGTTTGTTTTGGACTGAACCGAGCCACATGGTGAACTCCGCACCTAAGGACCCCGAGCAAACCGCTTCTGTTTTGCAGATTGTTGAAGGAATGCTTGAGCCAAAAGATGGAGAGTGTAGGGATTGTCATTACTCTATATGTAGGTGCTGTTCAGTTAACATCGCGGGCCACAGGTTATCGTTGGCCAACCTCTTTGCCCCTATGGCTGTTCGAGTCAAGGTCCCAGAATGCACTGCAGCCTTTTAATAGCTCTGGATGCTTCCTCCCACAGCCTGTCGGGGTAGCTGTGGATCGCCACATGCTTGATTCTCTACAGACGTGGTTGAGCCTAACAAAGGCAGGCATTTAGCACGTAGTCAGGCTCACACTTTCCAACTCTGCCCACGGGTTTGGCATACAGAGGCCTTCCTCAAGGTTTGGGTTGCACTGGACTCCCTACAGTCAGTTTCCATCTTGACTTATCAGCCATATAAAAGGTCATAAAGGTAGCAGCCACTCGTCTCGTCCGTCGTCGACGGAACGTTTATGCAAAAACAGAGGCTTCAATGAAAATACAGCTATTTATGGTTCAGTAGGCACATGTGTCACTGTATGTGTTTTCAAAGCCGGCTTATTTGTCTAATACAGATGACCCAGGAGATGCCTTTGCAGGAAAAATTGGGACGGGTGACGAGGGGAAGCTCCGAGTGACAGGCAACTCTGTCAGTTCCTGAAGGAGGGACCCCCCAGCCCCTAGCAAGGACCGTGACGCCACGGCTGACAAGACAGACTAGCAGGAAGATGAGCAGAGCCAGATCAGAGGGCCAAGAAGCTGCACAAACAGGAAGGAATGGGAGGGGCGGCATGGGAATGAGACAACTGGCATGGGAAGCAGCAACAACAGCAGCCTGGGCCTCCCTCAGGCAGCGCTGGAAAAGCCCAGGGAGATGGAGGCAGATTCTTGAGGCTTTGGGGAAAGTCCCACAAGAGTGACCAGAGGTCAAGGACAAAGCCATGGCCCATTTTCTAAAAGTCAGGGTTTGGAACCCCTCACCTCCTGGATGGCGAGCTGGATCTTTGCCCGCAATGGCACCAGGGAGCACAGCACGGCCAGCAGCCAGAAGATGAAGAGGATGATGGATGAGCGACAGCCCTTGGTCCTCTCCAGATGGACCACGCTGATGGCCAGGACCTATGGGGGGGAGGGGGGAGACATCAGCCATGCGGCAGCAGAGACTTCAGAGACTTGGGGGGTTGGGCATTGGCGGAGTATCCTGTGGACCAGCCTAGTAGCGGTTTGGGGAGCAGCCATTAGGGAAATTCATAGCTCATTTCATCAGACCATAAACAGACCGTAATAGTACAGCAGATGGTATGGGGCTCATTGATACCAAGAAGTAAACATAGGATGAAAAATAAGGCCCTATATTTTTAGTACTCCAAAGGATTACTCATTGGCTATAGACATGGTACATGATGCGTGTGATATTATCCAGATCAGTGTTTCTCAACCTGGCAACCTGGTCCTCAGAGACCTCCAGATGGTGCTTTTTTTGCACCCTTCCAGCTCCCTGCCAGACAGTCCACATTTTTGCTCCCTCCCAGCCCCCCCCCCATCAAAAATGTGGTCTGTGGCGCCCTGAGTACCAGTTTAAGAAACACTGGCCCCGATGATACCTGCACCGTCCTCCTGATGTCTACAGAGATACATTCATTTCTGTATTTCTGCTGCATAATCTTGCCCTTTACATTTTCAGTTTTGGTCTGGATCTCCAAATATGTTGAAATTTGTGACATTTTTATCTTTTGTAAGTAGACAGGGAAAACTGTAAGCTATTGTTGCTCCAGCTCACTCCCTGCAGAAATATTCTGGTGGTTTTGTTCAGTAAACAAAAACAGCTTCTGTCTGTGGTCTGCAGCAGAAAGAGGCACGTTTTCTTAAAGAGGTTCCCAAAGAGCTACAGAATGTGACCTTCATGTTCCTAAGGGTCCATATCCATTTGAACCTGTCATAGATATTTTACTGCTAATTGGCCTTAATATAAAGCAGTCTGTGGCTAGCAAAAGGTTAAATAGAACAATATATGTGCGGTGATGTTATAAATGAGTTAGGAAAGGTCAATGGGTGTTACCATGGTGAGGCTGCGAATCACAGGGCTAATCAGGAACACGATGTGCTTCTGTATCTCCTGGTTCTTCTCCAGTAGGATGTAGAAGAACTCCACGAAACCAAAGGAGGCCAGGCCAAGCCCCAGGACCTGAGCAAAAGCAGAAACTGAGGACTGGAATACACACACATCGGTTTAATTTCTGACATGCCTTTGGAGTTAAATGTGAAAAATAGCACACCTGCTGGTAGATGTGAGTACTGCAGGTTTCAGCTCGTGTGCCTGAGCAGTATCTATGGTGACCGTGTCCAGTAGACACTATGATGGGACACCATCCTGCTGTTAAACCTGCCTCTTCTACCGACTCACCATTTTGGCCCAGCACAGGCTGGTCAGGTCTATGTATCCATGGTCATTGCAGCTGAGGTACAGCATATAGAAGGGTGCGCACACCCAGAGGTAGATGCAGGGAGCCCACACCAGCACTGTGTGCTGGAAGCACTGGGTCAGGTCTGGGTTGTGCGTGTACCACGTCTGGTTCCAGTCCTGAAACAGAGCCAGCGGGTGAGAGTGTCAGGTATATGGTCAAGGAATCTGAGAACTGCAGCAAGTAGACATTCCCCGCTTGTGGACAGTGTGAAATCACACTGCTGAGACTGGAATTTGTACCAGTGACCTTCTTAATCACAACACCCAGTCCTAATCCACTGGGCCACACACCTCATAGTTCCTGGGCTGTTTTACATCCAGAGGGATGTGAGTCTCGCCTTTGTTACATCCAGAGGGATGTGAGTCTCACTGGCCCGTCTTTATTGTGCGGCTGTCAAACCGCAGGTTGGCAGGCTGAGCCACACCTTATTTATAGCAGCACCAATGCTTTTCGCAGCTCCATCTCAAACCCCCTTTGGTCCTGTGAGTGCGGCTTTTCACTGGTAAGATTACGGCAATGCTAATATCGCATTATAAACACAGGCAGAGTGTAGGTGGCGGTACCTGAGTGTCAGGCGTGTGACACGGAGCTTCACAGCAAAGTGGCAGCTAAACATGACTATAATTATAATTGCATTTAATGAGTGGACAGCGCACTAATAACTGAAGCGTTAATATCTATAATATTCTTAAAAAGTAAACATTATTCCAATTAAAATTGCAATCCGCCAAAATTCAGAAAAATGTATATATTTAACTAGGTATAAAGTCTGAATATGTGATTTTGTATTTGTTGTTCCCAATCCCTTTAACTTAGGGTTGCTGTACCCTCTGGCCTGAGATGCCCCAGTTGATGCTTAAAGTAAATTTTTATGGGCAATTTTTTTTTATTCATCAAAACAAATCCATTGAGTAGTCCACCCATGGCAGATTTGGCTGTTAAGTCAGTGATACAGCGGTTTGGGGTAAATCGGTTCATTGCTTGGTTGGTCATACATGCTTCTGCTGTAAGGCTGTTCTTCCAGGCAACTCCCTCATCTTTTGTGGTGGACGGGGGAGGTGTTTTAGGTGGGGAGATGGGAATGAAGTCATTATGATGGATATGCAGGCCTGTGCCTGTTACGGGAAACTTCACATCATGAAATAACAGACCTAAAGCTGAGTAGCTGAGTTCCCATGGCAACAGATCTTAGATTGCTGGCTAACTTTGCAGACTGTTACTCATATAGGTTATAAAACTAAACTAAAATGTAGTGCTTTGCTGCCAAAATACAGAGCCGTGTGTGCAGATTTAAGAAAAGGATGCAAGGTGAGAAAGTGTTCTTTGGGAATTAGGGGCGAGGACAGTCTGCACCACAAATCCAATGAGGGGTGGCCAGTGGCTTGCCTGTCCAATGACAGTGAATGCCGTCGGGCAGGTGGCAGAACAGAGCTCCGCCCCATTACCAGCAGCGCCTGGCTTCACCACTCAACAGACAGTAATAGTTCTGTCTGAAGTCAGTGCCAGATTTCAGGATGTGTGAGTAGAACAGACACACTGTGGTGAGATTCCTTGGGCTTTGCTCTGAAGACTCACTGTCTTCCAGTTTCAGTGAGACTCAGTGAGGTTTTGTGATATTGGCACAGGCAACCATAGGGGGCACCTAAGAACAACTGGAACTAGAATGTCCAGCTTCTCTGTTTTACAGCTCCAATGTGTGCTACCAAAATGGTTTTGAAATAGCACCAGAATCAGATGTAACGCTATAAGGGTTTGGCTTGGATGCTGTGTTTTTCTGCTACATGGCTATTGGAGTATTCATCTCAAATATAAGAATATTGCTGTGGTAGATCACAGCGAACGAGAAGTTCAGTAAAACTTGAATTATATCCTGCAACAACATCACACTTTCATTTTAGGGTGACATTTGGCTGTTTAAAGTGAATTTGACTCTCTGCACAAACAGAAAATGCTATGAAATGGACCATGCATTTAAATAGATATATTTAGTTGACCATACGTTCCACACCAAAATGCACATAGAAAATTTTCATTATCCATTGTTATTGTTAACTCAGTTAGTGACCTTGATTGACCAATTTTCACATGTCTGAAGTCCACCAAAAGTACAAGGACAGTAGTTTTTCTGGTACTTCAATTTTGCACTTCATTAAGTACTAGATTCCTAGTTGCCTTATGACAAGAATTTGTGTATTGAAGGATTGAAGTATAAGGCCCATCTCTACCTTTTCTTCTAAGGGTTGTCAGCAGTTGGTGCCTCTGTCCAAATCTTCTCATTCACCCATAATAGGGTGCTAACTCACATGTAAACAACTGAGTGTTAATGCAAACTCAAAGAAAGTCTATGTTCATAGTGACTCGGATAAGGTCGAGATGTTTAAACTGGTGCAGGGAATGTTTTACATTTATATTCAAACAAGGAATTTCCAGATATTCATGCTGACTTAGAGAAGGTCCAACTGTTCTTACTCACCCACAGAGAGCTCAGTAGTTCATGTTAACTGAGTGAAAATCTAGATGTTCTCACTCAATCATAGAATGCAGATGTTCATACTAATTGAATGATAGTCTAGGTGTTCTCACTCAACCACAGAATGCAGATGTTCATGCTTACTGAGGGAATGTCCACCTATAGATAGTCAGGAAGTTCATGCTATCTCTGAGAAGGTATAGATGTTCAGCTCACCCACAGAGGGTCCAGGCCATTCAGGCTGCAGAGATCATCCATCCACATGATGTTCAGCCTCCGCTCTGTGATTCCTGCTGCAAGTCTTTGTTCTTCCCACAGAGTGGCACAGATAAAAAGTGCTAATTATTGTCTATCTCAGTGGGGTTCCTCTTTCCCCGCATTGAGTTGCTCTCTGAGTCCCCCTGGAGGGACCCCTTCTTCTTCACCCGGTCCTTGGTTGCGAGGGCTCACTCTCTAGCTCATTCTACCTCAGCTCAGATGGGAGAAAAGTTTTCTATACTCTCTCTCTCTCCTTTCCTCCTTTCTTGCCTCCCTTCCTCTCTCCCTCACTCCCGTTGCTGTCTCACATGTGCACAACAGCCAAAACACCCCTGAAAAAAAAGGATGACAACTCCACACCCAAATCCTTGCCCAACCGCACCCCCGCCCCCAACCCCTCAAACCCAGCCTCCTGGGACAGGTTTCCAACAGCCTACCTATCTCTTGCCACATGAGGTATAACTCAGACACACAGGAAATTATTTGTGTAGGACAAGGTATTTGTACTGTGAGTAATTCTCAGGAAAGAGTATATGTACAGTGAGTATCTTTGACAACATAGTATATTTACCATGATTATCTCTCAAAACAGAGTAAATGCACCGTGAGTAACTCCCAGGACAGAGTAAATGCACCGTGAGTGACTCCCAGGACAGAGTAAATGCACCGTGAGTGACTCCCAGGATAGATTAAATGCAGCATGAGTAATTCTTAGGACAGAGTAAATGCACCGCGAGTAACTCCCAGGACAGAGTAAATGCACTGTGAGTGACTCCCAGGACAGAGTAAATGCACCGTGAGTAACTTCCAGGACAGAGTAAATGCACCATGAGTGACTCCCAGGACAGAGTAAATGCACCGTGAGTAACTCCCAGGACAGAGTAAATGCAATGTGAGTGACTCTCAGGACAGAGTAATTGCACCGTGAGTAACTCCCAGGACAGCGTAAATGCACCGTGAGTA
>JAODJU010000004.1:23405-35628 GCA_026776725.1 Gnathonemus echidnorhynchus
ATGCACCGTGAGTAACTCCCAGGACAGAGTAAATGCACCGTGAGTAACTCCCAGGACAGAGTAAATGCACCGTGAGTAACTCCCAGGACAGAGTAAATGCACCGTGAGTAACTCCCAGGACAGAGTAAATGCACCGTGAGTAACTCCCAGGACAGAGTAAATGCACCGTGAGTGCTACATGCTGCTATGAATACAACAACATTGGGTCATAGTCCCTGTTAAATATACACCATAAATATCTTAGTAAACCAGCCTTTCTGTGATGAACAGAAAGTGTGTGATTTTCAGAAGCACTGTGACGGATCATAATAAACATTTGATGACTATTCTGCATCAGTAGTGCTTCACATTAATGTTAATGAGCACATTAAGATTGCACTTGGGGTCATGCTGGATGTGTGCTATAAATACACAGTTTTTGTCCATGTTCTTAGTGAATGAACTAATTTTGTGTGCCTGGGTGTGTGAATGTGTGTGGGTGTCCGTACAGATTTTGTCATATTTGTTCAAACAAAATCTCAGAAATTGTCACTAAGCAAAAATTGTTTGTTACTAGATTCCTCTGTTTTTTGTTTATTTGTGGGATTTTTGATGGGCGGTTTTGTCTGCAGCGTTAAACCCAAGGTGAGCATGTCTTTGTTACTTAATCCCAACTCTGTGATTTTAATAAGAATACCCGCAGATCTGTGTCACCTGGCAGTGGCACTTCATACGGCGCGAGCGGGAATGAGGGTAGCATCTCGGCAACATCCCAGTAGCCTGCTAACACCGTCCCGCCACATAATTAGCCGCGAGGCTTCGCAGGGTCGGGGGGAGCGGCTGACAGCGGGCTGCCGGATCCGGGCGGGCTGAGCAGAGCCCCCGCCGTGCCTCACAGACAGGGGGGCGAGACCCGGCGCACATGTGGAAAGCGTTACCCGGCAGAGGCAGAGAGAAGCATGGAAAATACCGCAGGCTCCCTGCCAAAAAGGCCGCCACTCTCCATGACAAAAACACCGGCTTCGAGGCTTCATGCTTCGGGGGAGGGATGCAGCAGTCACCTTGTGACATAGCCACCCGCTACAGGCTGCCCTTCTGGCCCGCGCTCTTTGTCGATTCCCTCAGAACCAAGCACAGGCATGTCCTCAGCACACCTCAGCTTCAGGGAGAGAGCGGAAAGGAGCGAGCACTGATTACAGCATCAACCACACGACCAACCGCCTCAGGGATGAGAACAGCGCAGCTGTGGGGCAGATGATACTGAACACCAGACTAGTCCGAATGGACCAGTGTGAGTTTCTTTCCGGTACCTGGAGGGCCAATCCTGCCACCAACCCCCACATTTTCCCTACAAGTTAGACGACCTGCTTGCTGGCCTGGATGGAGGTTAATGTCATACTCAGGATGAAGCAATTGCCAGTTAAGGGCCTTGCTGAAGGCCCAGTGGAGTCCGATTACCTGGCATTCACGGGATTCAAACCAGCAACATACTGATTGCTGGCACAGAGCCTCCACTCCACCCGAGTTTACTCGTTAATGACAGTTCATATGCTGCTTGCCAGTAGTGTATAATAAAGATATAAGTAGTTCTTAAAAGATTCTAGATTTATCAAGACCTGCAGTCTGACCTGATGTAGTCAGGGGCGCTGCTGGAGATTTTGGGCCCCCAACCCAGACTAATCCAATTATGTTCCAAATTTCTGAGCATCCTTACTTCCTGGTTTGGGAATAGCTGTGTTCAGGATCGCAAAGCCCTCCAGAGGGTGATCCAGAAGGCTGCTGCAGGTCGGCCCTTCCATCTCTTCAGGACAGTTACATCAAGATGGACTGTACTGTTACACTGATCACTGTTCACTAACTGTTACACTGTTACCGTTCATTTTGAACATACTTCTCTACTTGCATTTTAGCTTTTTGCACTTTAACTTTAGCATAATTGGATTTTTAACTTGCACAGTCTACAAATGATCGGTTCAGGATGCATTTCACTACGTGTTGTACTTTGTATAACTATGTATGTGACAATTAAAGAATCCTGAATCTTGAATTTTTCGGGCCCCAGTACTGTCCTTAGGGCTCCTTGGAATCGTCTTAACATTCTCCCCCTGTAAACATAGACTAAGCACATTTGTTTTAATGTAAATGACCAAAAGAACACATCTTTTACCATATGAGAGTGAAGATCTTGTTTAGTGCTGGAAAAGCCCCCAGGGGGCGCTGTGTGGATCTGCAGGTTAGTCCGCTGTGTCTATGATCTGCCCTCAGCAGAATAATTATGTCTCTTCTGTGCCATTGACTGAGGCCCCTAACCCACCCCTCTGAAATGCCCCAGGGGTGCCGGATAAATGGTCTGACCCTGTGCTCAGACCCTAAGCTTCACTCTCACCTCTATGTGAGCGAGATGGGATGTGAGAAGAGCGCATTCCAACACACTTATAGAAATGGAAAATGAAACTTCAGTTCAGTCTTCATTGTATGGGGTTCACAAACTTTTTTTTATCAAAGGTCCACATCAGATTTTTGTTCAAAGGCAGAGTTCAGGAACAATTTTGAATAATAAAAAAGCATTTTATGAAATTTAATAAATTAATAATGACTTTTCATGTTGCTGATTATCTCTCTTTGTCATGGGGGGGATTATGACGAATTATGTATGTGCAAAGTTTCATGGTTCTTCATTGTATTTTTGTACTTCAAACCATATGAAGCCTTTTCACATTAATCATACTGATTCATAAAGTGCATTATCGGCTGGGTCTGGATTGACATGCAGTTTGGTCCGTATCCGGACCTCAGCCCACACTTTGAGAGTTTGAGCTTCGTAGCAGCTTCCGGAAGCATTTCGGTCAGTTTCTTGGGGCCAAGAACGTGCATTTTCCCCAAGTCCAGCTGTCAGGACACAGGATCCAGCCGTCGCCAGGGTGATCATTAGATGGACCCTCGGTCCTGCTCTGTCTTTGCTGCATGGTGTTTCTGTCTTTGGGCACATCCGGCTCTGGCTTTCTGCACCAGAACTCACCAAGCCAATGCCACACCAAACTGCGGTCTCGCCCGAAACGGCGTGTTTGGGCGGCCCACTCGCCACGTCTGTGTCCGCTGGCTGAACTCACCCCCCCCGCCCCGCCCCGCCCCGGTCCTCCCACCTTCCGGGCTCCTACGCTACCCAAAATCCGAGGAGGTGGCGCTGACCCGGGATTGTATAATCGGCCGGGTTCTACAGACGGACCCAAAAGCACCGGCAGCCTTCCTTTAAGCCTGTGCTGAGCAGCTGCCTGGGCCACATTATCAGGCCTCCAGAGCGAACCGTGCGGGTGATTCTGTGTTTGTCCTGGTGAAAGCTTTTTGCACGTCGATTCATGGCGGGTTTTACTCCCATCATCAGCGACAAACACAAGCAGACAGAGGTGAGGAGGTCGATGTTTACGTCTCTGACAGGACCCCACGTCCTCGGGAGGACAATAATGGCCTATTTCAGGAGACACATCGTTGACCCTGCCGCCCATTTGGGCCTAACCCCCTCCCGCCTCCATTGCCTGGCTATCCCCACCCCTCCCCCAGGCCTCGGGGGGGCGCCCCAGCGGTGGTTAGCCTGGTCACCTACACTTCCTGTGGCCTCGTGCGGCAGGAAAAACAGTCTAGTCAAAACACTGTGTCATTTTGGGTTTGCGTACCCAGGCAGATGGTAAATATAGCAACGTTGGCGTTGAGTGAGCAATGCCAGAATCGTTAATCTGCGAAGTTACAAAAATTAAAAGATTAACATGCCCTTAGTTCCCGTCTTTATAAACACTCGATGTACAAAAAGGGTGCTAAATGAGACTCAGCTATGTCGGCCTCCAGAGTGAGCCAACACTCTCCCTTTTCACATCTCTTTTTTATTTTCTTTTTTCTCCCTTCCTTGTGTTGTTACACATCACCACTCCCTGCTGCCACATTCCAGCTTCATCCCCTAACCTGTAGGGTCCCGGGCCCCCCTGGGGGGTTTCCCGTCGCGTCTCCAGCCATGTCTCTCAGCCACGCTACCGTCTGACACGCTACTTTCACGCTAAGACCGTTCATCAGCGATTCCCGCAGAAGTGCGATAAAAAAAAAAAAACGCTGCAGTCTGGAAGTCAGACCAGACAACTAAAAGGCAGGTTTCCATTCGAACCAGGAGATACAGAACCTTCTAGAAAAGCAGGCCGCACCCAAAAAAAAGGCGGCCTGATGCGTACATTACGACGGCAGGAAGAATGCAGTGGTAAAAAAAAAACCATGGGGGAAGTATGATAGCCGGTCAGATTAGTATTGTGAGATTAGTCTGCGGTCAGTTACCGCCAGTAGTTATTTACTATCATGTCTGCTCTGAGAGTCGACAAAACAGTCCAGCGTTCTGTAGCCCCAGAGCGGGTCACATCCCACACCTGCGGAGCAAAGAGCTCTTTGTCTGGATGGACGGGCCGCCGACAAGCTTCTAAATATCCGCGACCTGAGGAGCTTCTGTCTCCGGAGATCGCACGTAGAGAGAGGGAGCTGGGTTGTGCATCTGCCCCTGACTCTGACGGCATCGCTGAGGATTTTCAGGTCTCCCTGTTGGATGTTTAATCTTTGTCTTTGTTTATCGTCTTAGCCATTCCAGACAAAGCCACCGAAGGCCCGATCCTCTCAGCAAACATGTTCGGCAGACAGACTGTTCATTACGGCATAATCGCTGCTTCTGAGACAGGCACGTCTTTCATTCGTCTTCATTTCAATCTCTTTAATAGACTCCTTGGCTACAGCTTGCAAGATGTGAGGCTGGTATGAGGGGAAAAGTGTCGCTTTTATACTTTTTCATTCCAAATTGCTGCCTCTTTACGGCTTTATGGAGGAGACGTGAACAGATCAGGCCTGGGGTTCGAGTCTACAACCAGTCTGTCTGCTGCCTGTCTGCTTCCTCGCTAAGGTTACCTCTTCCCCTGTGGGGTCTACAGTGTTACACAAGAAGAGTGTTGATGTTGGATGACGGAAAATAAGACAGTTGCACAAAACTAAAATGAATTACATTTCCTAGAGACCCCAAGATGTGCCATACAAGGGGAATATAAAGGGCATTTTATTCATAACGAATAATACAGGTGGACACAGTTGTCTCTAAATTTCCCACAAGCACTTAGAAGATGGATGGATGAATGGATGGATGGATGGATAAATTGCAAAATGTCCTGTCCGTTTCAGGCCCTATTTACATTGTATCTTCCAGCCTTGATGTGTTTGCGCTCATGTTTGTTTATATGTTTGTTTATATATTTGTTTATATGTTTGTTTACACATGGTGCTTTGAGTGTCCGGAGATGTTGGGAAATGAAGTTCAGGCTGTGGGGTGCGGTCGCCAACAAACCAAGCTGATGCTTATCTGTGAAACCTCAAATTACCGAGGTGCCGGTCCCTCCCCAGAATGAGTGACCCGTTGGACCCCCGCAGTCAGGCCTGCAGACTTCTACACAGCCGGGTGACCAGGTGGCTGCATTTTCCACCCAGTTTCACATTCCTGATACCAGGCTGATATTTGCCGCAGCCTGTAGCTGGCGTCTCTCAGGATGCTGCAGTTATCCCGGTCCGGGTCGGCTCTGCGGCAGGTAGTCAGAGTGTGAGACGGTGGATGTGTTTCTCCCACTTGCCCTGGGAGAGGCAGCACACTGATGAAAAATGCCACAGACATATAGGACCTTGTTCTGTTCAAAATTTCTCCAGACAGAGAAATTATTTAGGTACATTTTCAAGCAGCTACTCAGTCATCAGCTTCTGCATCAGTCTTTTGGACTTTTTGTGGCAATGTAGGCTTTTAACTTCGACTCCTCACCTGAGCAGATATCAGGAGGTGAACTCTTGTGTTTTTTTTTTGCCTTAATGTTCATTTATAGACATATAGACCAGCAGCACATTCCTGCCTGTCTGTCGGGGGCCATGTAACTAAAAGGTGCCTCTGTGCCAGCGTGCTGATGCATGTCTATGGCCACAGACAGGCGGGGACACCCCCCCCAACCCCCAAGCTCTCTCTCTCTCGTTTACCCAGAGCATGCAGGACCCCAGAGCTAAATCACGCACCATTTACTGAAATGTCTGAAAGAATTTTTCACACATGTGAAAAACAGTGACCAGCCCCCCGGGCGTCTGGACGGAGAGCTCTATCAGACGGGTCCGTGTTCCTGGCAGTTGCTGCCGTCTGTTTTTTCCGGAGACCCCCTTTTGGCCCAGTCTCGGATGATAGCAGTGACTGTCCAGTTCATAAGGTCGACGTCACCGTTACCTAAGGACCCGCTAACGATGCCCCGGGCTTGGCCATGCCGTCAGAAATCACATTCAAAGCCCATTCATCGCAGAGCCTAATGAATACAGTTCCCTTACTGATAACCTATAATCCCAGCAGAAACACTACTGATCGAACCTTCAGCACTGTCCTAACCCTATACTGTACTGATAAACTCTCCAGATCTCCAAATGCTACACAGACGTTGGGGTAAAAGGCACCGGTAACATATCCAGATTGATTTGCAGGACAGGATGTGGTGAGCAATAATTTACTCTTCAGTGCAGATGTTTTGTGGGAGATCAGCATGTACTGACATCTTGCGGCTTCCACTGGAAAAGGCTCCACTGTGTGCTCTCTTCGTCTGTCTTAGACTGCCCCCTACGGGCCTGTAATTGCATTCACAGCTTCACCTTTAATCAGAGGGGGTGAGCGGGGCTGTCACAGGGGTGATCCAGCAAAACTGTCCTTTACTGACATCTGAGTTACTGCCTTTGCCTAAATATTTGATGATTTGAAATGTGTTCATATTTATGAGTTTAAGCAGCGTAGCTGGAGGGACCCTATTGCTTTTAACATGCATTATTACACAATTAACCATTAAATAACTTATTTTAATGAAAACTAAGAATAGGCATGGAATGTGTTTGGTAACCTGGTCGCCTCACATCATGGGTTCAAGTCCCACCCTTGTCTCCATGTGGGATCTTTCTCGCCATGTTCCATCAGGATTCCTGGTCAGGGTGTGCTCCTTCCTAGGATAGGGTCCAGGGTCATTGCCATCCTGCTCTGAACGAGTAGTTATAGATAGTGAACTGTTGTTCCCGTTTCTTTTCTCACTGACCTCTAGGGGGTGCTCTAACACTCTTTTTCCCACCACAATAAATTTCCTTTTTGGCAGAAATATGCTAATCTAAATATAGATGACCAGTTTCTTTTTATTCCTTAGATACTCTTCTACCAAACCCAAAGAAGGTTTTCTTAGCATGGTTAAATTCCAAGCTACTGTTTAACGCCCATTTAGAGGTCACCCTGCGACATTTAGTGGTTGGTCGTACGTACGGAGAACAGTCTCTACACTTTGGATGCGTCTGATTTGCGTAGGTTGCTCCGATGAATAATAACAGCTTTATTTCTTGCTCTTATTAGCTTCCGTCTCAAATCAGTCTCTAAGGTCTTGCTAAATATAGCAGTAGCAACAATTTGAAGACACAATGAACTCAGCACCACAGAACAAAGTGAGTATCTCTTATCTTTTTCCATGACCATTGAGAACACAGATGTCAGAGCCCTCGGGGAGTTGGGGGGGTTGGGGGGGGTGTAGCTGGCCAAACAGGAACAGGCTTCTCGTTCATTATGAGTCATGTCTGTATGGACAGCGTGAAACGGCTGGATCTGGGGCCCTGGCACACAGGCTTCACCGCCGCCCAGGACCACCCTCCCCTTCCCATGACCTCATCACTTTGTCATTGGCAGGAAGCGGCATAGGAGAGCGGGAGTTGCCATGGCGACCGGATGGGCCTTGCAGACTGTCATCCTGGCTCTTTCTAGATACATATGCAGCCTGAGTTGCACATAGAGGACCCAGCATGACACCGGTCACCCACCGCATGGTCACCTTTAAGCATCTTTGGCCCCAGCTCTGGCTCACAGTATCCGCTGAGCCTGAGGCATCTTTAGTGTCTAGAGGTTAAAGATCCTGTGACCTTGGAGAGAAACATCTGACACTTTAACGACAGGACCCCTGAGCCCCAGGTCACCACGTCCATAACGGCTGAGGAACGCTGTCAGAGTTGGTGGTCCTTACCTGCTTGTGGGCTGCTTGTGCTGACATAAACCCCTGACTTCAGTGTGTAGCGCCCCCTACAGCCAGCTCCCTTTCTTGCAGCTTTCAGGATTTGGACCTTTTGTGTGGATTAAGGCTACTTGATGTCTGGATCCGTTAAGAGTATCAGTGTCACTGCACCATCTTGACAGAAGCCCTTGGTGGACAGGCTGTCAGGCTGACCATGACAGGGCCCCACATCCTGTTGTTCGTTTCCTGTTGCGGCTCTGATATAAACAGCACTTCCCCCTGATGCCCGGCTGTGAGTGGCTGGACACCCCCATGTACGAGACAGCCATCCAGCCACATTCCAGCAGGGGGTGGGGGTGATATGTGTTTGGCTTGTATTCTTGCACCCCCACCCTCTGAGGACCTGTCAGGAGCAATGGGCTGTGTTTGCCGCTGTCCAGATCCCCAACGCAGGTGCCCTTTGACCCGAATCGTACTGCCTTAGGGTGGGGTCATGTCAACAGCAGCATCAGGTCTGCATTGTGCTCTTATGCCACAGTCTTTTGGGCAACTGTAACCAGATTGCAGTCCCGCCTACTGCACGAGGCCCAGTCCCGGCTAGCCGGAGAGCTGTGTGAGCCGCCGTCATTATCCAGCCCGAGGTTTGTGCTTCAAACTACGTGGGACTTCAGTCAAGCTCAGCTGCGCTGTCCCATCCACGGCGCCTCAGATGACGGGGGCTTCTCGCCTTACATTATGTTTCAAATTGTCCAGCTTCTCGGGCACATGCGTTACACATGTGGGCCTGTGAAAATGGACAGTGTCTCTTTAAGAATACAGGGAGGGGGCAGGGGAGGAGTGTGTTTGGGCTCTCGACACCCCCCTCCCTCTCGCTCTCTCTCTGTTTCAGATGAAGTTTCTTGTTCGTGTTGAGAGTTTGGTATTTCCTCTCAGATCGCAGGTCCCCCCGGCAAGTCTAAGGAGCTCCACGCAGAGCTGGACGCCGCTCGGAACCCCCCCCGCCTGCCCCCCGCGACTGGAGGAGCTCCTCTGCACTCTTCTTTGCACTCCTCTTTGCCCCTACGGGGAGCAAGAAAGCATTTCCAGCTGTGGGAGAGGGGAGGAGCCTGCTGTCTCGGAGGCGCGGAGGAGGATCAGCCATGGGGTAGCGCCAGAGGTAGGAGGCGCGGGTGGGGAGCATGGTCGCCTACACCCTGAACCTGCGCGTCTTCTGGCCCCTGGCCGCCGCCGCCGCACTCGCCACGCTGCTGCTCCTCTATGGCTCCTCGCTTGGTGACCCCCCCTCTGTACCAGACGGCTGCCCCGGCTGGGCCCCGGGCGTCACCCCACTGGGCCTTGCTCTCGGTCTCGCCATCCTCTTCCTCCTCGCCGGCTGCCTCCCCTCGCGCCCCTGCCCGGCCCGTCCGGGCCCCCCACCTGGTCCCGGGGCCCCGTCCAGGGCGGGCCCCGGCAGGAAGGAGCTGCTGGAGGACTTCTACGAGAGGCACGTGCGCCTGTCTCCCCACGTCCTGGGCCACAGCAAGGCCCATGTGGCGGAGCTGGTGGGCGAGCTGCTGCGTGCTGGCCGTGCTCACGCCCCCCCGGAGGCCTCGCTGGCGCTACGTGGTGACTTTGTCCAGATTGGCAGCTCCTACGAGGAGCACAAGGTGGCCCGGCCCGACTGCTTCGACATCCTGGTGCCGCTGCGACTCCCACGGGGCCTGAAGCTGGAGCCGCGCTGTGGCGAGCCGCCAATGTCCGACCCGGCGCTCTGCGGCCTGGAGACGCCCCGCCGGTCTGAGTGGGCCAGGCGGCACCGGGCCTTCACCGACACCTTCCTGGTGGTGGAGCGGGTGGAGAACACGGCATACCGACTGGCGACGGGCGCAGTGCTGCGCTGGTTCTACAGTGCGGTGCAGCGCTGCCTGTCCGCTGTGCGCTATCGCTTTGAGCAGCGCTGCGTGCTGGGCTTGGCGCTGCAGGATGACCGCGTGATCCTGCGCCTCACGCCACGCTCCGACTACGTCTGCTGCCACATCTCTATGTCCGTGCGGCTAATCCCCGCCCTGCCGGCCGGAGACGGCGCCTACTGGGTGGGGGCCTCCATGTGTGCCGGCACCCCCCTATGGACAGCCTACCTGCCGCGGCAGGAGCAGAGGTTGCTGGGGTGGCTAAAAGGCCGGCTGCCCCCCGCATCCTGCCACCTGAAGTGCCTGCAGATGGCGAAGGCCGTGAGGGACCTTGGCGGCCAGGTGCTGGGCAGCCGTGATGGCGATGACTGGCGGCTCATCCTCTCCTCCTATTCGCTGAAGATGGCGTGGCTCCGCCTGCTCCTAACCACGCCCCCTGAGGCCTGGGAGGAGGGTTGCCTGGTCGAGCGACTGGAAGACCTTCTGCGGTGTGTGCGGGACGGGCTCCAGCGCCGCAGCCTGGCTCACCTCTTCCTGGGGGGTGATGCCACACTGCTGCCCGACTTCCTGTCTGTGCCCCGGCCCGTTAAAGCCACGGCCCCCTCCGACTTGTGGGCGCGGTTCAGCCCCGCCACCCTGGACCTGGTATCTGCCCGGCTGGCCTACTCCTGGACGAATCTACACCGCCTCATTCGACTGGGCCGCCCCCAGCGGACTAGCAGTGGCGGGGGGGTCCCCTGCAAGCACATAGATTCAGAGTGACCCGGGACGGGCAGCGAAATACCCGGATTCATGTACAGGGTGAAGAAGACACAAATAACTAGCCTCCAGTGAAATGCCACAGCACCGCATGATGGTGGAGGAAGAGGGGAGGAGCAGATCTTCTGGTACTGGAGCCTCTGGCCCAACTGACTGTAACAGGGCTCATATCATGGTACAAAAAGGCCTAGTTGCCTTTTATTTGTCTCAGTTTCTGTCATCCAAGGGCTAATACAATAATGCTTGTAAGGTGTTAAAAGCTTTAAAACAGAAATAATTTATTTAAACCAAAGGGATCTCATGGTGTAGAAGCTGTAACCATGTGTTTGTCTATGTTTTCCACTCCGTGAATCATTCCAGGGTCCAAAGCTGTGGGGATTTTTGTCGTACTTGAAGGGGGAAATGGGCTGTGGAACTTTCCGGCATCCTGGTCCGATAGCAGCATTCCCGTGACGGGAGATTTTGGGATGCAGGGGGGCGTGAAGACTGAAGGGGGGCAGGGGATGTTATCTCCAAGGCAGCAGGGGTGGGTGGCTCTTCTCACGGGGGGGCCGAACGCAGGCACAGTGCGGCCACATGTCACGGTACAAGAAGGCAACCAGAACCGGCGACAAACCGTGGCGACACGGAGTGACCGATTCAGCCGCCGCACGGAGGAGGAGCCGGGGTGGAGGGAGGGAGTCCGTGACGCTGAGTCTGCCCGTCGTGTGACGTGGGACAGGAGCGCAATGAGTCAGGGTGCGTAAGCGGGGGGCTGTTTCCCGGCACGTGGGTCTGCTGTCATTTAGGACAGAATGTGAGGCAACCTGGGATAGCTTGCACACTCCCTGAGGAGCAGGACTTTGCATGTCTGAGTAAACATACGAACATTGTGTCTCAGGCTGAGGTCACATGACCCGAGGACATGATTCCCATGAATCACTTGGGCGTGGCCGCTTGCAGAATATAAACTGTGTTATTGCTTCAGCTCGACTCAGGTCTGTGAATATGTTCTGTAAATCGGCCTGATTTGCACTCCATGTGCAAACTCATGTATCCCTCCCCCTGGAAGGACCTCCAGGGTACATCGCTATGGAGACAAAAAGGGGCAGGGATCTTGTTGACTTTTTCGCATGAGGGTACCAGCGGAAAACCTCCATTCAACTGTTGCTGCTTTTAGGAACACACCAATCACTTGAACAGGGGTCCAGACCCGCTCAGTCCCATGCAGGGCGTAGTGCAGCAGTGCCAGTGACCTGTACTGCAGCCGCCATTTCTGGTCTGTCTATTTCAGGACAGCCGTTTCACCGCGAGCAGCCCGTTGACATGCAGTCGCGCTACTTGCTCCAGCTACCCGTTGCCTGCCTGAGGGAAATTCCCAGTGACTCCACCAGGCCAACCGGGGATATTTGCTATCGGTAAATAAGATGCTTAGACTAGCAGCATGTCTTTACTTTATCCTGATATCCTGATATTTGGTGTTGGAATACCACTTGGAACAGCTGTGTAGAAATACAGTTTCCCCCAGGCAACATGGAGGAGAGACAGGACCCA
>JAODJU010000004.1:40161-68265 GCA_026776725.1 Gnathonemus echidnorhynchus
GTTCAATCAGCATGCAGGCCTCTTTAGGAGGGAGGAGCCAAGGGCGTTCAATCAGCATGCAGGCCTCTTTAGGAGGGAGGAGCTGAGGGCATTCAATCAGCATTCAGGCCTCTCCAGGAGGGAGGACCCAAGGGCGTTCAATCAGCATGCAGGCCTCTCCAAGAGGATGGAACCAAGCAACTGACAGTGTTAATTTAACACTGAAGGAAGAGTCCCACAGGTCTTAAAGACTGACAGTGCTGGATTACGATCATCAAACCCCAATTCTACATGGCCTGGTCACAGTAAAATGTCTGACTGATTTATTCCATAAGGGTGATTTCAGTGTCATCAGTGTTAGGCATAAAAAAGTTACGAAAAAAAGGTTTGACAGAGAAATAATCACTGACTTATTTTGGAAAGAAAGTCCTGTGTATGAATGAAGCGAAACATCTGTTCAGCATTAAGCGATTCGGTTTTGTAACAAGTGCTGTCCTCAGTTACGGAAGTCTGAACCACGTCGACTCTGGGGGGGTTTAGGTTGTTATCCATTTCCCGAAGGCCCCAGAGTTACATCATTACCTTGAGGGAGTGCATCCCCCGCCAGAGGAGGTGTGCAGACCTGTTTCTAATACAAAGGAAGGACAAAGGTTATAGTCCCTGTGAGCACTCCAGAGCGTTGGAATAAAAAGCAGGCAGCACGGCATTCTGGGTAGGACAGGCAAAGACGCCACCCTGGGATGTCTGCACACTGAGGCTGTTCTAAGCCCATCCAGTAATTTCAAAAGGTTACTGGTTAAAATGTACAGCTTTTCTTCAGTTATTCTGCAGTTCTACACAAGCATCAGAACAGTAATTAAAGCCATTTATTAACCACTGTCTCCTTAACCTCAGCACCTTGTTGTCCTACTTATATGTTGTTGAATATTTTAGGTATACTGCATATTGCATGTTTATAATATACTGTTGTCACGATCGGTTACTGTCCTGGCCTGGTCAATGTGTCATTTCCCTGTTTGGCCAGTGGGTGTCGCTGGTCATCCCATCTCCTGTTATTTCCCAGGCCTGTTCTGTTCCTAGTGTGTGGTCTTGTTACCAGGGCTGAGCATGTGACTATGACAGAGGCATCCCTGCTGTCCTGGGCTGGAGGCCAACTTCAACTATTCATTATTTAACATTTGTTTTTTTGTTGTATACCCCTGATATGTGAATATATATTAGTCTGAAGTTACGTTGGTGTATTTCTGTTGGTTCCTTGTTATCTCCTGCTTGTAGTTAAGTTCTGTACCCATGTCTTTCCTCATGTTTGCGTCTGTAGTGACTGCTGATTGTGCTCACCTGTTTCTTGTTAGTTGTAGTCCTTAGTGTTCTGTAATAACCCACACTTGTTCCTTGTTAAAGCCCTTGTTATGTGTATATTCACTGGCTCGCAAAAAAAAAATCACACACTTTAATATTTCGTTAGACTGCATTGTTTCCTCATGCTTATGCAATATCTCAACATTTTTTTATCCAGGTTGGCATTCAATTCTCACCAAGATTTTGTATCGATGATTGGTGAGTTGAATCACTCCGTAAAGTCTTCTTCAGCACATCTCAAAGACTTTCAGGGGTTAAGGTCAAGACCCTGTAGTAGCCCGTTCATGTGTGAAAATGATTCCTCATGCTCTCTGAACAACTCTTTGACAATTTGAGCCTGATTGATCGTGGCATTATTGTGCTGGAATATGCCCATGTCATTAGGAAGGGAAAAAATCCATTGATGGAATAACCTGGCCATTCAGTAGATTCAGGTACTCAGCTGACTTCACTTTATTCCTGCGTAATGTTGCTGAGTTGTAATAATGATCCAGTCATTGGTTCTTAAGTACTTCCTGGTTTAAATTGAAATGGAGACTTCTTTTTTGGCCAGGCAGTCTATGTGCCAGTCTATGTGCCTACCTTTGCCCTGTTTACTCAGCTGGTCACTGCATGGTTGTTCCCGTGGTTGTTCAGTGTGTTTGGTCTGGTGGTTTCCCTGCATTTTCAGATCCTGCTTGCAGTCTTCTCTTGTGTTTCATTTACCTGGTTAGTTCTTATTTTTACCTTGTCTTGGTTTCATACCTTGTGGTCCTTTTGTTTCTGGTTTCTTTTTGAGTTCTGCCTGTTAATAAAACCCCTTTGTTCAGAGCCACTACTTGGATCGCCCCTCCTTCGCTACACCCCACTGTAACAACTGTAAGTTTCCAAGGATGTATGCAATTCTTTATACTTGACTTGTACAAATGATAAAGCTTCTGAATCGGTGTGTGTGTGTGTGTGCATTATGTTTATATTACATTGTGGGTAGAGGTTAAGAAATGAATGGAGAGTTCCCACAAAGATATAATTACAAACCTGTGTGTGTGCGTGTGTTTGGAGGGTGGGGGGGGCTCATCGTCAAGCCATATGTTTTCTCTAGGTGTGCAGCTTTAGAATCCTGGCTCTTCACAGCTGGACGTGATGTTTATTAAGCTCTTGGCCTTCAGCTCCAGAAAGGTCACGGCCCTCCCCCAGATGACAGCTCCCTCCAGCTGGAGGGGACAACGGCAGCGTGGAGGCCCTGGTGAAAGCGGAGAAGCTGCTGCTCTGGGTCAGTGTGTCACCCCGGCCCGTGACCCGTCCCCCCTCGCTGCTGCAGGCCACCAGACCCCGGCCCACACCGCCCTACACCAGGACATCAGAACCTACTGTGTGGGTTCGTTCAGGCTCTGAACTCATCGTAGTTCAGCACCCAGATGAAACATAACAATTACATGAAGTCAAGCAAGGCAAGACCAGACGTGACTCTCAGGAGATGTCGGGATATGCCTGATTGCACGGAAGAATCTAGAAATGTGGCAGGAACTGAGATCCAGAAGGTGCTGGAGCCAGAGCAGTCGCTGGACATCCCACAAACTGACATGTGCCAGGACTCACGCTGAGTGGAGCGCCCTCTGCTGTCCCCACAAAGCAACTGCAATGTCTGGCTGGAGATGAAACCTGATGGAGCTATTGTGCCAGAAGGTCACCCTGAATCGGATGCATAACGCGTCCTTCAGCTTCTAAGTTCCGCAGATCAGCCACCACCCCACCAGCTTGCCCTCCGCACTCAAGATGCTGCATCTGCCCTCCTTGGGGGGTGAGGCTGGGCTTGGGGGGGGGACAGTGGGGGCAGTGTGGAGTTTGCTCACTGGCCCGTAAGAGTATGTCTCCATGCCGTGGGGGAGCCCTGTGTTTTCATAACAGCTTAAGCTGTCGTAGCGAATCTGCACCCGGACAGCATGGCTCCCTTCCCCGCTGACGCCTTCTTAATCGCATTGACTCCCTTTCTCGGCATCTGGCCCTCATTGATTTGATTTGAATGCCAGCCACATTTAGTCGATTTGCGGTGCTGCCAGTCACTGCCGAGTCCTCCTGAGGTGCTAGGAAGAGGCTGACATTGACATCCTCGCTGCTGGATATGGCGCTGGGGACCCTGGCCTCCTGCAGACAGGCTGGCTGATGCTGCCCTGGTGAGGAGCAGCCTGGGATTGGGCTTTCCATCCTAAAATGCCAAGCTTTGGATCCGGCCTGTAGATTCAGTTATGGGCTCCGCCTGTAAGTAGCATGAAAAGTGTAGAATGATGAGAGCCTGTAGACAGAGCTCAGGTTCAGGGATCCCTATGAAAGCCATCAGTTAGGAAAAACATCTGAAAACATTCAGCTAAAGGATAAGAATAAATATCCCTCTGAGTGGATGGAGGACATGGGGATTGTGTTATGAAGTTGGATTTCTTGCCTAGCCAGATAACTCATTGGATTTAAGGTAAATGTAAGTAAATAAAGATAAAGGCTGTTAACCTTACTCAACATGAACTGTACCTTACATCTTACAAGTTATCCTACTAAGTTAGAAATCTATTTTAAAGCGGTGCCTGGCCT
This sequence comes from Gnathonemus echidnorhynchus, assembly GCA_026776725.1. Taxonomy (NCBI): domain Eukaryota; kingdom Metazoa; phylum Chordata; class Actinopteri; order Osteoglossiformes; family Mormyridae; genus Gnathonemus; species Gnathonemus echidnorhynchus. Next base: position 44,062 of record JAODJU010000004.1, read on the forward strand.
GTTTCAGAGCTGGATCCTCATGTGACTATACTCACCGGTGGTGTTTCCCACCAGTCAAACCATGCTATAGCATGGGGCCACCAAGGCCCCCTGTTGACCACAATCAGTCACTACACTAAATATTAAATAAGCACGTTCCTTACTTAGGAGATGCTGAAGCAACATGTTCTGCTAACCAGCTATCTACCATCTCCTGATCTGCTCACTAGCTATTTATTGGCTCCTCGGTAGCATCTGCACGTCACGCGCCATGCTGGTTGGCGTCCCAAACTTCTTTTCCTTTCAAAACCTAAATTGCATTTATAGTTATTTTTTACTCAAACTTCTAATTCGGAGAGACCGACGATCGATTAGACTTTTAAACTTTCCGCGAAAGTTCTTCGAGCTTATTACGCTCCTTCAACCTTCAAGGCCGTAATGTCAAAAAGAGTCCTAGTCCGGCCCCCCCCCCCACCTGACACGTGGCCAAGCCGCCATCCAGCTGGACACTATGGAGCTGATGTTCAGCAGAGCGGTTACCATTACGGAGAGCGAGAGGCCAGCTGTCCCCCTCGTCCATCTGATCTGTGATTGTTTACACCACGTCAAGCATGGTCAGATGTGACAGCCCGTCTCTGCTAAACCTGGGCTAGCTGTGTGAGTAAGTTCCCCAGGGAGGGATGAGGAAGTGACTGTCTTAAGGATAATTGCTAATGTTGCCTGTTTGCATATTTCATAACTAACTGCTTGCAGACGATCCCGCCTGGAAACATGATACATCGTTCCAAGCCACACCCAGGCTTTTCTGGGCCTCTGCAAGTCAATTCGAGTGACGTATGTGAAAAGCTCGATCTGGGATGCCCATTCTGAGCAGCCTCGGGGTATTGGTGTGCTCGGATCAAATCCACACAGCCGCTGTTATTTATTTATTTTCTTTTTAAAAAGCAGGCAGCATTTTAAAAAAAAAAAAGCCACAAAAAGGCAGTGATAAAGGGATCAGGAGCAGTGAGGTCCTTGTTAAAGCCCTTGTTATGTGTATATTACCCAGTCACCCAGGTTAGCAGGAGCTGAAAAAAACAAAACACAGCAATCTGCCACCAGGGATGAGGGACATAATTAATTAACCCGCCAATCTTGGTTACCTTACTACCATACCTGGACCCCCCACCTTATACTCATAACTCTTCTTCGACTCTGTCTTTCCATCTCACCCACTCTACAAGCATGGTGTGCAAAGCTGCATTGTGATTGGTCAGTTCTCTATAGGAGAATGCCCACTGGCATTGGCTGCTGGAGTCCCTGAGGACACCTGTGAGACAGTGGCAAGCCTGCACTTGTTGGAGTGTGACCATGTCTCATTGGCCCCCCTGGAGGTCACATGATGGACAGAAGCATGCAGGTCCCAGTAATGTAGTGGGAAGTGATTGGGTGGTTGAAATGTCAGTTGATGTCTACTGTCAATATTTCGCATTTGTTGTGGCAATATCTGAAATTTTTATTTTGTAAAACAGAGATTGGTCCTTCCTCAGGTTTCCATTGGATGGCAGTACCGAGAGGAACAGATTTTCATTCCAATGAAGGACCTTACTTAGTGTTTATTTGGGAAAGAGATATATTGTCCCTTGTCAGAACTGAGCTCAGTTTCACATAATATTTTTAAGTCGCTGTACATAAATCCATACCTGATGTAAAAACAGAAATGCCAAGTGTAGCACTGGTTTGAGTTTCAGGTTGTATCCATGTCAGTCAATGTACTTTATGGTCGTGTTAATGCTGCTAAATTGTTGGAAGGGCAAGCTGTGGTGCATGGCAGGCAAAACAGGGCAGTATGTGGCTCATAGGGTTAGGACTCTGTCTGTGATCAGAAGGTCGCCAGGTCAAATCCCCTGATTGGCTGTGTGATTTCACCATTCAGACCCTGAGTGACACCCTTAACGCCCAATAGCTCCAGGGACTGTCTGACCGTGCTTTCTCACTTGTGTATCACTTTGGATAAAAGCAGCTGTTAAATAATAGAACGCAGGTCTGGCTCAGGCTGTTGCTGAGGTGTATCTTGTTTCACATGGTTTGTCACAATCTCTGTGTTGTGGGTTGTCAGCCCACGGGAGTGACAGTGTTGGGACAGTGGTTTGACCTTCTACTCTCTACTTGGTCCTGGTTGTGTTGCTAAATATTCTCCTTGTTTGTGTCTTGCTGGAATGACAGTCACGGGCTTTCGGTGGTCGGCACCACCGCTTGGAGTGATGACTCACGCGTACGAGTCCGCAGTGTAATGCGGCTTAAATAACAAGCACTAAATCAATCCCTGCTTCGTATGGTGAGTATTAGTGAAAAGATCGTCCTTAAATGGCGTAGAAATGCTCTGGCATAAACATCCTGTACAACTGGGACTGCATAGGCATGCTTGGTTAATGGTCCCTGCTGGTTTAAAAAAAGGTTTTTACATAAGAGTTAGCAGAACGTTCCAGAAACACTTTTACTGACTGTTGTTTGAGTAGATTAACACAAAGTCATGCGTAGGTGACACCTGACCACAGGGGGCGCCTTCCGGTTCCGGTTCTGACTGGTGTTCTTTTTGCCACACGCTGTTTGTGTAAACCTGTCACATCGATGTCTTAATTGGCTTTTGTGTGACACTTCTTTACACCCCCATGGCATGTTGTAATGGCCTGCATGCATGTGGCACGGGACACAAACATGCCTGTGGATGCTCAGGTACATTAAACATAAAAGAGGTCATTAATGCCACTTCCACATGAATCCCTGCTTTCAATGATGTGTGTCTTTGTGGATAATGAAAACACCAATCATCATTCTCCCTAGCGGTCACATGTCTTTGTGGATAATGAAAACACCAATCATCATTCTCCCTAGCAGTCACATGTCTTTGTGGATAATGAAAACACCAATCATCATTCTCCCTAGCAGTCACGTGCCTTTGTGAATTAGGAAAACACCAATCATCACTCTCCCTAGCAGTCACTTGCCTTTGTGGATAATGAAAACACCAGTCATTATTCTCCATAGTTGTCATGTGTCTTTACAATGACAAAACCAATAGGAAGGAACAGGATGACCAATCCCAGGTTGCTTTTATGTCTACTGATTAATGATCAATTTTAATTGAGCGCTGTCCATTGAAACTTTAATTAATACAAGTGCTCAAAAGTGACCTTCAGCTGCTTAGTTTTTCTTTGTGTTATTCATCTTTGTGTCTTTAATCCTACCTTTCACAAACTCTCACCTTCCCGTTTATAATGGATTAGTTAATCTAAGTGAATGTGCAAACTGACACGACAACAGCCAGAAGCCATGTGTTACCTTTGTATTCCTTAATGGGGAGGAATCGACAGAAAAGTGTGACCATAAATGCAACCAATCAGAAAAGATTTTTCCTTAAAGGGGAGGGATCATTACAACAATACAACCATAAATGAAATCCAGCAGAAACAAATGCCTTTTCATAACTGTTGTAGCCGGCTGAGCTATTTGAGTGCATCACGCTGTGCTTGATATAATCGTTAGTCATCCTGATGCTTATCCAAATTATTCAGGAATTGTTCAGCTGACAGTGGGGTGTGCAGTCCCGACAGCCAGCGGCCTAGAATCTGAAGGTCCTTCCCAGTGTTCTGCTTCGACCGGCTCTGACTGGCTCCCACTGGCTCCCACCGGCTCCTACCAGGCAAGAGACGCGGCCAGGAGGAGACATTACTCTATAAACCTCGCAAAACCGTATGATGCAGATATGCTGGTGATGCTAACAGTCGAGAGGATTCCAGCCCAAAAGACAAGTCCTGAGGATGAATCCGGAGTCTGAAATGAGCCCCGGAAGAATGCTGGGGAGGGGGGCGGACCAGCAGCGGAGGAGTCCTGGTTCCTCGAGCGTCCAGATGGAAGGGGTGCTGCCCGGGTAGAGCAGAGGTCGACAGTGACCCCGCTTTGATCCTGTTGTCAGTGAGGGGGAGGAGGGCAGGTCCAGGGGGGTCCCTGGCAGACTAGCGGTCCTGGGCGGGGATCTTGCAGACGAAGGGGAAGGCTCTGTCACAGCTGTTGTCGTTCCAGGACCTCAGAGCTGCCAAACCCAGAACCAACATTAGCATCTATCATCGTCGACTCTGTTAACGGTCTTAATATTCAGCCTCTGTTCCGATGTTCTGATGTGGAACATTAATTAGTGATGTTTACTGGAGTGGCTTCAGTGAAGCTTCCAGAAGAAATGGATCGTGGTGCCTGCATGTTTTCAGGCCACACAACCACTGGCCTTGTTTACTTTTTGCAGTAATTGAAATAAATTAGACATCAGGTGTTTGGTGCTTTAACAAAGAATGAACATGAAACGCCCAGTAAGTGAGATGGCCCAGCGGGACCTGGGCTGGGAAACCCCCCCTTGGTGAGACATGGGGATGGGGGGGGGGCAGGGCAGTACTCACCACTGTTCTGTCGGTACCAAATCTCCACACAGTCCTCCTCGGTGGGAATGCGATGGATCCCATCATCTGGCTGGTTCCCGTCCCAGTAGCTGTATTCAAACTGCGAGCCATCAGTCCACTCCAGGGTGCCCTCCTGAAAAACCAGCACAGACTCTCTGAGTGGCTGCCTGACGAGGTGCCTGAGTATTCCTGTTATAGTACAAGCTGATGATATCGGTAAATAAGAACACAGGCAATCGGATCTACTCTAGGAATCTGACCGGAATCACCTGACAATCGGAGATTTGCAGATACCATGATAAATCCTCTGTAAAAACAGTAATGTACTATGCTGTAGTGATCACAAGGGCTGTGTTTGTTTTTCTAGCCAATTTGAATCTGATAGAATGAAGTATGTTTAACCTCAGATTCCAGGTCTTTGTTTCATTTAAGCTGGTAAGACACATAAGCGTTTTGAGCATTTACAGCTCAGCTGGCCCCTGGGTAATTTGAGAGCCCAGGGATACACTGTGCATGATGTCACCTGTCTGCGGTCGTGCAGGCCAATCCATATGTCCGTGGGAATCCCAGGAACACGGCTGTTAACCAGGTCATAGACAAACACGTTCTCCTCCCAGCTACGGGGCATGGACACAAACAATGAGAGGTAAGTCAGGTTCCCGTAGGTTCAGCTAAGTTCACAGGAGAAACAACCACAATTCAGGCATGACTAAGTGCGGTTCAGGTAGGTTCAGTCGGTTCAGATAGAGGTAAGTCGGGTTCAGGTAGGTTCAGGTAAGTTCATGGAGATTTAGGCAGAGTCAGGCGTGAGTATGTGAAGTTCAAGTAGGTTCAGGTAAGTTTGTGACGAGCCAGGTGAAATTCAGCTAGATTCAAGCGTGAGTCAGTCAGGCTCAGGTACAGACATCAGGCAATAGTTTCATTTCCATTGAGCTGGGGTCTCATACTGGTCACTGCACATGGGTAAACTGTAGACCTCTCTATGGCCAGTCTGCTCCTACCTGTGGATGGAGGTGAGCTTGGCAGACCTGGCCCCGTTGGAGAACTCGGCACAATAAAGGTCGGCCTCGGCCCAGGTGCGGTTCAGGGGGAAGAAGCGGTAACAGTGGCCCTCGAACTCGGTCCAGAATAGTGGGCAGGAGATTGGCTGGCTGGGATCAGGCAGCTGCAGGGGCAGAGCTGAGGGGGCGGGGCCAGGAATGATTACACAAGAGCCACGAGTAACGATTACTAAGGCAAGTCTGCTGCTTTCATGCTCCCCTTCAGTAAAACAGGTTCGACTGCACCGTTAAGTTGAATGCAAATCATTTACTGTGGCTGTCGTATCTCTTTGATCTGAAGTGTTCAGAGGGTTCTGCAAACGGTTACTTTTATAAAGTAAGTCACAGTTCACAGACCAAAACGCAACACGCTGTGATGTCATGTGTCATTCCTGAAGAAACCCTTTGCTTTAATTTACACATTAAAGCATTCCGCTTTCCTGTGAGAAGCTGCACCAGCGTAGTGATGCTATAGTTTGATAACATTACAACGCAGCATAATTGCCTATGAAAGTCACATGACAAAACTCGGAAGTTGCCAGAATGCACAGGGCAGGTCTTCAGGGGTGGAGCGTCCAGGTAAGGTGGAGAGCTGTTGGGGGTCACTCACCTTGCATGATGTTGATGTCGGTCGCAGGGGACAGGGCAGCCCCCAGGGCGGCGACAGCGAGCAGCAGGGTCAGCCATAAGTCCCGACAGAGCATCGTCCAAGTGGCTGGAGTCCGTGTGCGAGCAGTCGTGTGAGCGTGTGCGTGAGAGGAGGCGACTGTGATGCAGTGAGTGGGAGAGAGAGGGGGGCTGAGCACATAACAGCCACCCCCCCCCCCGCCCCCCTGGCCAGGGGCATTGGCCCAATGGGGAGACAGGAGGAGGGAGGAGAGGGAGAGCTAAGGAGAGAGTCTCCACATATCGCTGATAACCCCCAACAGCACCACCTTAAACCAGCTTCTGCAACAGAGATTACCAAGCTAGTGACACCTTCAAAATACAGGCCCCTTTACCATCATATCTGAACACAGAAAAAACTGTAAGAAATCTCATTGTTTTGAGTGTCAGCATTTCACAGCCGGTAAACTGGCTAAGAAATGAATGCAATTAATAACAAATTAATTAGCGCCGAATTGTGACAAAGGCAGGGTATGCTATTTAGAGAAGAGCAGATGTGGGAGTTAATGTGGGACCCACAGCTGGGGGCCAGTCTGACCCCCCACACCAGCTCGAATGACAGTTTCTATTTCCGTGATGGCTGTGAGTACAGAGGGTGATAACATCAAGCGCCCCCCCACCCCCGCTCACCCCGCCAGCGCTGCACTGCTCCACCCCCAGAGCGTGACCCCACTGGCTGGGCGGCGTCGGGCCAGACCAGACCAGGAGCCGGCCCTGTCAGTTCTCCGAATCCCCCGGGGCCACGTCTGGCTTTCAGCAGCACTTCCTGGATCCATCCCTGGACACCTCGGTGGACGGAAAGCAGCCTGAAACCCGATAGAGTTGTTATGGGATTATGGCACAGATGTTACAGCCACAGCCACAGATTATTAAAGCAGAGACCGTATGATGCTGGGTAGGATGATGCAAGTCATGTATGTTTAAGAATAATTAATGATCAATCATCTAAACCCCATTGATCATTCAGTGCCCGCCTCCAAAGCTGCAGTTCTCTCGCCCTGAATTCAGGGCCTGAAAGGTTCTGCCTCTCTGCAGTCCTCTATCTCCCTTGCTCCAGCACTCAACCCCCCCCGCTGACTTTCCAGCCCCTACAGACGTCTACAGACGATCGGACCCCAAAAAGACAGGGCTGTATTTGGTCTTGTTAGTGTTAGCCAGCGGGCTTTTTATAGGTCACTTGATGGTCACATGGTATTGCTCGGAAGTCAATCAGCAGGCTTGGGCAAGAAGAGGGGGACAAATCAGCTGTGAGAGCATAGGATAGGGCATTTCTGAATGTGGCTTGAGCATTAAAGGACCCTGCATGGTTTAGCTCAGCCTACTTTGACTTCGAGATCCACTGAGATGTTCCTCAAGGTAAATGCATCCCAGTGCGTCTTTTCCCTTCAGAGGAAAGTTGAAACCAGGACACTCTATCAGTTGCTCTCCAATAATCTTTGGATGGTGGACCTAGTGTGCATTATATTCTGCTCCCAGTGGCGCCGTGAACTTACTATTACTCAGTTAATCTGAAGGACGGACTCTGAGGTGATACAGAACAGATCAGCTTTTCAGAATCCAGTTCAAACCTGCTGCCAGTCCAGTGGGAGTTTTACTAAGGACAGGAATGGCCCCAGTCTGGGCAGAGCCCAGTATGGTGTAACAAAAATGCTATGGATTCCCTGAAAACTCTCTGGGATTCAGGAATGGAGCAGGACAGAGGAAAGGGATGGAAGAATTTTGAGCCCCCCCCAAAGACCTGGGGCTGAAAGGTGCTGAATCCACGTGCCCAGGCCCTCGGGGCATTAAATGGGCAATGGGGTAAATGCCATTAGAAGGTGGTCCCTGTAGACTTCCTAAACAAGGGCCCAACTAAGAGGAAGTGAACGTCCATAAAATCATGACGACTAACTGGAGGAAATGAGGGCGTCGGCCTGGAATGCCCGGTGGAGAGGGCGTCCATTGCTACACGGCCCGGCCCTCCTGAGAGACGCCTTTATTTGGGGTGTCTTGTGTGGCCAGCTGCCATCGGGTGTCATGTGGGCGGAGCTTCACACACGGGTAGCAGACAGGAGCCTCGGTGCCCCAGCGCTTGCTGGTCCAATGTGCACAGTAACAGTCAGTCATGCTATGCAGTTACACTCTTACTCTGCAGGTCCCAACTCACAGGAAACGTTCCCAGAAATACAACCAATCTCAAAGCTGACAGACAGAGAAGATTCTTACTGTAATGTTAATGGAACAGTATTTCCATGTTTTACATATTAACAAAAGTTCTGTCATTGTCAACGCAATAACATTATTACCTGAATATCCTTTTGTAGAAGTGCTATATGTGTATACTGAGAATGCACTGTCCAGCCTTGAACCCCTAACCTTTAACATGTTAGGTGACAGTGTCACCCTCTGCTTTACCATGAACTGCATTTGCTTTTATATTATTAGTCTTAGTTGTAGTAGCGGAATAATGTTTTGGGAACAAAAAAAAAAACTGGATGGTAAAGTTTGATAAACATTCCTAGAATGGAAAATTGTTAGCGAAGGTCCGACTGGCCCCTGGGAAACACAAATTAAACACAAAATAGAAATATAAATGAAGACGCTAACAGTAGGACGATAAGTAGCATTACAATTGTGAATAAATGTGTCAACGCAATGCAGTGTAAGCATATGAACATGTCGAGCAATGGGCCAGGTCGTAGTGCCACTGACAGGAGCGTCTGCAAGTGGCCAGGCTGAGTGTGTTGCGTGTTTCCGAGACCGATGGGCATCCATCGCCTTTTGCCTTCACAGTCGTCGACCCTGGAGCCGCGGCGGTGCCCAAACAACCAGAACTTATTTGCCGCAGTTAGCTTCGGCTTGTTCATTTGGAAAATCCGCAGCGTTCCCGGGTGTAGGCGATGTACGGATGTGCGGGACGTGTGGAGACACACCCTCCTAGGCAACAAAGGAGCCCTTTGACTCACTCGTGCTTTTAGGCGTGAGCTAATTAAATGAGCGAAAGTGCCATCGGCGGCCATAGTGGTGAATGAGGCCCGTGTGACGTTTTTACTCTTAGTGCGCAGATGATGTAATGCTCCTGCTCGGTTCATGCAATATTGCATGATGCAGATGTGTGGAGCGATGCCCTCTGTAGCTTAATGAGCTTCTTCTGCTCTTCTCTATGGGAGGCTTTGACCTGCAAATGAATGTAAACCTCTACTGGATGTGTAGCCAAGGAGAATGGATTCTTGAATCCATCAGTGCTGCCACGTTCTGGGAATGTTTTCAACATTTATACACCTGAATGATGTATATGTTTACAGGTCTGTACGGGAGCAGACCAGCAGCAAAAATGCAGCCCAGGAATTTGCTGCTGACCAGGGGAGGGAGGGGTGGGGGGCAGGTACATTTTGCCTGAATATAGGCTAGGAAGCAAGACTGGCCCTCACAAGGTCAGCCCACCAGGAAAATTTCTAAACTTCCCATTGACCAGTTCTTGGGTCTGTAGAAAAAGAAGACATTTCTTTATTTATTGTCACTGCCAGGTCTTTTTATACAATTTTTTACACAACTGCTGCAGAACGAGGATTAAATATTAAAGAGGATTGCGGAGATGATGGATATGGCGAGGATGGCGGGACGTGTCCTCCTTGCTGTCTGTCATCTCCTCAGTCCAGACAGAGAGCCTCGTCACCACATGGCTGTTAGCGGCACTGGCAGAAATACCTGTGCTAAAATTCAGGCTGCCACCTGGTGGATATAATTCAGCATTGCATGAAGTGCACAGGCATACTCAAGATCTTCATGGCAATATGTTTCATATTCAGTTCTTCTTTAATCTTTTGGTTGACGACAGTGGCAATAATAATTTCCTTATAAACACAAATTTGTTATATACTGTTCTTACCTGTACATAAAAAATATGTATTTGCAAAAATGTACTTGAATGCAGAACAATTAAAGGACAAAGGTTAATCCTCAATATTCACACGTATACAAAGCAATTTATGTGTTTTATTCATGCAAATGAGTACATCTGTGAGATACATAATATTTTTTCACCTACACAGATTCCAAGCCATCAGACATAGATCCTAGCCATCTTAGCAAATTTAATCCAAGCGCCTGCCATTCAGAATGAGCTGATCCTTTGGGATTCATGGACATTATAAGGTAAACAGCGGAAGTGATCCTGAGGCTGAAACTCTCTATATCAGTGTTTCCCAATCCGGTCCTTAGGGACTGCCTGGCAGGGAGCTTGGAAGGAGCAAAAACATGGACCGGATTGGGAAACACCGCTCTATGGAAACCTGAATCCTGTATGTATAATTCACATGTATGTGCAGCTAGATTATAAGTTCTCAGTAAAACAAATAAACAAAAGTGCAATAGAATTTTATTTTATTATTTTATTTGTATCTATATTATTTTTCTTGATTTATGTTCTATGTTGTCTCTGAATGTATACACCAATACTGCTAAAACAAATTTTGGTAGCATTTTACTTGGGGGGGTGCACAAATAATGTAGTAGTACACTCTTACTTAATGTATTAATTAACCAGAAACCAGCTACATACTGATCCCATGTTTGTTCAAAGTTCAAACGTACAGATAGCATTGGTGGTGTTTCTCCTTGTTTGTCCACAGTTCAGAGTATTGTAGGTCAAATGTGTCTGTGCTCCAGCAATTATCTCATAAACTGAACAGCTTCACAGGTGACCGCGCGTGTCGGACTAAAATGGGCCCCTGGGCACCTTAAGGGGAATCTCCACAGTCACAGAGCTTGGTCAGAATACAGCTGTACTGGCAGCCTCCCTTTCCGCTTAGCTTTGCTAACGTCTCCACCTACGTCTGCTGCTCATTCTCTGCCCACCTACTCATACATCTCTGTAACTAGGCAACAACACACTCCGGGGGAGGAAGAGGGAATATGCAAAAGTTTGGGAAGGGAAGCCGCCTTCAAGGCCATGAAAGGCGGCCAGGAGCAGTTACTCTTCACTGGAATTGATTATTATTGCAACTGGATTGAGCAGTTTTGTGTACTGCTCCTTCCAAACTTTATTACCTTTTGAAAACTGTAGGCAACTTCCCAGTGTCTGGCTCAGCGAGCTACGCTTCCATGCCTGAGATCGGAAAGTCACTACTTGGAGCCCGGCCTTGGCAGAATAGTCAGGTCTCTGGGGCCTTGAACATGGCCCTTAACCCTCACTGCCTTGGGTGTGGCTGCAATTCGCCACTGAGCTTATTCTCACCTATATATGTCTATGTGTATCATGGAGAGCAAGATGAGGAATCAATAAAGTGTCATTATTATTATTATTATTATGTAAGCTGTGTGTTGGACCTTCTGAAATAAAAAAAATCAAATAAAGCCGTATCTAAGAAAATTGCACACTCTTAATTTAATTAATAATTCATAATGACTGGATGACTGAAAAACAGTAACTAATGTTGTTAATGGAACTGAATGGATGACAGGCACATATGCTGTTGATTCATTTATACATGAGTTGAGGCTATACTGCCATCCCCTCAAATTTTTATTTCAACAATCATTCATAAGCCAATCTATTTTATATACAGGGAAATGTACAATAACGCTTTCAAAAAGGCAACATCCATATAGCCTATTTCTGGTCGCCGTTGCACAAATGATGCCGAGGCCTCGTCGTACCACCTACTCTTGGGAGTTGTAGTTCAAAAAGCCTCACGGGGTTGTAGTTCAAATAGTAGATTTATTGGTTGCCGCCAGGCGGCGTCATCTCGGTGAACCGGGACCCGCGGTGGCGCTTAAACAAGCAGTGAAGAAGGAGGCGGAGAAAGAAGGCCGAAACCCAACAGGAGCCACATTTTACCATTTTAACACGGTCTCGTTTGACACGTTTGCGGTTCGGGTGTGCAGGTCTTAAGCGCGGACCCGGTTCCCGTACCCAGCGGGTCATGCTGCCCCAACGAAGGTAATGAGCCGCAAAGCCATCGGGTCTCGGCTGAGCGGCGCCCACAAACTGCAGCGGAACTGGAATGACTGGCAGCCTAGGTGGGTGTCGCGCATGCCCTCCCGCTCTCGGCAAGCTAGCTCGGGGATGACGCCGGGGCCTACCGTGCGTTCGCCGCGTTAGCCCGTCACACGTGTGGGGAGCCAGACAGGCAGAGTTCTGAGGAAGAGGGGCGGTGAGACGCTCGCCGGGGAAGGGCTTGCGTTTACCAGCCGCGAATACCGCGGTATTTTGTGCTTAAAAAAAGCGGTGTCGGGGACGAGGGGGAGCCGTAGCCCGCTCCGCCTGCGCTGTTAGCCTAGCCGACTAGCAGGCGTTCAGTGTCCCGGAGCCCCTACTCAGCTCGCATTGTTAGCCGCAGCGCTCTCTTGGTGCTGTTAATTCGACCGGCCCCTGACCCCGCACACCCCGGCGATTTTGGGTCTGGATGGCCGCTGTTTCGCTGGTCCCCAGCCGGCCCATCGGCTCGGGTCATTCTGGGTTTTGTCTTCACGCCTGAATCGCCGGACAGGCTGTTTACCCTAAACGTGCAGCGCTTTCCTCGTCTTTATTTACAGAAACGCGGATCGTTTAACATCTCTCTCCGTTTCACTGTTATCCAAGCGGGTACCGAGCCGTGGGGTCGCCCGGTTCATTTCGCTGCGAACGGCAGCCTTTGGTGGTGTGTAAAGGTAGCGGGCGAGCTAACGGAAATCTCCTTACAGTCTCTGTCCTGTACTGATGCTATTCTAATAAAGTAAAATGTGTATGGGAACCCAGCCCCGTATGCATTAGATGTGGTCTGGGTTCGGGCTAAGTTGGGGTGGGGGTGAAACAGACCGCCTTGGTGTCCGCTGGGAACTTTGTCCCGGGGTAAGTTGAGGTCAAAGGGATATTTCGCATGTTGTCTCAGGGAAAAGCTCCAGATACAATAATATGAAGTGAAATGTTACAGGTTCTCCTCTGGAGAGGCCGTCTGCAGTGCATGAACCTGAGCTGCTACTTCGTTTTTGTGTGCGCACGTTTGCAAAGTTTGATGGTCTCCATGATGTATGGCTTTGCAGTCTGTCTTTGAAAATGTTCCCGTGGGTGCTTAATGCTTTCTGCTAATTGGTGAGCGGCTGACAGCAGCTGTGACGGCTTTATGTGAAAACTCGCATGAAACAAGCAGAGGTGCCCTGGAGCCTGGCATGTAACCCCCCCCCCCCCCCCAAGTGTGTGTGCGCCCGCAGTTCAGAGTTTGATCGGCTCTGTGGTGGCTCCACGGTGCACATCCCCAGACCAGTTGATGGGGGGGCCGGCCTGTCCGTTCACAGGGGCGCTGTGTGGCTTGGCAGGTTTGGAGCCTGTACTTGTGAGGGCAGGCTCGCCTGTTTAAATCCCATTGCTGGCATGGTCATGTGACCGTTGGGTCCCTGAACAAGGTCCTTGACCCCCAATTGCCCCATGTCCGACCCTGCGTTCTCAAAAAAAAAAACCAAAAAAAAAAACCTTGCTTTAGGTAAAAGCTCCTGCTAAATAAATAAAATGTTAATGTTTCAGAGGCGACAGTGTGTCAGTTGGCCAGGACTGCCTGAAGTGCAGCGTTCCTGGTGACCACAGTTCTGGAGCTCCCTTCGACGCGACCTCCCTCGACCCGCCCGGCACCCCACCGCTGCACAATGAGGCCTTCGCAGCCGTCGCCACTCTGGACGAAGCGGGTAGGCGAAGTGGGTAGCTAACACCCCCCCCCCCACGCACATGCGAGCCCCCTGTGCCCTCCCCCTCGCCTGCCAGTTGTTGTTCCTAGCTGGTGAAATGACAGCTGCGAGGTTTCTGGATACCTGTCACACACGGCACGGCCGCTTTGAAAACAAACAAGGCGCGTCGCCCGAGCCTGCTGGGGACTCCCAGCCGCTGGGAGTGTCCCGGCGACTTCTGCCGTTTTACGTCGTCTTTGTGAACAGAAAGTGAAAATGACCTCCGAGGTATTTCAGCCTTGTAATTAACAGGTGCTTTCCTGTAAACCAGAAAGCCCCGTCTGCTACACGCTGATTAAACGTGGGACCCGTGTGTCAGGATGTTCCCCGAGCCTCGGAGCATAGCTGATTGCTTTGGGTTTCAATTGCTGGGCACGACAAGCTAATTGCTTTATGAATTACTTTACAAAATCAATTTACCTTCCTTTCTGGGCCTTTAATGGTGCGATAAGTCTGAAACCGTCCTAGACTTTTCACTCTGTGGCCTCCTGGACTGTAATGAAGTAACCGCAGTGTGGTCCAAATGTAACCGCCGAAGTCCTCCAGAGATAAGCATGAACATAACGATTCACGACAAGTTATTTACAGGCCTTGATTGCTTGGCTGTTGGTTAAAGTACCATAAATTGCTGTGGGAATTGCAGTTTGGGGTCATTGGCTGTCTTTTATGTTGAAATGCTCTTCATTCCTGTAATTTCAAGCTTTCCCTTTGGGTAGATAAAGGTTCCTGTCAGAGTTACCTGTGGAGCATTTTGTCAGATCTGTGTGTTTTGATCTCAGGGTTGCTTTGTGAAGGGATTAATCATTTTTAATGATATTATTGCTTTTTATGGTTTAAGATTGATGCAGGAAGATGCGTCGGTGTGATAATGATTAAGGTGTAGTGCCTAATTAAGGTCAGGCAGAACGATGCCTTGAATGGATCTGAACAGTGCTTTTTTTGGGTGTGTGAAGCTGAGTTTGATCTCTTAAAAGGTCTGCTTTTGTCAATTCTGGCTGTGAACTTTAAGCTAGTTGTAGGTCCTCTTGTGAAAGTGTTGCTGTCCTGTGAATTTATGTGAAGAAGCATTTATTTTTTTTTAGATCTGTGTGTGTGAGGTGCTTGTCTTGGTTCCTCCCAGGTGGATATGAAATTGATGGGGGTCTCTGTGATAATACTTATGGTTGGAAGTCGCTGGGGCAAGAGTTGAGGATCAACAATGTGACGTCCGATTTGACCAGTTTTCAGCATGGAAGCCGTGCTTTAACTTCAAAAGACATGAGGAAATCACAGGGTAGGTGCCGGCTTTCCGCAAACCGCCTGGCTGTCAAAGTGCAGGCATCAATGTCATATGGTGGCTGGTGCTGATGCCACAAGTGACCCCCTTCCCCCCTGCCTTATTTCCAATCACCTGCAGATCGCCCACTGGCTCATTCAGAGGAGTCGCGGCTGGCCAACCTCCTTCGGAGGGTGTCCCGGGAAGACGACCGGGACCGAAGACTGGCCACCATGAAACAAATGAAAGAGTTCATTCTGCACTCTGAAAACAAAGCGGTGAGTTTTGATAGCGCCCCCTGCTGGTGTGGTGGTCTTTCTGCTGGTTTCACTTTGTTTAATGGGACATTAGAGTTAACCATTCTGCGGTCTTCCTTATCCCCGTTCCTTAGGTTCTTGTGAAACAGTTGGATACTATCCTGGCTGCTCTAAATGATGTTTTGAATGAAAGGTAGGGCGGGGATTCCAGTCTCTTCGATTGGCACACATTGGCATAAACCTTTGGTCTTCCTGATAGCTGTGGCATGGTTGTGTGCATGTTTAGTGACCGTGTGCTGGCTCTGCTCCCACAGCAGCAAGCTCCTCCAGGAGCTCCGGCAGGAGGGGGCCAGTTGCCTGGGCCTCCTGTGCGCCTCCCTCAGCTACGAGGCCGAGAGGATCTTCAACTGGATGTTCGTCAAATTCAGCTCGTCCACCAAGGACGAGGTGAAGCTGCTGTACCTGGTGGCTGTGCACAAGGCCCTGGAGACGGCGGGCGAGAAGAAGGCCTTTTCACCCGTCATGCAGGTAGGGGGCGCTGTGCGCATCAATGGCCACTCTGATGAATAAACACATCGACTGTTGTGTGTTGTTGGTGTGCAGATGAATGTGTTGCCTGGCCCCGGAATGAACAAGTAAATGAATGAGGGCACGGCCCTGTACCCGGAAGGTTATGGGGTCCGTACCACAGGCTTGAGATTTAACCTTATTTTGTCCAGCTGTATAACTGGGCGAAGATGATTGATCTATCAGCTGAGCATCTCAGGTTGACGTATAATGGGCGTATTTGGCAGTGGGTTATAGGGCTGGGTGATATCATACCGATATTATATCGCACATGTGCAATAATCACCAGGGCTTCAGATGACAGGCGAAGCATATGGCTGGACGCCAGCTTTTCGGTGCGCTTCGGATGTTTATTTACATCCTTAATTTGGTAAGCTGATTTGTAGTATGGCTAAAAGGATGATGTATGTTTGTTTTAGTGGAGCACACCCCATAATACTGTTTTGGTATACTATGGTTTGGTATATGTCAGTGCCATGTGCACTATAGCGGGGCACATCACATAATACTGTTTAGGTATACTATGGTTTGGTATACTTTAGTGCGATATGCACTGAAGTGGTGGTGAAGTAAGGAACAGCTCAGCAGCCACGACATCTTTTAAAAGAGGGGATCTTGTGGATAAACAAGGTAAAAAGACGTCTGCCGTGGTGGTAATTTTTGCAGTTTAAAGTCAAACACGTATAACAATGCTGAATATATACTGATTACTAACTCTTAGGTGTCATAAAATGCTTCACTAATTTTAGCCGTTCGACTAATCTGCTTACCAAATTGTGGGCCTAAACAAACATCTGTATAGTACCGAAAAGCCCTCATCTGAAGCCCTGGTGATTATTGCGCATGTGCGATATAATATCGGTATGATATCACCCAGCCCTATAACCCACTGCCAAATATGCCCATTATACGCCAATCTCAGCTGACAGATCAGTCATCTTCGCCCAGTCATACAGCTGGACAAAAGGTTAAAGCTCAAGCTTGCTGCACAGTGTCTCAGGGTTGGGGTCACGGCTGTGGGGAGGATTTGGATTGGCCAGTGATGGAGGTGAAGGATGCGGTTGTGTGTCCTTTACCATGAGCAGCTGGTCATGAGCAGCCTGCAGTCCATCTTGGAGAACCTGGACACTCCGGAGCTGCTGTGCCAGAGCGTCAAGTGCATCCTGCTGGTGGCCCGGTGCTACCCCCACATCTTCAGCGCCAACTTCCGGGTAGGTGTGCTCCGGCAAGCCCCTGCGCCCCCCCCCGACCTCCCCCCCCAGCTGGCTCTCACACTACTGTCCTGCTCCAGGACACCGTGGACATCCTTGTTGGCTGGCACATCGATCACACGCAGAAGCAGTCGCTCACGATTCAGGTGTCAGGTGAGCAGCACCCCTTGCAGTTGCTGTCCTCTGGGGGGCGCTGGCGGCACGCTTATCCGGCCCTCCCTCTCTGGCAGGCTGGCTTCAGAGCCTGGAGCAGTTCTGGGTGGCCGACCTGACATTTTCCACCACGCTGCTGGGACAGTTTCTGGAGGACATGGAGGCTTATGCAGAGGTGAGCTGGCATGACGAATAAGTGCGGATGGCTGCTCTGATCTCCAAGCTAGTTAGGATTTGTGTGGAGATCCACAGGACAGTAGGGGGCGTCATGGTTGAGGAGACCTGTAATCCGAAAATGTTTTCTTAAAGCTGAAGTTATCAAGTGGTTTAGCCCCTGGACCAACAATTTTCATTAGTCATAAAGAAACGGCTGAAATTCTTCAAATTTGAAATTGAAGTTTTCCCCTTGACGGTGGGGTTCAATATTCGACAAACGTTCACTTTAAAAGCAATGGGCCACTTTTGGGTCGAGACCCACCAACTGAAAATCAGTCCTTGTAAGCAATGATTTTGTCTGGGTGAGTTTGTTGTGGTGGAGCGTGTAGGACCGGGGTGTCAAACTTCTGCACGATTTTGGGTTTCCCCTCGTTTAACACACCTGATTCAACCCCTTGTGCTAATTACCGCCCAGCTCTTGAGCTGAATCATTTATGGTGGAACAGGGAAAGAACTAAGATACACAGGGCTCCGGCCCCCCAGGACTGGAGTGTGATGCCCCTGGCATAGGAGAATTGGGCCGGTTCTGGGGCTGGTAGCTGGTGGCCCCCACTGCCGCTCTGCTTGACGTCCCCCTGTAACCCCCTTTCCAGGACCTGAGCCACGTGGCGTCGGGGGAGACCCCGGATGAAGACGTGCCCCCCCCCTCAGTGTCGCTGCCCAAGCTGGCGGCCCTGCTGCGGGTCTTCAGCACGGTGGTGCGGAGCATCGGCGAGCGCTTCCACCCCGTCCGCGGCCCCCCCATCACCGAGGCCTACGTCACGGACGTGAGTGGCCCCCCCCCCGGATGAACCCCGCCGATGCGGCCGCTCGGTCAGGCCCTATATGCTGACCCTGCCTCCTCCCCCAGGTCCTGAACCGGGTGCTGTCCTGCGTCACCACGGCCCGCCAGGCCCTGTTCTCGGAGCCCGTGCTGACGGCGGCCAACGAGTGCGTGTGTGTGCTGCTGCAGAGCACCGAGTCGGGGGGGCGCCTCACCGACGCCGTCATCGCCTACGGCCTGGACCAGCTGGACAGCTGCCGGGCCTGTGGGCCAGAGCACAGCGTAGCTGTGCTGCACCTGCTCACGCTGGTGAGGCGGGGCTCGCGCCCTGGGGGCACAGCCTGCTTGTGTTTTTTTTTCTGGGTCTTAAAAAAAAAAAATCTCCTGTATCTGTAGTGACTGTTTGTGACCAGCAGGGGGCGAAACCATGGGCTCTGAGTGGTGGCAAAGACTGCTGCTCTCGGGGTACAGCCATCAGGAGCCGCCAGTGGTGGTGTGTCACTGGGGCCCCCGGTCAGTCTCTCCCCAGTAAAAACTCAGCCTTGGGGTCATTTGTTCCAGATCGTGGACCAGATTAACAACAAGCTGCCGGCACACTTTGTGGAGAAGCTTCTGGCCCCGGAGTCTCAACTGCTGGAGCTGCGCTTCCACAGAGAGAAGGAGGTATGGCGGGGGCCTCCCTAAGCCGCAGTTACCGGTGTGGGGGGGGCCGTCTGTGATGCTGTCTGTCTTCATCCACAGGTGGTAGTGGCGGCCCAGGGGGTCTACCAGGCGGTCCTCTGCCTGAAGAACATCCCCCTCCTGGAGGCGGCCTACAAGCTGGTACTGGGCGAGGTGGCCTGTGCCCTGGACAGCCTGCTGCTCCCGCTGGCGCTGCCCGTCGCCAACGCCCACATCCAGCACACCGCCTTCGCTCAGGCGCACCTGGCCCCCGAGCGCGCCGAGTTCGTGCTCATCTTCAGCCTGAGCGCGCTCACCACCATCGGCAACACCAAGAACTCCCTCATCGGGGTGTGTGTGCTGTCACCGCTCTGGTTCATCACTTGTAGCTATCATGCTATACTACTTCCCATCCCCACTTGGTGGCAGTAGTGAGAGGGCAGCCTTATTGGATGGGCGTGTCGTGTAATCAGAGAGGTTTTTCTGCTTAGAATATGTGACTTATCGCGTGCCACATCCTCATGTGTTCGTCTGCTCGTCTTCAGATGTGGGCACTGTCGCCCACTGTGTTCACACTGCTCAGCCAGAACCTGCTGGTGGTCCACTCGGAGCTGGCCGTATACCACCCTGCAGTGCAGTATGCTGTCCTGTATACCCTCTACTCACACTGCACCAGGTATGAGATGCCCGTGTTTATCTCGCATGCAGACCAGGGCCCCCGGTAACCCCCCGAGCGTGCACCGGTAACCCCCTCCCTGTCCCACAGACACGACCACTTCATCTCCAGCAGCCTGAGCTCCTCCTCGCCCTCCCTGTTTGATGGCGCCGTCATCAGCACCGTCACCACGGCTACCAAGAAGCATTTCAGCACGCTTCTCAACCTGTTGGGGATGCTCCTGAGCAAGGAGCACCTCAACACCGATTCAAGGTGCTTCCCCTTCCCTCCCCCCAGTGCCTCATTTCAGCCTCCCCCATTTTCCCTGGTGACTGACCTGCTGGACTTCCTGTCCCTACAGGAAGTTGCTCCTCACATGGGCTCTGGAGGTGTCCCTGCTCATGAAGAAGTGCGACACCTACTCCCCCCTCTTCGCCCTGCCGTCCTTCCACCGCTTCTGCAAAGGCCTGCTGTCTAACTGTGAGGCTGCTGCACTGCCTGTGCCCGCAGGCCATGGGCCCTGCCCCCCGCCGTGTCAGCCCCTCACCCCTCTCTCCCTTCTCTCCCCCCCCCCCAGCCCTGAACGAGGACGCCTCCATCTGCCTGCAGACCTGCAGCAGTCTCCACGTGCTGTCCTCATCCCTGACCCCCGAGCTGCAGCAGAGGTGCCAAGCATAGCCGCCGTCCTGTCCACTTACGGTTGGTACCGCACCGCGCCAGAAGGGGGCGTGACTAGCCCCTCTCCCTCCCCGCAGGTGTATTGATGTGTGCCGGGTGCAGCTGGTCCACAACTCTGTTCGAGTCCGGCAGGCCTTCGGGAAGCTTCTGAAGACCATTCCCCTGGACGTGACCCTGAGGTGACTGCTCTCCTCCCCCATGAAGAATTCTAGAAGCCCTAAACACCAGTTCGGATGTTAAGTGTATATTGCTGGTTTTAATTGGGGAAACGTGCCTGCCCCTCCCCCCTCCCCCCAGTAACCATGGGCACCCTGAGGTGCAGGAGATCTCGCTGGCCATCCGGCATCACATGAGCAAGGCCCCCAGCAACACCTTCCACCCGCAGGACTTCTCCGACCTCATCAGCTTCATCCTGTATGGGACCGTGCACCGTGTTGGGTGGGTAAAGAGGTGTGGTTTTGGGTGAGAGTGGGTGGGGCTTAGGGTATGGGGTGGGGCATGTTGGGTCCAACCTCCAGCAGCTTGACATGGTGCAACCCCCCCCTCCCACAGGAAGGAGCCCTGGCTGGAGCGGCTCTTCCACAGCTGTCAGCGCCTGGACAGGCGGGAGGCGCCCGCAGTGCCGCGGGTGCTGCTCCGTGCCGACGCCGTCCTCTGGCAGTGGGTCACCTGGGAGGCGGCACAGTTCACCGTGCTGTCCAAACTGCGCACGCCGCTGGGCCGTGCCCAGGACACCTTCCAGACGATCGAGGGTGAGCTCCGTCGCCCTTCACAGGGGATTGTGGGTTAAAAAATATCTACTACTTGTAGCAGCCAATAGGATGGTAGTGCCACGTTTGACCTTTTAAGCTCGATCTCGGCCCCTAGGGATGATCCGGAGCCTGGCAGCCCACAGTCTGAACCCTGAGCAGGAGCTGAGCCAGTGGAGTGGTGCTGAGAGCGACGAGGGCCACCACACCAACCAGCTGCGGCTCACCTTGCTGCTGCAGTTCCTGGAGAACCTAGAGAAGCTCATGTACAACGCCTATGAGGGCTGTGCCAATGCGCTGACAGCGCCACCTAAGGTGGGTCCTCCACGGCGCTCGGCACTCTGCTTTCAGATACGTCGTCCTTCTAGTCTGCACAGGCTAATGTCACAGAGCATAAGAACCTGGAAAAGATGGAAATGCGGACAGTCCACAAATCCATTTTTACCCAGGGGATTGCTGGTCTCTGCTGAATCGGGATCTGGCACAGAAGATTATCTTTGGCGTTTCTGTATAATGATCTGTCTTCAGGCTGTGTATTTGGCAGTTAGCCGATATTAATCTGCACGTTGTGTTAATGGTAAAGGCCTTTTACTTGACGGGCTTCTCGTTTTGTGTCTCAGGGCATCAGAACCTTCTTCTACACCAACCGGCAGACGTGCCAGGACTGGCTGACCCGGATCCGCATGGCGCTGATGCGCGTGGGGCTGCTCTCGGGCCAGCCGGCCGTCACGGTGCGGCACGGGTTCGACCTGCTCGCCGAGATGAAGAGCGGCAGTGCCCCGGTGAGGCTTCCGCAGCGCCCCAGGTCTGTCTGTGTGTGTGTCCGCCTGTGGATGTCCTAACATCCTGGAGGCTGTGTCTCTCCCCTCCCTCCCCAGGCTTCGGAGATGGAGGTGCCCATAGTGATGCTGGTGGAAGCCCTTTGCGAGCTGCGCTGCCCCGAGGCCATCCAGGGCCTAGCTGCCTGGAGCGTGGTGCATGCGGGCAGGGGCCTCAGCTGGGTGGGCTCTGTGGCCTTACAGGCCGAGGGACGGTGAGCAGGCTGCTGCCCGTCGCCATGCCCCCTTCCCCCATGCCAAGGGCATCACCGCGGCTGGCTCACCCTCTTCCCCTGTGCCCACAGCTTCGAGAGGGCAGCGCAGGAGTACCAGGAGCAGCTGTCCTCCATCTCCGGGATCGACTGCTCTATCAAGGGCTTCGACGGGGCGTTCCCGAAGGCCTCCGCCACCTCCAGCCCCAAGCACGCCAACGGTAAGGGACCGGGGGCCAGCAGGGGCCCGCGCAGGGAGCTGGGATGCAGGCCCTGATGCCAGTGCACTTTTCCAGGTGACGCCAGGAAGACGGTGCTGCTGAAGCCCAGCGACTGCTCCAACGACGTGCTCAACTTCCTGGCCAACAAGGCGTGCGAGTGCTACATGGCGCTGGGTGACTGGCCTGCCGCGCTCCAGTGGCAGGCCTGCTGCACTGCACTCAAGAAGACCGCCGCTGGCGCCGCCGTCAGCCTCAAGACCGACTTTAACTACGTCAGGTGGGCAGAGCGCCAGGGGCTTCCTTGTGTGTGAGGTCCCCCCCCCCCCCCCCCCAAGGGTGTGTTTCCTCCTGGTTTACTCCCCGCTCGCTCTCTCCAGGGCCTTAAGCAGCTTTGAGGAGGCCGACTTTGCAGAGTGCCGCTCCCAGCTTGAGCTGCTTCCGGGTGACGACTTCGGCCTCCTGAACTCAGCCTCCCGGGATAAA
This sequence comes from Gnathonemus echidnorhynchus, assembly GCA_026776725.1. Lineage (NCBI taxonomy): Eukaryota > Metazoa > Chordata > Actinopteri > Osteoglossiformes > Mormyridae > Gnathonemus > Gnathonemus echidnorhynchus. Next base: position 66,752 of record JAODJU010000004.1, read on the forward strand.
CCAGGTACACCAGCGCTTTCCGTCGCTTACAGATCCAGTGCCGGGGGCGGGGAAGCTGGTGCCTGACCCCTGTAGCCCTCCCCCTGCCCTTAGACCTGAAGCGGCTGCTTCCGGCAGCACTGAGCCCAGATCCCACGGAGCTTCAGAAGGCCATCGAGGTGCAGCTTCTCCGGGGAGCCCTGGGGATCTACGAGCAGGAGCAGAAGGCGGGGCCCACGTCCGAGTGAGTGCCAGCCGTCGGGGTGGGGGGAGCTGGGTACTGAGGGCGGAGTTACCCAAAGGCCTGTCTGTTGGCGAGCTGGGTTCTGAAGACAGGACTCAATCAGATGGGGACCTGGGCTGTTCTGGCTGCTATTATTTGTGACTGCACCAGCCAAGGGAGTTTATGGTGTTTAGGATAGCAGGCACCATAGCATGCTGATGTTATGGGTCATGCTGTTAGACCTTCACGGAAGGTAGTAAATAGAAGCTGCAGATAACACTCAACATCCTGAAAGCGTCATACTGTGTGACTGTTTTTATAGGGCATGACGGCCCTTTTACATGTAAGGCATCTTTTACATGTATAACATCTGTTATGGACAGTTCTGCAGGTGTGCTGTCTGTCTCTCTATCTGACTGACTGTCTGACAGACAGATGGACGCCCTGTGTCCCTTTCCCTGTGCCTGACTGCTGGTCTCTCGCTGCAGGAACCTGCTGAGGTACCTGAAGCAGACGGGCCGGATCTGTCTGGGCCCACTGCGTGTGTCAACACTGGCGCTCTGTGGCTCTCTGCCTGTGGTCGGGGTACTACAGCTACACTGTGCCAACACCCTGGAGCAGTGTCTGTCTGGCCAGCTGGCCCCCGAGGTGTGCCCTAGGACCTCACTGGCACTAAGCGTTTGTGCCGCCGATGGTGACACTGACACTCCCCTTCCCTGTTGCCCCCCCAGGACTGCTTGATCCCACTGTACAGCCAGGCCCTGAGTAGCTGTAAGCAACAAGATGTCCGGCCCTGGCTCCATGCCCTCCGCTACACCGCCTTCCAGCAGCGCCTCTTCCTCCAGCTCAAAGGTACGTCCCTGTAGCCCCTCCCATGATGATATGCCCCCCTCTGGCTCCTCTCCCCCCCTCCTTAGACCTGCCTCCCTCCTCCACAAACCAGGCCCCTGCTCGCCTGTGGACTCTCACCTGATGGAGCTGCGGCTGATGGCCGTCAAGTTCGCTCGCAAGAGGGCCAACGTGGGCCTGGCCGCACGACTCCTCAGCCAGTGTGGCACTGCCGCGGAACCAGACAGCCAGGACATGGTGCGCCTGTTCGAGAGCCTGTCCTTGGAAGGCAGCGTGGGCGAGAAGTGGGGGTCTGAGCTGGAGCTCGAGAAGGCCAAGGTGCTCTTCACGGCAGGTCAGTGGGGGACGGGCCGGTGACTTCGTTGTTTCTGGGGACTCAAAATGTCACTCCAGGGGGCCCCCCATCAGATGTTTCTGACCTGATCCCCCTCCCTCTTTACCTCCCCCTCCCTCTTTACCTCCC
>JAODJU010000004.1:74309-102268 GCA_026776725.1 Gnathonemus echidnorhynchus
GCTGCGCCGCCACCGCGCCTACGCCTGGAAACAGTGGATGGAGGAGCTGCTGCGCGATATGACGGCCGACTGCTGTCAGGCCGTCTACCGCCAGTGAGTGGGGGCCACGTCGCTAATGCTGCGGAGCTCTGCCTGAAATGTTGGCCGTTTGACACGTTACAGACGGACTTGTTTACAGAGCAGTCCCTTGAGCCTCTGCGTTATGATTGGCTGGTATGGGGGGCCTCTTGGTTGCTGTGGCTGAAGGTTCCAGGGGAGGTTCTCCAGCTAAAAACCTGTCTGTTGTAAAGAGTAAGCTGTCGATTGCTGCCTGCTGACCCCTCCGCAACCCCCAGGTATGAGGTCCAGTTCGCCCCCCAGCCGTCGCCAGCCACCTGCCAGTTCCTGTCCGGCGTGGAGATGGCACTGCAGCACCACGCGGCCGACATCAACGCGCGGCTCCTGCGGCACGCCGAGCGGCTGAAGGCGGAGGGCACCAGCGTGCTGACGTGTGAGGAGCAGCTGCAGGAGATCGAACGCTGCATCAGCTGCTTCCTGGCCGAGAACGGGCAGCCCGGTGGGCTGAGCCTGGCTGCGGTGATCGTCACGGCGCTCTGCGCCCTCACCAGGTCAGACCTTGCCGGAGACCACAGCCGGGCGGCTACCTCAGACTCGTATAGCTATTGCTGCTAATATGAGTTGGCACTAACTCAGAACTGGCATGCATCGGTTTACAGCAGCGTTTCCCAACCTAGTGCTTGGAGACCCACAGACGGTCCACGTTTTTGCTCGGGAGCTGTGAGGGAGCAAAAACATGGACCGTCTGTGGGATCCCGAAGGCCGGATTGGGAAACGGTTTATAGAATTTTGCCATGTGTAAACAGAACCACTGTGCTGTGGAAGGGAGGGCTTTATTTCTTCTTTCCATCAAAATTCATGATTCGTATTAGTGCCCTTTGGGTGTGTCTGGGGTGTGCAGGCCTGTTTGGACCGGTTTATAGCTGACCTGATGCAGTACCATTTGGACGTTACTCCTTACACTGTTGGCCAGTAGCTCTGCCTCTCTCAGATGGCCGGCAGAGCTCCTGTTTCACCCTGTTAGTGCCGAGTACCGAGACATGGCGCTGAGATGGAGTCCTGGGTCTGTGATAGCCAGCTTTGACATATGGGTGACATGGAGCACTTTGACCTTTGACCTACCAAAGTCCCTGCTTGTGTTCCTGAGGTCATTAATACCTTCTGGGTGTGATCGGGGTATGCGAACCTGTTTGGACCCGTCTGTGCCCAACCCAGTGTGGTGCCATGGTCAGTAATGTGTCCACATCACCCCCCAGGCGTAACCTGGGCATGGAGAGCGTGGCGGCGGGTGCAGGCGAGCAGCTGGTGGAACTGACCTCGCGGGATGGCGCCTGGTTCCTGGAGGAGCTCTGCAGCATGAGCGGCAACGTGCTTTCCCTGACACAGCTGCTGCAGCAGTGCCAGTTGCTGCCCCACGACCTGGACGTGCCCAGCCCTGCCGAGAGCCTGCAGGCCGTCTACCTAGCCAACGGCGTCTACACCTGCCTACAGGTCTGCATCGCACCCGGGACCGGCCCCTCGCAGCGGCCGCTCGCGAATCAGGAGCCTGACGGCCGTCTCTGTATCTCGCTATGCAGGAGCTGAACACCAATTTCCGGCAGATTATCCTGCCCGAGGCCCTGCGATGCGTGCTAAAAGGCGAGAGCACACTGGAGGCCATGCTGGCCGAGCTGGAGGCCCTCATCGAGCAGTGTGCCGACGGGGTCTCCCTGCAGGGGCTGGGCGAGGTTCTGCAGGCCCACCTGCGCAACACTGCCATGGGCCTGGAGGAGGAGGCCGACGCCCACTACCTGGATGTGACCAGGTACTGTCGGGGGTGGCACTCTATCACTCTGGTCACTCTGGGCCCCCCCCCCCCCAGCTCTTAGATGTTTCAGAACCTCATAATAATCAGCTGCCGAGTAGAGTCAGATCACAGCTAGCTGGCTGGTTAGCACACCATGCTTCCTAAGCACCTACGAAATAATGAATGGGATTAATAGTTGGTGTGGCTGAAACCTCGGGGGCCCCAGCCTAATGCGTGGTGTGGGTTGTAGGTGTAGGTTTGCATCCCTACCAGTGTTGAAACAATCAGCCCCTGCCCCCGCTAAACACATGCATTACTCCCATCAGGGACGTGTCATGGTTCATTGCCACTTAAGGGTGTTAAACTGAGCTGCAGCTCGACTGATGACTAGAATCAGGTTGTCATGGTGAAAACAAACTGAAATGTTGGTTACCCAGTAACCTGAAGGTTGTTGGGTTGAGTCCCCTTGGGGCATCTGCAACCGTACTGATTTTAGCATGTTAATGGTGTTAGCCTTTGAAAGCTGCTGATTGAATGACATGGAGGTTCCCGCTCCCAGGGTTCTGCGGGCTCAGTACTCAGAACTCATCCAGCCCCGCAGCCTGGAGGGCGCCGTGCAGGACACGCCCAAGATGAGCGCTGGCCAGATGTTGCTGGTGGCCTTCGACGGGATGTTCACACAGTTGGAGGTGGCATTCGGCCTCCTGGTGGAGAAGGTCAGCCCCCAGTGGGATGGCAGGGGAGGGGGTTCCGGTTAACATTGCAGTGGGATATTTAACTGTCACACCCAGGTTATGACCTTTGCTCCCCCCCCCCCAAAGCTGAACAAGATGGAGGTGCCCCCAGCCTGGAGGAAGGTGGACGTTCTGTGGGAGGCGCGTGCGGCCCAGGCCTACTTCTTCGACAGCCCCCGGCAGCGACAGGTCCTGGAGGACGTGTTCTTCATCCGCCGGCTGCAGGCCATCTGCGACTTCTTCCGCCTGTGTGGCTCCTTCGCGCAGACTTTGGCAGGTGGGCCACACCGGGCCACTCGGGTTCTTCTGTCCCGTCCCTGCTTGGGTGATCCGTCACCGTGCCGTTTCGATCCGCGTCCTGTTCGCAGGGACCTGCCTCCCGCCGGCAGACGACGCCGTCCCGTCCAACGGGCCAGTCCCCCTGACGAAGAGCGTGTTCCGTGGGGCGGCCGTGGTCAGCGAGGACCAGATGGCACGGCCCATTAAGACCTTCACGGCGGACTTCGTGCGGCAGCTGCTGATGGGGTTACCTACGCAGGCGCTGGGTCTGGCCATGTGCAGCGCCCTCAGCGCCCTGGGCATGGACCTCATCGCCCAGGTGGAGGCCAAGGACTTTGGCGCCGAGGGCAAGGTGCCCCTGGATGACTTGTGCAAGAAGGCAGTGGAGCAGGGTGTGCAGGCAGGCCGTCTGCCGCAGCTGCTGCTGAACCGGGCCACGGTGCTGGCCAGCTCCTACGACACGGCCTGGAAGAAGCTGGACTTGGTGCGCAGGCTGGAGGTCAGCATGGAGGCCTCCAAGGTGAGCCTGCAACGGGTCCAGCTCCACATCGCCGTGTTCCAGGTGAGACCCGCCTCCACAATCTCAGCAAAGGATTATGGGAGTTTCTTTGACTCCATCTACGTTCGCGCTCATTTGGAGGTTACCCTTCATGACGTTTGTGGTGGCTCTGACTCTCCCTCTACCGCTGAGTTGTAAAGACGTGGCGCTGAGATGGAGCCCTGTGTCTGTGATGGTCGGCTTTGATGTCTGGGCAACATGGGGCACTCTGACTTTTGACCTGTGACCCTCTGCGCGTTCCCACTTGTAACCCAACAGTGGCAGCATGAAGATGTGTTGGGTGCCAGGAACCAGCCGATGACCGTGAGCCCTCCACCACGGTCCATCATCCTCAGCAACATGAAGAAGAAGCTGTACAAACTCCGGCAGGATGAGGCGTCCATCGCTAGCGTGCAGGTCTGCGTCAGCGTGATCCAGTGCTGCTGTTCCCTCAAGTGAGCGCTAGTTGGGAGCATCTCTCCAGTGCACCAGTGGTGAACTGTCCTGTTTCCCGTGCATTGACAGGAGAAGCTAGCATCACTAGAGGGCAGCATTGAACAGCGGCTGAAGTGGGCCGGCGGAGCCAACCCAGCGCTGGCCCCCGTGCTGCAGGACTTCGAGGCGAGCATCGCGGAGCGCCGGGCGCTGGTGCTGAAGGAGAGCCAGCGAGCCAGTCAGGTGACCTTCCTGTGCAGCACCGTGCTCAACTTCGAGGGGCTGCGCACGCGGACACAGGAGACCCTCAACATGGACGCCGCCTTCTTCGACCTGCTCAAGCGCTGTCAGGCCACCTGTTCATATGCAGCACAGTTCAGCACCTCTGTTTCCCCACTGGAACTGCAGCTCCTCCACAGGCTGGTGAGTCTTCTGAATGGCCTGCTAGCGCCCCCTGCTGCCTTAAGCGGCACATTACTTGCTGATCTTTTCCCGCACCCCGCATGTCTGCAGAGCGCCACCCTGGAGGTCCCTATCGGCTGCCCCGAATGGCTGGCGTGCGCCGGAAAGCACCTGAGCCAGGAGATGTCGAACCGGCGTGCCGCTCAGGACGAGCAGGAGCAACAGCTGGAGGCGGCAACGGAGACCCTGCAGGTGCTGGTAGATGCAATCAAAGGCATCCTGTCCACCCACAACCGGCAGCTGGCTGACGTGAAGCACCTTCTGCGAGCCATGGCCAAGGTGAGACCCCTGGGCTCTCAGGTGCCCTGATGCTAGAAACAGCAGCTGGAGACCCTTTAGCCTGTAGCCTTTAACCCTTAGCCTGTAGCCTTTAAGCCTTAGCCTGTAGCCTTTAGTTTTTAGCCTGTAGCCTTTAAGCCTTAGCCTGTAGCCTTTAAGCCTTAGCCTGTAGCCTTTAAGCCTTAGCCTGTAGCCTTTAGTTTTTAGCCCTGTAGCCTTTAAGCCTTAGCCTCTAGTCTCAGCACTTGCCAAGATTAGGTCCGGCCATCAGCCGCTCCACTGTCCTCCGCTCCGCAGGATGAGGAGAACGCGCTGGCGGATGGCGAGGACGTGCCGTACGAGAACAGCGTGCGCCAGTTCCTGTGCGAGTACAAAGCTTGGCAAGACAACATGCAGACGGCGCTGTTCACCGTAGTGCAGGCCACAGGGTCGCCGCGCAGCCAGGAGTCGGCAGAGCTGCTGCAGGAGGTGCCCGGGACGCTGCGGGAGCTGCAGGCACAGAGCCAGAGGTGCGTTGGCGAGCTGCTGCGCTGTAAGGGCTGCGTAACGGGCCTCAGTCTGTGTCTGTGGTAAGCTGTGCATTGCTTCCCTTCTCCCTGATCTTTAGCATCTATAATGGGCTGGTGAGTTTTGCCTCCCCCTTGGTGACCGAGAGAGCCAGTGACTGCGCAAGTCCAACGTCGACTGTTCAGACCAGCTTTGCTGCTGGTAAGACCACTTCCTTTGCAAAGCACGTTACGCCACTTTCACCTGCAATTTTGGCTTGCACCACTTGGTGGCAGCAGCAAGATGGTTAGTCTTGGCTGCCTGACCAATGGGGGACTTATCCTTTTGTGAGTGAGCAGGAGTAACAGTCTCTTTCGCGTCTCTTCAGCGGTGCGCTGCACTGGCCCCAGGACACAGCCCGACAGCATGTCCCAGAACACACGCAAGAGTGCACCCCTCCCCCGGAACCCAGGAACCCCCGCAGACACCCCTCCCAGCACTCTGGCGCTCACCACCAAGGGCCTGATTCCAAGCCCCAAGCGGGCCGTGCGTGACCCCAGAACAGGCAGAGGTATGTAGGCCCTCAGAGTCCATCTTCCGTCACCGACAGCAGGACAGGCAGCGGTTAATGGAGGCGAGGGCTTCTCCAGTCAGGGGTAGCATAGCAGGTTTTTAGTACTGCGGTCGTCAGCAGCGTGAACGACGTGCCTGTGCCGGCTTAACGCGGCATGACGAGCTGCCGGTGTTTTTGTGATGACGCAGCTGTCCAGGAGAGGAACTCCTATGCCGTCAGTGTCTGGAAGCGAGTCAAGGCCAAGCTGGAGGGGAGAGACGTGGACCCCAACAGGAGGATGACGGTCACAGAGCAGGTGTCGTATTCAGCCGTCGTCACGGTGACCTGTGCGTGCTGGAGCGCTGTGCAGGACCAGGCCCCATGGTTTCAGTGTCAACTCTTATAGTCGTGTGTTCTGAGGAACAGTGAAATACTTCAGTCGAGCCAGGAGATACAGGCAATGGAGATACACAATAGGCAATATATGCAAAATACGGTACAATATAGGAATTTTAGTTACTCCAGTGTAATTAGATTGCCATTCACCCTTGTCATTCTTGTATGAAACAAAGCCAGGGGACAATGGAGCGGAGGAACCAAAAATTAAGTGGGTGGGGGGGGGGCGTACCCCTGGAGGTCCAAGGTCAAATGGCTGCCCAGTCCCTCGTAAACCTCGTTTCAGGGTCTCTCTTGAAAGGGACTGTTCAACATTGTCACTGGCTGTAAGAATTTTCCTCCGGTATAATAAAAGTATTCTGATTATAAAATCTGAGTTGTGGGCGAGCAGCTGCATGTAAATGAGTCTCAGTGATTACTAATGCGGAATGAATTTTCTAGAATTTGCACTTTTGGGACCTGTGATTTGTCAGCGTGATGAACCTGTGTGCGTGCGCCTGACCACTGTCTCCTGTCCTCTCCGCTCCCGTCCAGGTGGATTACGTGATCAAGGAGGCCACGAACGTAGATAACCTGGCTCAGCTGTATGAGGGCTGGACTGCGTGGGTGTGAACGGGACGCCGTGAGATCTGTTTGGTCCAGCGAGGGTAGAGATTCACCAAGACCCACCGGGTCTGGGGCGGAGGAGTCACAGAGCCCCGTGGGGGAGGGGGGAAGGCGGGGGGGATCCACAGATCCTCCCCAGGGTCCACCCCGGACCCCCGGAGCACGGCTGCCCCCAGCGACCCTGCTAACACCTCCAAAATGGGGTCTGCGTCTGTCTCCTTAGGGTGTGTGGGGGGCTGACCGAGGTGGTTAAGGGGGATAATAAGGTGGCAAGCTTGAGCCACCCCCCACCCTTGTAACAAAACAACAGTAAACAAACCGACACACACGGGGACTTGGCTGCAGGGCCCAGCTTGACAGACTGCTCCTCCAGGGCAGAGGGCTGACATCAGCTCTTTCGCGGACTGCATCCCAGCAGAGAGCGAGAGGCAGTGGCCCCCGGTCAAGCAACCAGCCTGATTTTGCTTCTCCCGTCGGCGACGCCGGCACGCAAGTCGTTGGGATCGGAGGGCGTCTCTCGGGAGGATGTGGGGGGGGGGGGGTCCCGTGGGCTACATTCAGTCCGACGGGCCTGGCACAGACTGGAGCTCTTTTAATTAACGGTGTAATCAAGACTTTTTTTTTTCCTTTTGCTAAGATGTTATCGCAAATGAATAAACCCTTATTTTACACACCACTGAATTAAAAAAAAAAAAAAGACGTGTATCGTGCTGAAATTTCACTTAAAAATAAAATGCCAAGGAGATGTCTTTGAGCATTTCACTCTTTTTTTTTTTTTTTTTGGCTTTTGACACTGCTGCAAGTCAACACGTCCAGTTTCATTTTTGATTTGATTTGAGGATAATTTGAAAACAAAGTGAGGAAGACTTAAGTGTTTTGAACAATATGTAAGACGCCTTGACTCAATTGGATTTTTGAAACTTGTTTTCCCCTTTGCATTTGATCTGTTAATATATTCAAGACATTTTCCTCCTTTCTGCTTCTTTGAAAGACTGGATTTGATCCTTTGCCTTTACAGTGAAAATGTACCATTCCTAAGCTAATCCCCTGTTGCTTGTTTTACTAGTTTTACATTTTAGTGGGGAAAATGTGCTAAATGATTAGTAAGTGTTTGGTCATGTTGCGGTTTGTTTCTTAAAGATTTTATTCAGTTTTGTTTGCCTAATAAATTGGGATTTAAAACGGTCTGAAATGTGTGCCTTCATTACATCAAGGTGAGAGTGCGGTTGGTGGGGTGGGTGGAGTATTGAAACTTGAAATGTTAAATTGCATCTTGCCTCTTTGCTAAAAGCTCATTGATTTTTACCTGACTTGGTATAGCGAAATGGCCAGCTGTTAGTAACTGATAACCGTTAACTGATAAGTTACTTAGATGCAGCACGGCCGACCCGTCATATAGGCGATCACGTAGGACGCCATTTGATTAAGAGGCGCAAAAGAGCGAGTGGGGGGAAAAAAATCAGAAGAAATACCTCTGGTTGCATTCCGTGACTGTTATTTGCATTCTGTTTAATATTTCACTACTTTTCTTGTGAAACAGACGGGAGCTAGCTAGCTACGGAAATATAAATTGGCAAATTCTGCTGCTATGGATGGTGGGCGAGGCAGAATCTCGCCTAGGGCCCCGAACGCCCACGGCCAGCGTTGTATGTAAGGGTGCTGTCTTCATGTATAATCTTCAACCTCAACCAGTAATATCACTGCATTGAGATGGACATCGTTTTCGAGCAATATAAATCAATATCGAAAAATGAACACGAACACTAAGTTTCAAATAATATATTTGTAATATCAATACCAATACTGAATATTACGATATCTGGAATTTAGAAACACATTCCTATTTCGAAAATCAATTTTACAATAAATTGTTCAGACGTCATCATATACCTTTTTCAATTGGTGAAAAGCGAACGTTGTTTTTAATCGAGCCAGCCAATCGGATGTGGAAAAAGATACCCGATGGTTGCGCAAGTCCTGTTTCACCGTGTTTTCGCTGGAGGGTAAGGGAGAGGAAAATGAATGATTTCATCACATGATTACTTGCACTCACTCTGCTACGATGAACTCGTGAAGTATTCGACATCTCACGAATATGAGAACATGTACATTGTTTATATTTGACGCTTTTGCATGCCTTTATTCGTCAACACGGTTTCTTTTAATAGACTCCACTTCCCAGGATTCCACACAGTCGGACTGCGCCTGCGTGAAAACACCCCTGATTGTTGAAGTCCGTTTTGGATAGGTGTGGGCTTGAGAGTAGCTGTCTGGCTTTTTTCTCTTCTGAGCAGCTTCTTGCTGGCCATATATAAGGCGCTGACGAACGTTTCCGCAGAAGTTGTTCTTGTCAAAGCTCGAGAATGGCAGAAAGCGACAACAAGAGCGCAAACATTATTGTACGTATGCCCGGTGGTGCCTGTTTATTAAGGGAGGGCGGCTAGCTGGCTAACGTTAGCTTGGTATGTGTATAACCTGCAAGGTTTCAGCCCGTCGGCTGTATTTCAAGAATACAAATAAGAGAGATGTAAGACATTTATAGAACGAAATTTAAAATAATGTAAATTTTTTAAAAGTTCGTAATTGTTTAGTCGTGTAGTTTGTATTCTATATCAATATATTGGCCTGCTTCTGCGGAGGACTGACATTTCTGCACCTGTCGTTTCTGTTGGCAAAAATCTTGTTTACTCGTTACTTACTCGTTATTTACTCGTTAACTACATGTGTGTCCAGTCAGCTCTAACAGTTTTTGAAAGCTTTGACAACCCGTTAAGTCGCGCCCCTTCCCTTTGGCCTCTGTCCTTTCTTTCATCCCTGACTGTGTACTCTTCGTGGTGACGCAGTAAGTGTTAACCAGCTAGTTTATGCCTTAACCTGCCTCTACTCAGCCATTCTCTACTGATGTCGCCTAACTCTAATCTGTTTGCTTATAGCGGGCTTGGGAAGCCAGTGATTAGTGTCTGGTTGTTTGTGAACCCGTTGGTCAAAACTGTTCACGCAGCCCGGTCTGTGGGTGCTTTTAGGATTGTAAGAGACCACAGGAATCTATATATAACGACCTACTAAAAGCAGACTGCCGTCTTTGTGTTGCTTCCTGCACTGTCATCTTTCGGTCTGCAGCAGACATCCCCGTCAACAGTGTGCCCTCTGGTGCATTGCTGTCGATCCGCCCCCATTATATTACACAAACGTGGTATCTGCATTTTGGGTGGGGGAGGGTTGTGCACTTGGCTAGAATGCAGGTAGGACAGAGAGGTGGGGGTGTTGCGTGACGGTGGTGTCCTGTGTGTCGTCAAACAGGCCCATGAGACATCGCAGCTGGAGGAGCAGCTGCAGGGCTGGGGCGAGGTCACCCTGGCCGGTGACCGGGTTCTGCGCTGGGAGAAGCCCTGGTTCCCTGGTGCCCTTGTGGCTGTCACCACTGTGCTCTTCTTGTGAGTATTTACTTCACACTGTTGTGCACAACTGAAAATGCTGACATATATGCAGTTTATCTATACCAGTGTTTTCCAACCCAGTCCTTGGGGAACCCCAGACAGTCCACGTTTTTGCTCCCTCCCAGCTCCCAGCCAATCAGGAACACTGAATACCCGGTACAGGTGCGCAGGGGGCTGAGAGGAGGCAAAAACACGGACTGTCCGGGGTTCCTCGAGGACTGGGTTGGGAAACACTGATCTACACCATTAATTTTAAACAAAAGCACCTGTATAAAATGGTGTTTTCAGATGTCCTTAGCACTGCCTCCCTAGATCTTGTGTTGCTCATTGTCGCAGGCGTATCACAGGTGGTCAAATCTTCAGTTTCTGATGTGCTTCTTTTAATGGCACTCAGTCTGTTCCTATCTTATGTAATGATGGTCCCCAGGCTGGCTGTACCTCCAGATAATGGATTGCTGTCACTTTCACTGTAAAGCAGTGCTCTTCAGGGTAGACCCTGACATAGTTTGAATCAGTTTGGCACCTGCTTGTTTTAGGTCAAGGTTCAGTCGTGTTTTGTTGGCCAAACAGGTTTGCAGGTGTGCCTGTGAGTCATGCTTTGTCTCTTGGTAGATTTTTCCTTAATTTTTGTAAGCCCTGTCAAAATATGGGGGTGCTCTGTACCTGTTGGTTAAATGTCTACTGTGCTTTTTCAGTTTGCACTAATGTCTGGCAACTGTCTGTGCAGGCTGGTCTATATCCTGGACCCGTCTGTGCTAACTGGAGTGTCCTGTGCTGTGATGATTTTGTGCCTGGCTGATTACCTGGTGCCCACCCTGGCCCCCAGAGTCTTTGGTTCCAACAAATGGTAAGTTAATGGGGTTTCAACACACGTGCCTGCGCGCGCACACACACACACACACTGTTAGGATGTCAGCTAGCCGTTCTTTCGCTGGCAGGCCAGTCTTGACCTTTACGGAGTGTTTCAGTGTTCTCCTGCTGCAGTGTTGCGTGACAAGCCGCAGTTGCTGTGTAATGTCCAGTCGTGTCCTCTGGACTGAGCAGCTGACGGGGTGGGGGGAGGGGCCAGATCTGGGGTTTATTTCTGAGCGCTCAGCAATGAGTCTTTGATCCATAGCCACTTGCATGTGGTTCAGTTTTTAGTTCTGTAAATAATTCTTGCCAATGCAGCAGATTTTGAGATCCCTTCCAAGCAGCACAGATCTGATTGGTGCTCACAGTTGCTAATCACAACTCAGGACTAGCAGCACTGAAAATGCCTGGTCTTCCAGAAGATCTGGATCATACCCATGTGCATAACTTGGGCGTTGCATTCCTAAATGTGTCGGGGCATGCTTCCGTATCTGGGTTTCGTGCCGTTTGCCTTGCACTGCTCATATTCGAATAAAAACCTTGATTGGCTACTAGGAGTGTGACCGTGTGACTTATGCAGCTGAGTCTGTCCCTCAGAGGTATGTTCGTAAAGCCCGTTTTTCAGGTTAAGGTCGAGCATATCTAACCTGTTTCCTGTCATGGCAGATCGCTGCTTTGCCTTGTAGGTCTGAGTGTACACCTCAAATCCTCCATCTGGTTATGAAAACATGATCCATTGCTCACAGTGAGACTTTCTTGGTTCTTGGTTTCAGTTGCTTGTGTCGTAATTTTAATCACTTCCTTTTCTTGTATTTAAAAAAAAAAAAAAGTTGGCAACCATCAGCCTTAGACACGTGTGCACACCCTTATACAGACAAGACCCGAAACTTCCAAAATGGCGACATGAATGTAATACTTCAGTGCTTGTTTACTCATCCCTGATGTAGATTTGACAGCGTTGCCTGAATGAAGCTTTGTCTGCAGATCATAAGATGCTGTGGAATGTTCTAGCAACAGCCTGTAAAAACCGCAGTAAGAGGATCCTGTTTTAGATGTTAAGCAGGGTGTCTAAAGACTGGTTCGTTTGTGTACATTAATGTGCATTTTGGTACACAAAGCATTGACACTTGAACACATTTCTTGGCGTGTGATGTTTTTAATGGACCGAAGCCATGACACCTCCCATTTACTGGACTCTTCTGTTCACCGGCGCCACCTACAGGACCACAGAGCAGCAGCAGCGATTTCATGAGATCTGCAGGAATCTGGTGATGAGCCGACACAGTGTGCAGGGCTGGTGGAAACGCCTTCTGGGCCTCAAGGACGAGAAACCCAAAGTGGTATGTCATATCAGCCTGCATTTTTCTAGCCTGCCGGGTGCAGATCTGCTTTGGAATAAAGACTTGGCCGGGCCAGACTAGACACATGACCAGAAGCCAAACGGATCCCACAGACATCTGCAGTCTGGTGTCAGGGCTGTAGACTCAAAGCTGGCACAATGTATTATTTACAGGTCCAAAGGACCTGTACATGTGCAATGTTTTCTTGTTTGTTCTGCAAGACGCAAAATACTGGTATTAATATGTAATGCAGGGGTGGGGAACCTGTTCCATGGAGTCCAGTGTGGGTTTTTGGGATGGCCTCTCCATCAGCCAATAATAGAACAGTGGTTCTCAACTCCAGTCCTGGAGACCCACTGTTATTGGCTGATTGAGAGGTCATCCCAAAAACCTGCACTGGACTCCATGGATCAGGTTCCCCACCCCTGATGTAATGAGTTCTCTGGGGGGGGGGTGGTATTTGTCTTGGATGATTTTGATTGGTTATTCGATATCAGCCTTGGACTGGTATTGAGTTTTCCCCTGTGGTGTTTCTCTCTTTCCCCAGTACTTCATGTCTGTGATCACCACTCTTGTGTTGGTGGCGTGGCTTGGCCAGCAAGTACACAACCTGTTCCTGACCTACCTTATCGGTATGTAGATGTGGCTCTCTGCCTGCTTCTTTCAGTGACCCCTGTGCAGCTCTGCTCACATGCTGGCTTCCTGTCCGGGTGTTATTGTTCCCTGCTTTGGCAGCACAGTTAGTAAAGGAACATCGTCTTTTGAACAGCTCTCAAGATGAGCATTTTCCGAATGAACTGGCACGCTCAAAGCAATTCCCCTGAGGAAACCGTCAAGCCATATAGAGAGTAGAAATTATGAAGGCAACATAATGAGTGAAATTTGCAGTGCTGTGCCAGCACTACTGGTGAGGGGTGTGAACTTCTGCAGGACGTGGTGTGCTGTGGTCACGGGTGCTGCTAACAGCTGAGTGAGGCAATCAGATGCGCTGGATTTAGGAGCACTCTGTAGATCTCAACCTGATTATGTTGTCAGGAGGGGGATTATGGAAGGTCAGGCAACTGTGAATGGCCATTTCTGAGGACAGGCTTCCAGGGAAGCATGGAGGGGATGGCAGTATGACTCTGAGGTGCACAGGAGATGCAATGACATGTGTGGATCTTTGCTTGCAAAATGGAGGCTGATGCTTCACTTGTCTGAGACCAGAACATTTCCTCTAAAGATGGGGGGGGAGCACTGGTGCAGTTTGCTGTCCCTGCAGCACTTATCGGGACAACTCGGTCACTGGGCGTGGCTTATCTCACTGTCTTATGACTTATGTCTTACGGCGAATGCGTACTTGTGTACCAGTTATGTGCATCTATTTATATCACTGCAAATCAGTGGGATCCAAAAGAAAATGGACAAAATAGCAACACTTTACTCTGGTTCTTTGTCCTATTGGGATAACATACTGACTTGGCCTCCAGCATTATGGTGCAGCAATCAGGGACATGTGCAGTCATCCCACGTAACGAGACCCATAAACAGAACCTTTATTAAACAGACAGAGAACACAAAGAATCCAAAATCAGAATATCTGGCTGAATATTCCATTCTGGGCTCTGTGAAAGGAACTGGCACAAAATCGGGCACCGTTATAAAATTTGCCAGGAAGTGTGATGTTGCGCATGAACATGAGCAGACATGCAAGGTTCAGATAGAGCAGGTGGTGCTTCCGAAGTGTAACGAGATGATGTCATTAAACGAGCGCCTGTCAAACATTACACTGTAGAAATTGATATGGAAATAGTGATAGAAATATGACAGTTCTGTGTCATCCAGCTATACCAACGTTACGGCTACACCAGCGCTGCGCTCCAAGTTTCTGTGGTGCTGTTGAACACCACTCGGACTCTAACGAAGGAATTGGAGAAGCTGTTTAAAGAAATGTTTCCCGACTCTGACATCGCAAGTCATTCACAAAGACAAAACCGGATACATCATCAGATTAAGGCACTTGCCATGATATTGCATTGCTATAACAGGTTTGAGTCCTTTCACTGGTTGTAATGGTATCACCAGTTCATGTAGGGAATGCCAGTTTGTTGGAACTTTCATCCTTTTATTGAACATTTTATATAATTATTTTTTTAATCAAAAAGTTAAATGCAAGATGTTTAAAATCGGTCTCTAAATCTATTCTGTTGACCCGTGTTCCCTATTTAAATTCTGTTGTATTGGCCAAGAGTGTGTAGCGTACAACATCATGGTAAAAGTTAGAAAGGTTGCTGATTTAAGACAATTGCAACTCTTAGTTTCCAATTTAGAACAATTACATCTCAGTGTTGTTGGTTTTAAAAAATATTAAGAAAGTATTAAATGTAAACTTCAGGATTTCTGTATGTACCTTGTGTATGGCGTTTTTCATACAGTGATATCGAAAGTGAACTTCTTGCTTGTATGTAAAGAGAAGTGGTTTGTGCCTCCGTGGTTTAGGATGCTGTGCCTGTGTTAGAAAGGTCATCAGTTCAAATCCCAGGGTTGGCAGCCATTTTACCGTTGGGCCTGTGACCCTTTGCTTCAGGGCCTGGCTGAGCCAGTTTCCTCTAAAATGTCATTTTGGAAAAAAGCTAAATAAAATGTAAGAATGTAATTCGAACTGCAGAGAGACCCTTCTGAGTGCAGGCCACTCTGCTAATGCACAGCCGTAAGCGAGACTGACCAGCGTCTCTGTTCACAGTGACTTTCCTCCTGCTCCTGCCCGGCCTCAACCGGCATGGCATCATCTCCAAGTACGTGGGCATGGCCCGGCGCGAGATCAACAAGCTGCTCAAGCAGAAGGAGAAGAAGAACGAGTGAAAGGGAGCAGAGGGCATGGCAAGACGAGTGGAAAACACACACACACACAAACACACACACAGTCCATCTCCATTTTAATCCAGCTCACAAGCACATTTGAAATGCCACCCTTTTAACCCCCCCCCCACCCCTCCGCTGCAGTGACGTGTCTGTCCATGAACCCTCCAGTCACAAAGGGCTCAGTGCCTTTGCCCGGCTCTTGCAGTTGACATTTTGCTGCCATGGTCACCGAGCAGTCTGTCACCTTGTACCCCTCTGAGCAAACGTTACCTTCAGTGTGAATCTCCTGTTTTTATATGTTAATGCCGTGAATTGAAAGTCCTTTTTATATTCAAGCTCACCCCTCTTCCCCCTCCATATTTTTAATGTGCACTGAAACCATGGAATCTGTTTGTTTTATTAGATGAACAACCTGCAGGCCCTCAGCAGGCTGGAGTGTAAGTTATAAGAATCTACTGCTGTATCTGTTCACACCTGCTGACCGTCTCGATCCAGCCCTCTTCTGGGTGATTTCTGTAAATAAGCCTGTCCTCTTCCTTGGTTATACTAAGCAACAGTGTTCCCATCATGTGTATTCTTGGCTGTGTCATAAATTAAAATTTGATTTGAAAGGAAGTCAGAGTTGGTGTGTTGATGTGAGGTGACATAGAGCTGTCCAGTCTATGGACACCAGCATCCATGAAACTGACATGGATGCCAGTTTGTCAGCACTGTGTAATCATGGTTACAGAATATCTAGTTTACGTTTCATATAGCTGCCTTGTAGAATACACCTGCTTAATATTTCATTAAATACCGTTTGTGGTTTTAATAAAGGAGAGAATGACTTTTTTGTGACGGTTGAACTGTGCAGCATGTATGATGATGGTGATCTCAAGCTTTGTTGAGTTGATCAGTCAGTTATACTTATGCACATGCAAATGGGTTGCGGTAGCCCGATATTAAACCAATTTCTAGTAGATTCAAACTTATTTTTTGGTTTAGGGAAAAACGTGCATTGTTCGCAATGTAGTTTAATGCACAGTGGACCACTCAGCACTGGCATACGTTCTGACATAAATCACATGTCAAATACCGTTTGTATGTTTAATGCGTATGTACATAGGCTAGGTGTGGGCGATATCATAGCAATATTATATCGCTCATCCAGAATAATCACCAGGACACAAGCACAGCCGAAACATTTGGCTAGACGCCAGCTTTTCGGACATTTATTTTCAATTTGTTAAGCAGATCAGTCAGGTCAGGTCATGTTGGCGAGCATGCGCTGATGCAGCGTGTTGCCGCACCCACCACAGGGGCGAAACTCCTCGGGATCCTGGCTGACAACCCCCCAGACAGACATGCAGTCCAGTCCCACACTCCAGAAATGGCCAGGTGTTATGCGGCATCCCCTCGGCCTGGTCCAGCTGCTTGGTTCCTCAGCAATGAGGATCCTGCGAGCCGGATCACCCTCAGGGAATCTCATGGCCATAGTGCCACAACAGATGCTCCCTCACAGTGCAAGTAATGTGCCTCATTAAGACTCCTCTAGCAACCGTTCCTTCGACACAAAGTCAAACCAGCGGTTCTGAAGGATTCTCCGAAGAGACACAGTACCGAAGGAGTCCAGTCTTCATCTCAGCTCACTGGATAGCATCCATGTCTTAAACCATACAGCAAATCAGGGCGCACCAGGACTCTAAAGACTTGGACTTTTGTCCCCTTGCAAAGATATCGGGAACGCCACACACCCCTTTCCAGCAACCTCATGACCTCCCATGCTCTCCCAATCTGTCTGCTGACTTCATAGGAAGAGTCACCAGACACATCAATGTCGCTGCCGAGGTAAATCTCTTGACAAAGTCGACATTCAACCCCGCAGACAGATACACTACTGATGGCTGTGGCTAAGAAGTCATTAAATGCCTGGATCTTGGTCTTAATCCAGGACACCCGCGATCCCAGACACTCAGACTCCTCGATCAGTCTTGAGAGCCTAATCAGAGCCTCCACTGACTCTGCTAAGATCACAGCATTGTCGGCAAAATCAAGATCAGTAAATCTTTCTTCACCAATGGACGCCCCACAACTGCCGGACCCCACAACCCTGCCCAACACCCAGTCTATACAAGCATTGAACAGAGTAGGAGCAAGAGCACACCCCTGGCGTACCCCAGAATCAACTGGGAAGAACACGGAGGTTCTCCCTCCTCTCTACACAGCACTCACAGTACCAGTGTACAGGCCAGCCATGATGTCCAGCAACTTCGGGGGGATCCCGCAATGTCTCAGGATGTCCCACAGGACTTCTTAGGCATTAAACCAGACTGCTCCGGTCGCTGATAGGCGAGCAAGTGATCATGGATCCTGCTAAGGATGACCCTACCAAGGATCTTACCCGGCACTGATAGCAGTGTTATCCCCCTGTAGTTGCCAGAATCCAGGCGATCACCCTTCCCTTTCCAGATAGGGACTACAAGTCCTGTTTTCCAGTCAGTTGGGATGACACCTGACTCCCAAATGGAAGCAAAGATTGCCTGCAATGCCAGGAGGACAGCTTTACCACCTGCCTGGAGAAGTTCACCCTGGATACCACAAATCCCTGTGGCTTTGCCCCAGCTGATGCAATCTCAGTGAGATTGGGTGGTTCACAGCTGATTGGAGGATCAGCCTTGAGAACCGTGGACCCAAAGATGTCCAACGTCCTAGCTGAAGGGTCAGCTTTAAGCAACTGCTCAAAGTAGCCACCCCAGCGGGTCTTAACTGCAGTGTCATCTGTAAGGACCGTTCCATCACCCGTCCTGACTGCAAGTCTCAGAGGAACAGATTCAGATGTGCGTAATGCTTCGATTCCTCTGTAAACAGGACGTGGGTCACTAGACCACAGACCAGAGAGTGACTCCTCTTGATAATATCCAGGGTGCCCTGCAAGACTCCTTCTCCTTCTGGGAACATTGGCAACACCAACACATCCCTCTGCAACCTTCAGGGTCTTATCACAGGAGGTCTCCCACATCACATTAGAGTCAGCAGTCGCGCCTAAGTCTGCAAGTTCCTCACAAAAACTGTGTGCAAACTCATCAGAAACAGCTTGATCTTGGAGTCTGGCCAAATCCAGCCTCATTCTCTTAATAGGTGGCAGCCTACTGGATCTAAGCTGAATCTTCAGAGTAGCAACCACAAGTCTGTGGTCAGAATTCATAAACTGGGCACCTCTGTAGACCCTGCTCTGCAGGAGCCTCCAGCATATGCCCATAAGGATGTGATCGATCTCTTTCGCTGCACCACCAATACTGGAGTACCAAGACCAACGAAGCGGCTCAGGGCGTCAGGGCCAATCCTGCTACCAATCCCCAAATTTTTTTCCCCCTGCAAGTTGGAGAACCACTTGCAGGGCAGGATGCAGTTTAATGTTATATCCAGGTATATCAGAACAGTATAATGTGATGTGCCCCGCTACAGTGCATATCACACTAAAGTATACCAAACCATAGTATACCTAAATAGTATTATGTGATGTGCCCCGCTACAGTGCATATCACACTAAAGTATACCAAACCATAGTATACCAGAACAGTATTATGTGATGGGCCCTGCTAGCCAAATTTAATAAACACAAAGATATGCCGAGTTTATACAGATTACTAAGTTTTGGGTGTAACAAAATGTATCTTGTTAATCTTTTAGTCATATTACTAAACTGCTTAACAAAAAATAAACGTATAGTCAGCTGAGAAGGCCGTTCTTCAATTATATTGATCTACAGTGGCATCTAGTGTTCACATGGTGCAAAAAAAATATTTAAAAAAGAATTTGAGGTAATCTACAGCTTATATAAACAGCAAAAGTTCCACATTCAATCCACTTCACAGGGATACACAAAAATGGCATATAGTCCGATGTGGGTTTTGTGTTTTTGTAAATGACTGTTGACAGCCCTAGACCTAATCACGTCACCACCCACACTAAATAACCTATCCCCCACCTGGGATTGCATTATTTTACAAAAAGGTATTTGTGGTTTAAAAATCCCAAGTGCAGTTACTTACAGTCAATGAGCTATCATTTTTGTCACAGTAGTTTCGAGTCTGACAACATCTCGCGAGAGCTCACCTTGCGGGAACGGGGTTTCCCATAATGCACCACGCGACGGATCTTCCTCCTCTTTCCGCCATATTACAGATCTGGTAAGGATGGCCAATTTGATATATCATTTTCAATCTTCTTGGTATCAGTGTCATCCGAGTATTAGCGGGTTGCCATTTACAAATAATTACAAGATGAATTTAATGGTTACGTGGTGGTTTAGTTCTGGTGCCCGTTGATATGCTCTTTATATGTTATTGTTTGTTGAATTTGTCATCGCCCGGGTACCTGGTTCCTGTGTGCTGGACACATTGGTACGGGTAGTCGTGACACACAGCAAGTTGTTGCTGCTAAAATAATCAACGGTCCTCGTGAAAAGGACGTGGTCGGTTCAGTCCGACCCGAAATCCGTCGTGATTCATGTGGGCCTGTTGGTCAGGAGTAAGCATAGAGCAACTCGCTAGCCGACAGCTAGCCGGGGTTTGGGACAGGGGCGCCAGGCTGCAGGGAGCACGATGTCCGCCTTTTACTGCTTAAATAACAGGCATGTTTCCTCAGTTTGTGCAGCCACAGTTTGTTTCCGAGAACCGGCTCGGGTGAAGTGCTCGCTAATGACAGAGCTGGTTAGTTAGCTGGCTGTTGGTTAGTTCGCTTGCTGCTAGTTCTGAGTTACTTCTTACCGGCTGGGTTCTTTTCTCCCAGGTGTTTAAGACCCATGGTGGTTAAAATGTCGGTATTGATAAACTTAGAGGGATGGGGAGTCTAGGGTACCGCTTCGGGCAGCAGTCTGTGTGCATGTAGGCTTCCTTCGTGTTCGGGACATGCCTGGCCCGGCGCCGCCCGTAGGCTCACGGGCATCCTCTCCGGCTCCCCCGCAGGCACCATGGTGCGCATGAACGTCCTCGCCGACGCGCTGAAAAGCATCAACAATGCGGAGAAACGCGGCAAGCGCCAGGTCCTGATCCGGCCCTGCTCCAAGGTCATCGTCCGTTTCCTGACCGTCATGATGAAGCATGGTGAGTGCTCCTCCGGGAGATGCTGCCCTCCCACTGCTCGGCGTGCTCAGGGTGTCCCACCCAGTTGTCCCGTGCAGAGTGACATGTGGGTCCAGGATGACACTTTTCCCTGATTTGCTTCCCCAGGCTACATTGGCGAGTTCGAGATTATCGACGATCACAGGGCTGGCAAAATAGTGGTGAATCTCACAGGCAGACTAAATAAGGTAAGTGAGCTGCCTCAGTGCACACATACCCGGTGGTCCGTGGTGCATGGTGGGTCTCCCGTGACACTCTCCTCTCTCCCGCAGTGTGGGGTCATCAGTCCACGCTTTGATGTCCAGCTTAAAGACCTTGAGAAGTGGCAGAACAACCTGTTGCCCTCCAGACAGTTTGGGTGAGTGTGTGCTCATGGTCCCCGCAATGGGTCACAGTAGAGCTCATTCTGCTGATGCGGTCTCATTTGGGGATGCTATCAAAGTAGCCCGGCTCGGTTATCATGGGCTATAAAGATACCTTTATATATGTACCATTAAGGAGACCAGTACATGTGTGTATTTGGATGAGAGCAGATTTTGGAGCATTTGGGGCTAAGGGTATTGCTCTAGTGTCCACATGCGGGACATGGGATTCGAACTCATGACCTTCCGGGGCCATACATGCAAATCCCTGTTAGTGTGATAGTTGGGTTTTTAAAATAATGCTGTTCTGTACTACATGGTTCAGACAGAGGTGGGAACCTGAAAAGTTCCATAAGTCCCAAACCAAGAAATCAATGTTTTGTAGAGTGATTAGTCCAGCCTGATGAAGGGTCAGTCACTGACAGTGCCGGTGTGTTACTCAAAGCTGTGTGCCTGTGTCACGTTTTAAAGGGGCTGGCAAGTGATGCCACTGCTCACAGGTGTCGCTCCCAGGCTGGAACAGAAGCAGTTTCATTCACACGAATCCCTCCCTGTTTGCTCCTGGTTGTGATAGTAAAGCTCGGCCCCATTATGGCAGCTCTGCTGAAACCCTTTGTGTGCATCGTCAGCACAGGTGGTGTCTTCGGAGGGTGCAGTGCTACGCTGGGCTCCTTCACGGAGCTCAAAGCACATAAAGTTCCCTATTCTGTGTATTCGACGTTTAATCACACCTGTTTAGCGCTCTAATGCTAAACGCTCATTAAAACCACTTTTCAGGGCTGCTTCAGTTATTACATTTCCAAACATTCGCCTTGTGTTTTTCAACAGTACTCAGTTTGTGCCTCAAGTGTAATCACTGTGTTGGAACTACAGTGTTGGTGGAATTTTGTATTATGTTAATTTCCTTTAGTGTGATGCTGGTCCCAAATGTTCTGTTTATTGGGCTTTAACCTGGAACGGCTCCTTTGTTTGACTGTAGACCATGTTGCCTACTGATGTCCTGCTGTGGGAGACGTCGTTTTCCTTCGCTGTCAGTGTATCAATGCTGCACACCTCCTGATTCATTTTCCTGTGTTTCCTCTTAAGTGGTAGCCTGAGATTTATTTGTCATGTTCAGCCTGTAGGAATCCATACCTTTTTCTTTTGTTCCGGCATAAGGGCCGTGAGTGGTGGTTGTCTCCAGTCCCCATTTAGTGTCTGATATCAGCTAGATAGCTCTCCCACAGCTGCAGTGATTTATGGGGAAAACGGGGAGGCAGCCCCGGTACACCGCAAATAATTTGTCATGGGGGATGGTTAAAATTCACAGAAGGCAACCAGTTACAATCAGGAGTACAGGCAGCACTGGCTTATAGGGATTGGAAATGTTTCCTTTGAGTCAGAGAGATGTGCATTTGGGTGCATCTTAATAAATTGAAAAACATATTTGGTATGTTTGACCTCTGTACAAAATGAAGTGTTCTTCATGGAGGTGTGTTGTGATGCTTGCCGTGAAGACTGCATTTTTCTGAATTCACACACATTGCTATAAAAATGTAATGGGCTCCTGTACTCGGTATAATGTGGTATTACCGTAACTGTTCCAGTATTTGTCATGCTTGGCCCCAAGCTACCTGGTCCATCTTTCATCACATTTACCGTAAAGTGCCAACGCTTCACCTGTCTTCCAACAGGTACATCGTGCTGACGACCTCGGCTGGCATCATGGACCACGAAGAAGCCAGGCGGAAGCACACAGGAGGGAAAATCCTCGGCTTCTTTTTCTAAGTCGTGTAGATGCCGGCCAAATAAAGTGCTTTGATTCCACATGTCTGCGGCGTCGTCCTCTGCTTGCTCGCCGATGTCCTGCCCCCCGCAGTGCCCAGGCTGTCCTGCTCCTCTGGCCAGGCATTGCCAGAGTGACTCGGATTCCTTCTCTCAGTTCTTTATTTGTGCATCTTCTGTTACTGAAACCTCACCGTTTGCTCTCAGCTGGTTCCTCTGTCCATATCTTTGGCCGTAGCTGACAGTTGATGAGAATGCAGATGTCTTTGAGGTCCCGAAGACTTCATTTATCAGGGTTCTTTGTACGAACAGGTAATGTCTGATTGTCAGTTGAGTTCAGGAAAAGGCTGAGATCACTAACTTATCTCGCATTGGAACTGCAGTCATGATGTAAAGTCACGGTTAAGTGTATAGTGTTTTTTTTTGGTGTTATTTCACCTGCTTCCATGTGCTTCAGTTAGATCAGGATGCCTTTGTCCCGCAGGCTGGCTTGACACTCCATGGATGCCTGACTTGTGGTTTGTACAGTATTGAGCAAGTCTTAGCCAGTCAGTGGAAATCTATTTATTTATCTAGGTAGTAAGTGTTAGCTCAGAACAAAAACAATTTAACGACGTGAAGTAATAGTAAAACAAAATCTCATCTGTTCTCCAAAAACCTACTGAAACCTTGTTGGCTCACTAGAACACCCCCCCTCCTCTCAGGGACACCCCAACCATTACATATATTTAATACATTTCACCACCAGCTCAATTAAGTTAAAAACTAGTCAAACAGTGGGGTGACCTTAGGAGAGATCTTGAAATGGCGAAGCTAACAAATACTAACGTATGTCATTAAACCATTTTCTTTGCCTAAGAATCCAACATAGATTTTCCTGTTAAAACACACCCACTAAACCTGGTAATTAGTGCTAGAAGTTCGATACCTTGGGAGGCACCAGACTCAAAGGGGAAGCACATCCTCCATGGGCCAGCAGAGGAAGCCAAAGTCAAATGGGCAAGACAACAAAAGTCCCAATTCACACTGTCTAAATTTTAAGATTTGAGTTTCAATGCAGGCAGGCACATGCGCTGCTTCTGATGGCAGGATGAACATTGGTACAGCAGCAGGGCATGCAGGAGAGGTGTCACATGGGGGGGGGGCAGGCCGGAAAGACGCCGCAGGTAGAGGAGATGTTGCAGGCAGTAAGGTAGGCAGAATATGCTGTTGTTTTGGGTCTCTAGGCAGCACAGCCCAGGAGGGGGCTGGGGAAATAAAATGTGCAGTTGGCTAAAGTAGGGGAGACTAGAGGCAGCGCAAACAGTTATGTGAATGCAGTATGTAAGCTCCAGCAGATATGGCTATGGCAGCATAAGTAGGAGGGAGAGGCGGGTGAGAACACAGGCATGGGGAGTCCCTGAATGTCAGCATTTCAATTCCGCAAGGGGGGAGGGGTAAAGCTAGAGTGACAGCACTGACAGTTCAGTTCATTCAAAGCCAATGACACCGACTGAACAAGTATGTTCTTAGTCTAGGCTTGTATATTGAGAGTGAGCCTGAATCCCGCACATCCGCTGGAAGACTATTCCACGGCTGCAGAGCTCTATAAGAGAATGCACTCTGCAGCCTGCCATAATTCTTTCTACCCTGGGTACTAACAGATATCCTGCTCCTTGAATTTGAAGCAAGTGAGGAGGGCTGTGAGAGACCAGTAGATCTCTAAGGTATTCTGGTGCAAGGCCATTCGGTGCTTTATAAATTAACAGCAGTATTTTATAGTCAGTCCAAGACTTAAATGGAAGCCAGTGAAGGGACCATAGAACAGGGCTAATATGATCAATTTTTTTAGTGTTTGTAAGAACTCTGGCGGTTTGTGATGTTTATGTAAGGATCCAAAGGCACAACCAGAAAGGAGGGCATTACCCTAGTTCAGTCTGGAAGATATAAAGGCACGTAGTTTTTCTCCATCATGAAAGGAGAGCATCTTCCGAAGCTTAGCTATGTCCCATAGATGGTAGAACAGAATTCTAGTAATACTTCATATGTAAGCATAGAAACATAGATCTCAATCAACCAGGACACCAAGATCCCTGACTACTGTGTTAAGCTGAGTAGGAAGACCACCAGGGTTGAGGCTGTCAAACTGTGTGTCATCAGCATAACAATGAAACCCAGCACCATGATCTCTAATAATGTTAACAAGTGGTAGCATATGTAAAATGAACAGTAGCGGACCCAGCACTGATCCCTGTGGGACACTATATTTGACTTTGGTGGGCTTGGAAGATTCATTGTTCATGTAGACAAACTGATAACCAAGTTATTTAAAAGCTGTGATGCCAGAGGACATGCAATTGAGGCAGCCCACAGGTAGGGGGCAGTGCATCACCACTATCTGAGCTATGAGTTTGCACTTAGCCTGTACCCAGTGTGTGCAATGTTGTTGTGGTGCTGGTGTGGGGGGGACTCCTTGTGGGGTAGGATGGCTGCCTGCCAGGATATAGTCATGGATAATTGAAAATTTCACTGTTAAAATATAAATACAAAGGCATTAGCCTTAAGCTCCAGAAGAATTATAAAGCTGTCGGCTGGGTGGTAGCTGGGTGGGGAGGCTGGAAAGTGATGGCTGTGCTGGAGAAACTGGGAGATGAAGGCAGGTGGAAGCATCCAGGAGCGGAGTGTTGTCTAAGGACCTTGAACCCTGGGCTATTCCCGCCAGTAGGGGGCGGTTTGGTTCAGACAGTTGCTCTAGTTTTTGGTGTGGGATTCCGTTAGGTTTAGGTTTAGGTTTAGGCTTAGGGTTAGGCATACTGAGGTGCTTCTATGTGAAGTGATGTACAGCTTGGGTGAGTGCTGGTGGCAGCCTGAACAAACACCTGTTACGTCTCTCAATCTTGCTGAACACAGCAGAATTCTCCTTCTGCTTCACATGGTGTAAACATGAGAAGCTTCCAGGTTTATCTGCAGGACATCACCATGTGAGGCTTCATCAGTAACGTGGTCCCATATGGCTGTTTGTCTGACACTGAGGTCTGTGTATCTTCGGGCCTCCTTGGGGGATCTGGGGGAATCCTGTGTTGTGCTTTGTGGGCGCTGGGGGGTCTTTTAACACATGTGATTGGCCACAGGGTCTAGGTAGAAGCATCCTATCAGTGTGCAACTTGTGTTGATACCTGCATGTGCAGTGCTGCGCTCTGTGCAGCTGCGCGGGATTGGCGCCAGCTGAGACGGCCGTTCCCATGATGTAACAGCCCACGGCATCCGCAGCTGCCGTCCGACACGTCTGGCGGCTGTGTAGCACGTGGAGGTGCCATGGGGGGAGGTCTCTGTCTGGCTCAGGGCCTCGACCACCTGCTGCAGCAGGACACTGTGAGGTCTTCGCCGCTCAAAATCATTTCATTCCCTGCTGTACCAGGATTTCATTCTACTTTAATGGCGTGATTTGTCATGCTGTCTGTAATTTTGTGATAAGTGTTGTTTTAAGTAGTTAATTAGTGTCGAATCAAGGAAAAATGCCCCCCTCTAAACAAAACTAGGTTCTGGTGACACAGTTCCCTCTCTTTAACGAGAGTTTTCAGAGTCCATTACGAGGCACGGGAACATTTGTACTATAGATCATTGCCGTCCCTAAGAGCGCAGTGTGAGAGCGCAGTGTAAGAGCGCAGTGTAACGGCAGTCTTGCCACCCCAGCTAGTGCAGTGTCACACTGTCTTTTGTCTCCCTCGTAAATATCCATTCTGAAGACCATAAAAAGTCTCAGTAAAATGGGGCCAAAATGATAACTAATATGGCTAATTTCCTCACAGAATGATATATGATTCAAAGAAATGACTCTATCCCATGCACTGCTATAAATAAAAGAACGATGCATGAACCCTGGTTGGCACTCTGGTTGGTAAGACACTGAAATAGTTCTTACAGTCTCCTAACAGCTCGGGGATTCATACCACTTAACGCCAGAGTGCGACTGGTGGCAGACACCAGGGAGGGAATAATCGCTCCAGAGGGAGCCGACAAAGCCGGGTGAGATCAGGCCTAAGAGGAGCGCAAGAACATCAGCATGAACTTCAGCATGGTGTTCTGGGTAAGTGCTGAGAGACCCTTAGGAAAGGAAATCCTAGTCATACACCTAGTGCTAGACCTGACTCTAACCCCAACCTTAAAACCTAACTCTAATAGCAACACTAACCCTACAGGGGGAACTATGAATCTATATGAACACAGATTTGTAGGCCTCTTGATGTGATTATCATTCATGACACCAGAGGGCGCCACTCTTCTTGGCACACAGATGTTTTGGGCAGCAGATGCTATATGTACATAATCTCTTACTTTCTCCCATGGCTACAGCTGTCTGTTTTTGTCCAAGGTGAGCTTCAGCTTCCCCCGATCTCCTGGGTCACCACATCAGTCCTGTGCTACTGCAGAAATGGTAGAAGAAATGTGACAGATGTATCAACAGCAGGCTCCTTTCTGGGTGCTGAACCAGCAACCTGCTGATGTGGTCCTGTCCTTAAGCTGCTGGTTCCCCACAGTTCCCAGTCATGGAGGTAGAGATCGGATCAAAGTGTTGGGCAGCCAGTCTGGGGCAGGGGTTTCCACAGGAGTCACAACAATGATCTTAATGACTGTTTTAATAATTGCACCGTCCAGACAGTCTTCTTAAAACACCACATTGTTCCTTCGCAGAGGATTTCACACGATCTGTTCATCGACGATGCAACACACGAAGATTAACAAGAATCAGGTCAAAATTCAATGAAGGCTCAGTGGTGAAATGTTACCGCATCTGTGGTGGATCATTAACAAAAACGTAAAAGCTATCTGAGTGTGGACCCAGTTCATGTCAATATGTCTTAATTATGACCAAACAATGCTAATCACCATCCCTTTAAGTGGATCTGAGTGAGCTGAGTGTAAATGTACACCATACCAGGTCTACAGCCAGGGCAAGGCTAATGCGGATTTGACGTGTTCAGGGACCATGTTAGCAGCACGCTGTGGAGCTACTGGTCTGCAGCGCCTTCCCCTATCCCAGCAATACCAGTACAGTGGTTTGGAGAACAGCCCTCCCACTGGTGGCTGCGGTGGCCCCACCTCCAACCATTTCAGTACCATCAGCATGCTTGCAAAATAAAAGCTTACGCTACATTTTCATCACAAAATAAAATTCTGTATGATGTTTTAAAAAAAGCTATTGATTGGTTCTGCCTTATAGCTGTAAAGGCCACAGAGGCGGTGGGCTGGTGCTGATGACAGCCAGGGGATTCAGTAGTAAGTTGTCACTGAGCTAGAGGCCACTGTGGGTGTGGCATCCTGTTAGTGGACATTGGCACCCTGTTAGTGGGTGTGGCATCCTGTTAGTGGGTGTGGCATCCCGCTAGTGGGCGTTGGCACCCTGTTAGTGGGTGTGGCATCCTGTTAGTGGGCATGGCATCCTGTTAGTGGGCGTGGCATCCTGTTAGTGAGTGTGGCATCCAGTTAGTGTGCATGGCATCCTGTTAGTGGGCGTGGCATCCTGTTAGTGGGCGTGGCATCCTGTTAGTGGGCGTGGCATCCTGTTAGTGAGTGTGGCATCCAGTTAGTGTGCATGGCATCCTGTTAGTGAGTGTGGCATCCAGTTAGTGTGCATGGCATCCTGTTAGTGGGCGTGGCATCCTGTTAGTGG
>JAODJU010000004.1:131325-161443 GCA_026776725.1 Gnathonemus echidnorhynchus
GGGGGGGGGGGGGGGGGGGCGGGGGGGGGGGGGGGGAGGTGCTCAGCCGGTCAAGCTTTAAAGAGACTCCGTGGCTGTGTCTAAATTCAGGGGCTGCATCCTTCGAAAGATGCAGCCTACGAAGCTGTAGCCTTCAAAGGTCAAACAGACGGCGTTGTCAAATGGCATGGCCTGGCCTACGGATAATTTCCTATTTGCGTCACCAGCTGTTCCCGCCCTTTCCCTTGAGTCACGAAGCGCCGCTCCTATCGCCCAGCCAGGACGCACCCACTCTGTGCAGTGCATCGTGGGATAGATTGGGCCGCTGTGGACCCATCGGGTGGATGCTGTGCAACTCGGCAAAAGGAGGACGCATTTCTAGGCCACTTTTGAAGTAGCCTTCGAAATGGGACAGCCTTGTCGCATCCCCATGACGCATTCGGTCTTTGAATGCAGCCTTCGAAGGATGCGGCTCCGGAATTCGGGCACTGCCTATGTCTCCTTCTGGCTGTCTTTCCTCGTCAGTGGGAGGGTCTGCCTTTAAGGACGTTACGTGATGGACCGAACTGCGTGGTGTTTTCGGGATGGGGGAGGGTCACACTCACCGTGCATTGTCTCTCCCGTGAGATTTGATGAAGTTCATGTCTCGGTATTTGGAGAGGAACGCCACCAGCTGGTCATTGGTTCTAAAGGTAACCAAATCGATGGGTGATTAGAATCTGAGGGGCCATGCCCGCCAGAATACCAGCGAGCAGGACTCTGCACAGTGCTCAGGCACGGACAGAGGGGCCTTTGTTAGTCTATGAAACACTGTACGTTCCCACACAGCCGCTGCTACATTAGCAACCCGTTAACCAAGCAGACAGGAAGTACATCACGTACATCACGAACCTGCAGTGGAAACAGCACTGGGGAGGTGCATGAAAGTACCCAGGGGTGCAACAGGTGTCATGGTAACCAAAACAAATAAATCCTGACCCTCTTCCTGACAGCATCGATAACTGTGTCAAACGCTTATGGTGCCATGTCCTAGATCAAACGTGAGCTGGGGATTACGACAGAGTACAAATTGTCGACAGCATTACTTTGGGATTATATGATTTCTTATGGGGAAATGAGAACAGACAGAAAAACAGCCGACGGCAGATTTGGTCACACCCACCAACCCATAGAGGGCGCTACAGGGAAAGTGTAAATGGTGGGACTGTGGCATTGAGCCAAAAACTGAGCTCAAAAGGGTCCATAAAATGTTTTTATGACTGACAGACTGTGTTATTATTACAGAGGATGGCCTGCATCTGTGACTGACAGGCTCTGTTATTATTAGAGAGGAAGGCCTGCATCTGTCACTGACAGGCTCTGTTATTATTAGAGAGGAAGGCCTGCATCTGTCACTGTCAGGCTGTTATTATTAGAGAGGAAGGCCTGCATCTGTGACTGACAGATTGTGTTGTTATTAGAGAGGAAGGCCTGTATCTATGATTGACAGACTTTTATTTGAGTGGAAGGCCTGCATCTGTGACTGACAGACTGTTATTATTAGAGAGGCAGGCCTGCGTCAGTGACTGATAGACTGTGTTATTATTAGAGTGGAAGGCTTATGTCTATGACTGACAGACTGGGTTATTCTTAGAAAGGAAGGCCTGTGTCTGTGAATGACAGACTGTGTTATTATTAGTATTGGTTACGGGTAAAGAAGGAATGAAAATCAGCCTCCCCGAGCGATGAGTCTCTGTAGCGCCCTCTGGTGTATCGGGGGTGCAGAGCATCTGGATCTCATTATTCTGTAGTTTAACAGCGCAGCATTGATCCTCACACCCTAATGCGGTTGAAATGGCTTAAGCGCAGCATCGATCTGGGGGCGCCACAGGACTCAGCAGGCTGGCACAGTGTGCCTCACAGGCAGGCGGGGAAGAGGGCAGCCCAGGCCGCCGTGGACACATCCGGCGCTGACGTGGTGCCAATCCAAATAAGAGCTAGGCGAGGCAGGCAGGCTAGGACAGCGGGAAGCCTGGGTCCCCAATCCACACCTGGGTCAGAACACACTGTTCCAACCCCAAACCCTGCCTGGATGCCAGTGCAGACCCAAACTTTAGAGGACGAACAGTGGATGGTTCTGTTGAATAAAACCAGGACTAGTTCCTCGAAAAAAAAAAAAGGAATTTCAAACAGGACTCAGCCCCTTGTGTGCCTGTTATGTCAACAGCAGTGTTGTAAAATCTAGTTTGGGTTTAACAGCTAAACACAGCACCAGTAGAATGGGTCAGCTTATGGGCCTTAAATGCATTCATCGTTTAGCGAGGAAGGCAATTGGCTAGGGTTACCGTGGTGACGCTGTCACTCTGAGGGTATGACACAAAACAGACTCGCTTCTCCCAGTACAGGGAAATTTGTTTTTCCATGCTGGGGGAACAATTCAGCCATCAACTCGCAAATGTATTCTTCTTCTGTGGGCACACACACCAAACTGCCCCGATGTTTGCCTACCTTTTACTACCCCGGCAGTAATGCTCAGGGTGGGTCAACCGCAGTGATATACCCATAATCCCATGCAGACCAAATTCAGGCCATTTTTCCAAGAACAATTATCACAGCGAGAGGGTGCATAAGACAATATTTGGGACAAATTGCTAGAGATGTCCCCCACAAATGATAAGAGTTCACGTCACAGACCAAGTTAATTCTTTAAGGAATTGTTAATCAATGTTCAGCTAGTTCCAGCCTCAGGTAATTTGTAGACAACTGGAAAACAGAACAGGACCCTTTTCCTCAGTACCAGAAGGGACAGAGCGAGGGAGGGTTGTGATTTAGTGCCACTACTTGGCTTCCTGGTCCATATTTTTCTCCAGACACACACCTCATCTCTCACACCTCTCCGATTGGCCCTCAACTGAACGCCCCCTCACCTGATTGGATAATCAGCGGCGCTGAGGTTGATGAAGAAGTCCCAGGTCCAATCCTTCATGGTCAGGAGATCCTTCATGCTGCGCAGGTACATGGTGAGTAGGCTGGCTCCACCCCAGATGGTGGACATGCGCCAGGGCGTGACCCGTACATTGGGATATTGGCTCGCCAGCGCCACCACCTGTCTATGCAGGTAGTCAGAGCGCTGAAAACAAAGGAAAAAAAATATTGGAACAGGATTGTAAAAATCCCCGCGATGCCAGCTATAATCTGAGATGTGATACCTGCCTATAAGCTGACTGCAAAGTAAGCCCATGCCAAACCCGTGAATGTAGGAACACTGGCAAACTGTACTGTGGTCACAAAACCTCAACCACCACCTCCTACTGAGAATAAATGTGTTGTGCATTCGCCACGGTGACGGAGAACCTGGTCCACGTGGATGTAGTAGTAATGGGAGGAGTGGTAGATGGCCTTAAAGAGGCGCTGCAGCTGGCGGGAAGCCCGGCCATGGATCACCAGGACGAAGGCGATGCGGACGGGCACGGTCGGGGCAGCCTCGACGGGGTCCTCGTCCCACTGGGCATTCACGGTGGCCTTGCCTGGTCGCAGACAAGGACAGGCATGTGGATGGAGTGAGCTGGGTGTGGGGGGTGTCCTCCTTAAGGTGTGTTGACGTTTAAATCGGTTTGCTGCCCTGAATTACAGGGTCGGGGGGAGAGCTCAACCCCCCCCCCCCCCAAGACGAACATAGATGTCAGGCAACAGTCAGGAATAGCACACAGGAAGCAGCAATGAGAGCTTGCATGTGCCCATTTGTGGCTTTCTAAATGCACAGAGGGTATAAATAAACTCGGCCGCTCTGCTCTGTCATGGGGCTGCCTGGGGTGGGGTGCGGGATCATCAACCAGGGGTTAGGGTTAGGGTTAGTGCTGCCATGGTAACCCCAACTCCCCATGTATATATGCATACCCTGCTTCATATGTATGGCAGATCCCCCCCACACACACACCACTGCTGTGTCTTTGATGTGGGCTGAGGGTGGGGGTGAACAGCACTGGGGGGAGCATTTTAGCCAGCTGTATTTGTCCTGGAGTCCCACCGTTGGTGTGTGTGACAGGCTGCATACATGTGACTGCCTTTCAGTCCCGCTCATGCTCTGATCCCACCCTCTCTGCCCCTGCCCTCACTCTGCTCTGCCCTCTCTCCACCCCCACCATCACTCTGCCCTGCCTCACTGCAAACACCCACTCTGCCTGTCTAAAAGTCCCCACTGCTATCCAGCATGATCTGCATGATGCGTTTTCATCACAGGCTGAAGAGGCAGGGCATCAACCTCAGCAGACAGGGTGATGCCTCCTAGGATCGCCTGGCCACACGGTTGGGCCCAACCCTGGGCCTGCTCTCCTTCCGGCCGAGCATTTGAGTTTTTGGTTGAAGTAATTAACCCAGTAATTGAGGTAATTGAGCATTCATTAGACAGAAGGAAGCCTTCAGATGCTCTGTCCTCCAAGACCAGGACCGGGAGGGGCTGGGGGGGGGACAGGGAGAGACTCCCAATGTCCTTTTTGTCAGAATACAAAAGAAAGGCAGGACATCAAACTATTGGAAAGGCTTCTGTCAGCAGGAACTGCACTGCTTTCAAAATGAGATTCTGGCGTGGGCTTGGAGCAGATGTCTTAGAAATCTGAATAAAATAAAAAAATACGCTAAAGCGAGAATGAATGAAAATAAGAGTTCATCAAGTCTGGGCTGACAAGTGTGGTGGGGAACGGCTGAATGACGGCTTCCGTAGGGGTCACAGGGGCATTGTGGGATTGGTGTCAGCAGAATAGGAGGTCTTCTGTCCTATTCACAATCATGCCCTATAAGCAGAACTAGTCTGGGTTGTGCCATGCTAGTTTACCCGTCTTTATGCTCGGGTACAATCACAATGCCGGAGCTAAGCTACAAGAAACAGTCTTTCACTCAAACCCGGAAGGCTCACCCACGTGCTCTCCATTCCCTTGTTAACAGTCGGGAAGGATGGTGTGGCGCGACTCACCAATTACACATGACTCACGACTTAAGGAAAAGCAGAATCTCTGAGCTCGCTTTGCAGTTGTAATTACCAGCACTGTTAGCATCTGACACGAGTGCCGCCGCATTTAATGTGGCTGCGCCGCATGCAGCCTCGTGTTTCATTTACCATTTACTGGTAGAAATGATCATCATCCCCAGCATTTACAAACACACCGCTAAGCTAATATTGGCGGTTCACTCAGACGACCTGTGGTGTGACCAAGCTTGCATACAGTCTAGATGCAACAAGAGGACTTACCCTCTAGGGGGCAATATCGAGTCACCCGCTCAGGCATGAGCTGGCGCTCTTTGTGTCGGCAGTACACCTCAGCGATCTGCTGGCGGCATGCTTTGGTCTTGGCGCGAGACAGGGCTGAGATGGCCTCCTTGCCGCTGATCTCACACTTAGGGGGATGATCGTAGCGGACCTCGGGGACATCGGTGAAGGCTTCCCGGTTGAGGGGGTATGCGTGCTGTTGATGGGGCCGGGAGTCCCAGGGCCCACCTTGTGTGTGTGAGTGGTTCCATCCCTGCTGGACCACAGCACCTTCCTGTAGGGCTTCATTGGAGCTCTTGCTCAGGCTCACCAATCGACCTTCCTGGCCGACCCTCAACCTCTCTTTGCCGGGGGTCTGTCGCTGGGGCTGGGAGCGGCCCTCGAAGTTACTGTGATCAATGCTCTCAAAGTCTTTGGGGACCGAGTTCTCATTGTTGCTGTCCACCCGCACCTTCTCCTTGGGCCGATGAGGTCGGTACCCAACCTGCATGGGCAACAACAGAGCAGGAGCAAGTTAGTGTGATGTGAGGGCCTACAGCCCAGTTCATCCAGCCGAGAGAGAGAGCTGTGCCCATGCCGGCCCGCCGGGAAGGGTAACCGTGGCTTTAACAGCACCACTGTCTCAGACGCCCTCTGCTCGTGTCCTTGAACAGCAAATCATCTGCAGACAGAGGCGTGAACCCGGCGAGCCAGTAGACCATGTCTGTATGAGCTCCAAGCCGGCACCAAAGGCGAGAGGAGTCAGAGGAGGAGGAGGGACACGAGAGACGCAGAAGAAGAAGTGGTTTGCTACTGGCATAGAGGACGGGGGAGGTCAGGAGGAACCAGACAGGCATGCGTCACGCGGGACAGGAGAGACCAGAAGTAATGTAGCATAAAGAACTACCGGGTCATCCCAAGAGGCGAGAGAGGGGTATTAGTGTAGCACAACAAGCTGGGGGGGGGTCTCAACGGTCAGGATCGGGCTTTTAGCCAAAGGGCTGCAGGTTCAGATCCAAAAAGCAAACTGCTGTCACTGGGCCAGTTGTTTAATCCTGCGACTGCTCCGCCGCATTTCCTGCATTTAAAGCGGCTAAGAGAGTAAAGTGAGTAATTTGCTGGGGATAAAAGGGTTTCCTCACACACTACAGTGAGTAAATAAGACACGCACTGGGATGCAGACCTCGCCTCTGATGGACAGGCCATTCTCTGTGTGTCAGAGGAACTAGCACTGCTCGCTCAGTGCTCCGTCTGACCATGCCACCTCCTCCCCCCTTGTCCAACAGCCCCCAACCCCAGAACACATCAGACAATCAGATGGGGAGGATGGAGAGAAGCTCTGTTCTTTCATACCTCTGTGTCCTACAAGTTTGTCCTCGGAAACCTCGAGCATGCTGGTGAGCAGCGAGGCAGGGAAATCGCAATGGTACCCCCCGCTCCGCCCCACCCGCCGGAGGGAAAAATGATTTTGATTAGTTTGTGTAAGATAGGAGAGAAGATAACAGGGCCCCATGAGTCACTGCTATTCGAGTGACCTTCTCACTCCGGTAGCGACAGAGAGCACACAAAACATCGAATGGGGCCCATGTTGGGGGTGGGGGGGGACACAATCCAAGCCTGGAAGATGAAGGGCATATTCCAAAAAATGATATTTATCTCCAGACTTAATAGATACACTCGCACACAAACACACTTTTCTCTTCCCCTGGTCATCTTTTTCCAGCAGACTTTGGTCCCCTGTCAGCTGCGCATTACAGGGGGTAAGTAGGTGGGGAGGGGAATTATGGGGGCCTGTAATTAATCGCTTGAGGCACGGCCAGCAGCGAGTGCCAACCAGCAGGGAGCAGACAATCGATCGCCTTTTCACAGGGAGTGACAGTTTTCCCAGGGTGCACTGGGGACATGGGCCACCAGTCTGCTGCAGAGTGGGTGCTGTACTCCATCCCTGCATCACCCACCCCCTTCCCAGACAGTTCTGGTTTATTCTGTTTGCTGCCTATAAAAGCGGGTGAAAAGAGGGCAGGGCACAGCAGCCAGTATAAACCCTCTAAAAGCTCAGGCACCCACACTTCTTACTTGTCTTGACCCCCTTCAGTCTGTAGCCCTCACATACTCTTTTGGTGATGTCCTATCTGATCAATGAGTAAACTCTCCCGGGTAATTTTCTCTATGCCGCAAGGCTGTTTGCACTTAACTTACCATGGTAAACCATAAAAGTCACCGCAGATAAGAGAGCCCAGTCAATCAGGTGTATAACGGGCCAGCTGGGCAAGTGGCAGGCTGTGGCAGGCACCCGGGAGGCATCCGAGCAGAGCTGGAGGATGTAAATTTCACTCATGCTTTAGCCGGGTTCTCCGCATGGACCTTGGGAGCCCGATTTGTCAGGGGGCTGTGGTGAAATTAGCTGTTTGGATTGGGAGCTGTTGCAAGTGAGGAAGGTTAACTCAGTTTGCAATGGTTTCTCTTCGAGCACCTCTGCTTCCATGGCTTCACATCTCCATCAAGCATCAGCCAAGGAGACCTACCAGGGCTATCAACACAGCTCCTCCTCATACTGCTGTGATGGCAAGGTTGAAGTCTAGATTTAACCAAGGGGGTGCCATAATCCTCCTTTGTCACTCCCCTGTGAGATCATAGGTTGGGCCCCAGGGCCTCCAACAAAGGTTACCTTTACCACTGTACATAAACATCTTGCTAACAGTGAAAAGTGTTTTTTGTCCATTTTAAAGTACCCCTCTTTCACTTTGAAAGCTTCAAGAAAATTGGTTGCACATCAATATGACGTCTGCGTTTAGAGTCTGTCTACGCCGGCTGTATTAGTCTAACCTAATCATGCCGTTCTGAAATTGCCCCTTAACACATTTCTGTTCGTTTATGGCACATTCTGATGTATGACTGAAGCAGAAAGCCTTCGATTATCTGGGAAAAACAAGATCAGTGTTTTTTTTTTTGGGATGTCCTTGCTCCTCCCACCTGGAGACGGTGGGGGCCAATCCCGGCCAGGCAGACAGCTGGTGGGCCAGCTGGCAAATGCATCCGTGTCAATTGGGGCTTGGGGGGGGTTAAACTGAAAACAGCCCCTCCCCCCCCCCAGCCATGGAACCGGGCCAGCAAGCATCAGAACCGGGGACGGTTTCTTCAGACTGTTAAAACTGCAGTTCACAGGGGACGGGGCAGCTAATTTATAACTAATACCCAGAATAAAGTTACACAGACAGAGAGTATGATTACGTCCTAATACCCTTCAATAATGGCCAACATCCCATAATAATGCAGGTATCACCCCACCTTAGCTGTATAAAGTGCCCTCTTCCTCACTACTGCCATCTCCCACCATTTGACATCCCAAAAGACTGCTTGCTGAGTCGGACTACCATACACTGCCGGTGACTTACTCATTTAAAAAATATTAACGACAGATACTGCCGATGACACTCCCAGCCACTGCAGGAGCACAGGAAATGGACAAACAGGAAGTGATGTAAGAGCCAAGCTTGTCCGAGACGCCCACAGCTGAGCAAACATGGCCTGGCAGGAGGACGGTTCAGTCTGGAGACATTGTAATGACGATAAGGGCCACGCCAAACCACGCACTGCAGGCTAGCATTAAAGAGAGCCCCTCCCTTTACAAAAGGAATCACCGCTTCATCGCTGGGGCTCTAATCTACTCTGTGGCTGCTAATAGCAAGGTAGCAGAGTCTGCTGGGCACACAATCAGGCCTGTAATTTATCCAAGGGCAAGGAGGCAGCCAATGGGAGAGGTCCCTGGCTACACCCTGTGGGATTTGTCACAGGTATTTGCAGGTCTGACACTTCGGGGGGGGGGGGGGGGAAATGGAGCCAAACCCTGGGATGGAAGGAAACGCAGTAACAAGGTTGAGGTTCTGGGTACTTCCTGTCGGCTTCTCGTTACATTTTATTTATCTGGCAGAAGCTGAGGAATGATCAGCGATCAGAGAGAGGACAGCTTGGGGTCAGACAGCGGAGTCAGCCAATGGCCCTGAAGCAGTTGAGGGTAAAGGCCTGGTGGTACCCTCACTCTGTTGGGCACAGGGTTTGAACCCACAACCTTCTGGACCTGGCCACTAAGCCACAGAGCTAAGCAGGGCGTGAAGAGGGTGTCATACCAGTGCAGGCTAAAACCGTGGCTAATCACAGACTCTGCTAACGGCTCGTCTGCACTCCGAGCTCATAGGCAGCTGATTATTAACGGCATGACCCGAGAGACGTGTATCAAGCTCTAAACGTGTCATCATGACCTCCATTAGCAGCTCCGCCCACTTAGCCTCGGCATCGCTGCTCCACCCCCCCCGGACCTGCCCTTGCCGAGCGCCTCATATGCCAATTAAAGTCACCGCGGGAACCAGCCACCGTCCCACCACCCAACATTAGTCACCCCTGGCACCAAAATGTCACTGGAATGACGGGACACTGGGAGACCCAGCGGGAATGTGAAGGGAGAGCGCCCCCCCCACCGACTACGCGTTTGCCCCACCCCTGTTTTCAGATTAACAGCAAATTTCCTCCCCAGTCCCAGTCAAGCAAAGAGCAAATTAAACAAACAAATGCATTTTCCCCCGACCATCTAAGAAGAGCAGGTTAAAAAGATGAATTTTGGCATGAAGCCATTTCCCTCGTGCCGGGAAAGTTCTTCGATTTCTCCCCGCTTTCGCGTCCTGTAGGAGGAAAGGAGCTCTCATCTACCCCGGCGGTGTCACCTGCTAATGACTTCGCAGCCTGACATTTACATAACCTCCTCCGTTACAGTTTCAGCCTTTCTAAGTACGGCTCTCATAACCACACTACCAAGCTGCTGCCATGTCTGATTCGTTTTTTGTTCACCTCTGTTGGCAGATGTCATGCCGATGTCTGATTGCCACTGGGTCCCCAACATTACAGCGTGGCGTCCACAGTGTGTGTATGTAGAAGAATTGGACCTCGAGGTCCTGCCGGGATCCTCGGTGGGTGAGCATGTCCCCCCACTTCGAGGGCAAGGTCAGTATCAAATCTGAAAGAATGTCCTCGTTTTCATTTCCATATGGGTGTTCCCACACAATCAGATTGAATTCAGAATAAAAAGCAAACTCAAAGGTACCACAGAAGTGTCTGTCTCGGGATTCCAGCTCCTTATTACTGCGATTCAACTGCTATTTGTGATCGCGCAAACCTCTCACGGAAGGATGACGAATGAACGGCGGTGGAGGTCACCTGACCTGGAAGCAGTCTCGATAATTTCCAGGCTGCACTCCCAAACTGTAGCGGATGAGGGGACACCCCCCGGCCTTAGTTAACCCTCTCATTCGCTGATGGAAAGCTCCGTGTCATGGGCATTAATTAGCACGACGAGTAAAATCACCTGAGGAGACAGGCCAAGCGTGAAGGAAGGTGGAAGGAACAGATGAAGCAGCACTTAATTAGGGGGAAAACCAACATGTGCAGAAGCGATCCCAGATCATCATGGAAACTCAGAGCTGTACCACCCCCCCAAGCTGCGTGTGCATCTGTGTGTGCGTGTCTGTGTGTTGGTAGCTTACGCGCAACATTGATATATGTCTCCATACATCTTCCGTCCACCTTCTACATTGCCCCCCCCGCAATTCTCCATGGCCACATGGCCCGGGGGTGTCTGGTCAAGGCCCCCCTGTGTCGTCTGCCGTAAGAGCAGCTGGTCTCGCTCCGCAGACACACCGACCCAAACGTACACAAACCCTAATTAGTGGCTATTTCAGTGCGGAAGGTTCCAGGGGGGCTTTCGTCGCCTCGTTAACGAGGAACCGGAGGCAGCCGTGAACGTGTGACCCCGGAACGGTGACGCGGGACTTCCAGCAGGAGAACATCGGGGGCCATTTGTAGTCGCTTTAACTACAGGCAGACGGAAGCGTGCAGAAAACAAAGGAAGGAGGGCACTAACAGCGAGCAGGTGAAGGTACGACAGCCACCTTGCTGTCACTGTGGCACATTTTAAATGCCGAAATGCAACATGTATGTAGGCCTGCCGGTCCTGCACATTATGCACATGCTAAGAACACGCATAGCGGACTTGCCCTACTTTTCACACTGGGTCTGATTAACACAGACATCTCCAGAGGTAATAGCAGGGCGTGCAGTGTGTGTCACTGAACACAGACAGCCCTAACACACAGTTGGTGATGCCAGTGTGGTTACTGATTGCTGGGAGCACAGAAATGTCCTCATGAGAGAGAAGGAATGTAGAGGTATGGCTCTGGCACTCTCACGGTGACCACGCCCCTGGACACGCCCCACACACACACACACACACCACCCACTCAGAGGGCCTCTGCACCACAGTTCTGACTGCAGAAGTGTGGTTTTGCCTCAATGGGATCTTTTCAGAGAGGCCAGGCAGTGTCACAGAGGCCTGCCTTGTAATTTGTCGGCCTGAGTGCTGAACACGCATACGTGTGTGTGTTAGCGTGTGCGTGCGTGCACAAACAACACCCACGGCTTCCCATTCGCTTGCTCTGGTCCAAGACGGGTTTGACCAAGGTGTACTCCGGCGCCTGTCCAAATAAAACAGATTGCCGGCAGTGAGCTCGACTTTCAAACTTAATTACGGCGACTGCGTTCAGCCTCGTGGAAAACCACCCATTAATCTCCCACTTTCGGAACATACATCCTGTTCCAGCCAGCCACGTGCTTGACATTTCACCCCGTACAGCACGTTTAAATCCATTCCTGTCATTTTCCAGGCGTGTGATTCCCGGAACAAGCTGGCGGTGAGGACACCTCGAAAGAGAGAGTACAGGATCATATCCGTTAATCACACGATGCAATTACGGACAATTCCCCCCACGGTGACCCAGTAGGTTCTGAGCTCTCCCTGATCCCACTGGAAATATAGACTGTCTTGCTCTGTTCTGAGGTGGTTTTCCTGCTGCTACAGGAAAGGGACGACAGACATTGAGGGAAGAACAAAGATCGGACCAGAGCGCCTAATTGGTTCCCTCCTGTTGAGACGTCAGGAACCTCTCAAGGTGTAATGGGGAGGAAGAACCTTGATTCATCTGCAATCTGCAGTCTGGTTACTTGCTCTAAAGAATCTTCATCACTGCTCTAGATTTGCATACTTTCTAAGGAAATGGTATAGAGAACCCTTCAGGAACGTCAACTAGGGAATGTTCCTCAGCTGCTCTATCTGGCCAGCCAACTTCTCAGTCCTACCTTAAAGAAACTCAGACTTCTCCCTACCGCAATGCTCTAGGTGGCATAAACAGGAAAGACCTTCTTTTTGCAGAAGACAGGTGTGACCTGCGTTTTTT
This sequence comes from Gnathonemus echidnorhynchus, assembly GCA_026776725.1. Lineage (NCBI taxonomy): Eukaryota > Metazoa > Chordata > Actinopteri > Osteoglossiformes > Mormyridae > Gnathonemus > Gnathonemus echidnorhynchus. The sequence continues at coordinate 143,806 of JAODJU010000004.1, forward strand.
TCTCAAACAGACCGTTTCAGCATCTTGTTTCTGAACATCTGGCCATAACCAACCCTGTGAACCAGAAGCCACACCTTATATTAGCCTTGTGTCTTCCATAGATCCAAAAAACTCATTACAGTTATGGGAAGGATGTATCTTCTGTTGGGGGGCTTTGGTCATGAAACATGATTAACACCAGATGTGCAGACTATTCACATGACAGTAGGAGATTCCACAGATGGGTTGAGTGACATCATTATTTTTTTTTTATGTTCTTACATGGTGACAGGGACACCTTCCCCTAAACATAGTCAGTTCAAGTCCAGTGATGGAATACAGCCATAAGCAATTACTGCCACCCCCCAGGTCGCGTGGGTTGGGACAGGACTGCACCTGGATTCCCTGAGGAGAAGGATGCTCCTGACCTGACAACACGGCTTCTGTGTGACAGTGACATGCGGCCTGCCCCACGCTGGAATCCTCTTATTAGGCTGGGCCAAAGAAGCCAAAGATAGCTTCAGGGAGTCGTTAGCCTCGTCCGGCATGAACCAATCACCTGTTGGGAACCAGCAGCATGCTCAGATCCATCGGTTCACAGTAAGAGTACCGACTGTGACGGCGTGACGACTGGCCTTTAAGTTCCAAATGTGGCTCTGTGGACCAAACCCGCAATCTTTCACTTTTCCTGCGGCCATTCAAATGCGGCTTCTCAAAATGACCAACGCAGGAAACAGACCTCATGGTAAACTCAAGCCTTGCACCACATGGATGCCCTGGAGGGGGCCTTAAGAGTGTTCAGGTTTCCCCGGTCCTCTTTAACGCCTAACGGTGTGTGACGGAGCGCTGAATTAAGCTCGACACGGGGAATGATGAGCTCAATCGAGTGCCGGATGGCTGAGAGTCGGCAGATGCCAGGACCGCTGATGACCTCGGGGAATGGGAGCAAAAGAATGGACATGGATGAGTTTAAAACAGGAGGACACACCTTTCAAGAAGCAAGCAAACAATGGCGGAGCAGAAAAAGAGCTACAAACTTTAAGCCAGTATCGCTCTCTTAAGTCCTGACACATGGCTAACCGTCTTTATTTTGGTTGGGTAGGAGTCGGCCGAGAGCGTAATGGAATTCCATCTGCTATTCAGATCTGTCACTGTGTAGTACACAGTAAAGGTTAACAGGACGACAAGCCTTTGTTTTCATTATTTATTTGTTCAGAAAACACTTTGGTCTGGAGCAACTTGCCCAGCTTGCAGCTTTACTGGCACGATCCAAACACTGTTTCCAGATATAATGGCTGTCCCTCCAGGATCCAAGGGGCATCTAGAAACAGTCGTGGTTCTCGAAGCAACACCAGGCAAAGCTACCGGCGATCCCAAGATCCGCTCGACTCTAAGGATTCTTGACAACTGCCAATTTAGTCAGAATAAACACTTGAAGGGAATGAGCTTTTGCTGCACAGCCATTCTCTAATGTAAGATGCTCACCTCTGAGCTTACTGGCAAGAAGCTGGTTCACGGGTCTCTAATTGCCGTAACGATCTAGGGTTGGGAAATCTACTCTCGATGAAGCAATTGATAACAAGCATCCTCGGGCATCTGGCTGATTGTCCAGTATGGAGAATAATGACAGAGTAGCTATGATAACTACTGATTTTTTTAACCAAAACCCCACCCCCCCCATTACCAGCTGGGGCCTAGCATGAAATTGGACAGAAGATACAGTACAGATTCCCAATACAAGGTGAGCGTCCCAGGTGAGTCTTAGTCAAATAGTCTTTGAACAGAATTCATCCTTGTGCTAAAGGCCCACATGTTTCATGTTTAGCAACGGCTCTTCTTAGCGTGAAACTTGACGATGTTTAATTAGCCACGGGCCTACAAAAGGCTAAAATTCAGTTAATGCATTAAACTGGTCCGATTCACCAACCTCGTACGCCTCAGAGGTCAGGAGCGGAGAGGAAGCGTATTGCAGTGGCCTTCCTGATGTTAGGATGTGACAGGGGTCACTCAGGGGAAGCGGTTCGGGTGATGGGACCAGTGGGAGCACAGAGGTAGCCAAACGGCACGGCACAGCTTCTGCTAACAGAGGCTTTTAGTCACGCATAGTGATGGCGACACCGCACACATTTAAACTTGAGCCGGGGGTCCGTTTTCAGGATGGCTCTTATTAAGGGCAGTCTGGGGAAGGGGGAGTGTTCACGGCCCAGCTGTGTGCGGTTTACTGACCATAGAGAATGGTGCATGCGGGACACACAGCACAATGCACAAGGCCAAACCAAGGTTCCAGTCAGTCCAAACTAAAACTGAAAATAAAGGACCAAATACTGAATGGATAATGCGGATCCTCTACTCAGTGAGTAAGGGACCACAACTACAGAACCAGTCATCACAGCTTATGGGGGGAGCGGGGTGGATCCTGAATTCACTGTTGATGGGTGTAGGATGAAGGTCCCCAGCTGCACAGAAATAATACCACCCCACCCCCCGAAACCAGAGAAAAGATAAACAAATCAATAAGCACTTGTTCGGCTCACCTGTTACATAACAGCCAAATCAAGATGAACGACTTCAATACTGTCCCTACAGGTCATGGCGTGAAAAGTAGAGCCAAGCCTGCAAGCCGCATGGTACGCCCCCTAGTGTCTCATCAAAACAGATCGGACAGGGTCGCCTTCCACAATAATGGCAGCTCTTTGGTGTTTATTTAAATTTTTATCGAATTCGGGCTTGCTATAAATACTATGATAGGGCTCAATCGGTATTAGTGATACTGTATCGATTAGACAGTATTACAGGATCTTTTTTTCCAAATATTTGATTACTGGGAACATTGGCTTTCGTCCTCTGGGACGAGCCAGGGATTACTGTGCAGGAGGGGCTTTCACATTAGCGCCCCCTACAGGCTGGAGGCAGTTAATAAACAGGATAACACTGTAACCTCCGAAGTGACTCAATAAAAATGTGTGGGACAGAGAAGAATCAAACAGAGCTGTTTCTGTGAAATGGAAACAAAGTGACTTAATTTTCAAAAAAAGCGAGGGGAAGTTCAGCATGTTTAAATCGGCGTAGGTCATGGGTAGCGAGCACTCTGAACGTCAAGGTCAGGATAGAAACGGGCATGTAACCAAAGGCTGCCCTGTCGCTAAAAGACACCACAAAAACGTGTGTTCCAGTAAGAATAATGAAGCCTCCGTCATTCAGGTCTGACTGGCACAGACTGGCTTCCAGAGACTCCGCTCTGATGGAACGGCAGGAACTCCGAGGACAGCGGGAGCGAACGGGCCGCGTTCTCCCCACCAACAGACGTCTTTCGCGAGATTGCATCAGGTGGGTTTCCGCTCGCCGCTGACGACAGCGTGTCGCCATGTCACCGCGGTGGGTGCGCGGGTTATTCCCCCTCCTCCCCGCCCCAGTCGTTTGAAGTCCCATATCAGATTTTACACATCTCAACTGACCACCACTTTGGGTATGTTCCAGACGCACCAAACGGGGACCGGATTCTCAGGCAAGGTGTCCCGTGATTTGGGGGTGTTGGGTTTTTCGCGTTAAACAGAAATTGCACTAAAATGACCACTCAGGAGTTTGGGCAGCTGAATCTCTCCACATGGGGGCGCCGTTCCTCCCGAGATGACCTCGCCCAGATCACGCACATACGTTTCACAATCCGACGTCTTCTAGCAGAATTGTGGCAACCATCCCATTATCTCTAAAACCCAGAAGCTGTGTTTTTTTTTTTTTTTTTTAACAAAACGAAATAGCGGGGCTGATCAAACAGCATGCGGATCTGTGTGATTGATTTTAAATCAAATTTCGGTTATCTGACGAGAGATTTAAATTGCGCCATAACTTCCGATGACATCAATGAATATTTCCAGTCTACAGAGGATTAAAGTCGCGTTCTCCGTCTTATGTAGCCCCGAAAAGGGGGATGGTATATTTCAGCGAATCTCCATCAAGTCTGACACACGGGGAATCAGCCCAGACATACACACACAGCTGATAAGATCAAAAGAAGCTCCTCAAAACCCATTTCACTATTAGTTCCAGGTGCCCCCCCGCCTTTGCTCATAAAACAAACATATTACTCAATAAGATAATGGCTCCCTCGTATATCTCACTGAGCAGTAGACCCCCACCCCTCTCCCGGCGCCAAGTGACATTTTAAGCAGGCCCAATCCAGCACTTGGAGGTCACAGATTTCATAGCTTAACACACAGCCATTTTCGGCGCCGCCATTCCCCAGCCTTACCCAGAATGCACCTCCACATACCAGCCGACGCGGAGTGCTTCTGAAGTTCTCTCCACCCGCCACTACCTGCCAGGGAGCGGCACTATTATCCTGAAGTGCCGTAATTATCTCCAAAATCAATTATAACGACCCTGACAACCCGCGCGGACGCCGTGTTGCCAGGAAGCCCGGTGGCGGCTATTAGGAACGGGCATTGCGGCGTTCAGATCCATAAATAAATGACCTGGCCAAACTGGCATCAGAAAATCACAGCCCCCAGATCCCGAGGGTTCTGGAGCAGCCCCACCCCATCCCACCTCAAAGACATTGGATCTTGTGGATCTTGGAAGGTTCTAGGTGCCCGCCACCCGTCGGGAGTCGTCCTCCACTCTCATCTTCATTCCCCGTGCTATTTGCGCCACACCCTCCAATTACTCACGCATTTATAGAATCACATATACATCAAGGGGAAGAAAAGGCCAGCAGGGCCGGGTCCCGCAGCCTGGCTCCTGCCGTATGATTACACATTATATAACGGCCCGTGCTATTTACGTCCACTTTTCAGCCGCAGGGCTGAGGCCCCAGATCAGAGCCCTGGCACATCGATCCCTCTTCAGGTTACCTGGGCGGTTTACGATCTAAGGAAGTGGGCCTTCCGTTACTGACCCGAGAACCTGGTACCTTCAATCAAATCTGGACTGAGCGGAGCCCCAAGGGCCAGTGCTTAACGGCATCAGTATTACAGCGGACATCAGCATGAGATCATATGAACAGAGGATATTCCGTACGATACGGATTTTAACGAAAGTGAATTCAGCTCTAAGCAAGCCCCGCCCCCAAGGCTCACCCCCACCGTCCTGGTCCACCGCCCCCCTCTTCTAATTGCTTTTATGGTGATTTATTGGGTCTTTAAAGATTCAACACACCTCGTGCATGAGGCGTTAATGTGGCTCACGGACAGTGAGTCCCTCTGAACATGCCGGATGGGGGGGGGGGGGAGTTATCAGGGCGGGGGCCCTCCTCTACTGTACTTTAAGGGACACCTCCTTGACTGCACTGTCTACACCAATTTCCGGCACTGAAGTGTGAGCGGGCAAGAACAGACGCCACCAGCAAGGACTCTGGACCACGGTGAAAGAATTTGAGAAGGGAAAGATGGGAAACGTGAGAGACAGGGAAAGAGAGAGATGGTAAGGGAGGAATAGAGAGGGAAAAAGGGAGAGAGAAAGAGGGGGGGCGAGAAAAAGGGAGAGAGAAAGAGAGACTGGGAGACATGAAAAAGAAAGAAACAGAGAGAGAAAAAGGGAGATTTGAAAAAGAGAAACAGAAAGAGGGAAATGTAAAAAAGAGAGGGAATCAGAGAGAAAGCGGGAGATGTGAAAAGGAAAGACAGGGAAGAGGAAAATGTGAACAGGAGAGAGAAAAAAGAGAAAAGGGGAGATGTGAAAGAGAGAAAAAGAGATGTGAAAAGGAGAGAGAGAGAAGCAGAGAGAGGACAGAAAGAGTGAGAGAGACTTGAAAAGGAGAGAGAGGAACTAAGAGAATAGGGAGGAAACAGAGAGAAAGAGAATCAGAAGTTAAGGCGTCACTCTAAATGACGGCCCATTCCCAGCCTCGTGATTTCTGTGCAGGTGAAAAGGGCCTATAAGACCCCGAGGGGCAGAACTGCGGCAGGATGTTGGGTCAAACCCCGCAGCATGAGGCATCACCAGCCAGCGTGTTGGGGTACGACGCCAAGCGGACCTCCATTATGGCGCCGCTCTCCTGGCCAGACGGAGGGATGCGGCGTGGGGCAATATCATGCCTGTCGGGGACGGTGCAGAGTCTTTTCAAGTTCAGCTGTCCCCTGGACGCCCCCCCCCCCACCCACCCAGTGCTTCCCCGCTGCCCCCGGCACGGAGCTGCCTTTAAAACAGCTGCTGTGGAAAAACACGGCCCATCTTTCACAAATAAAAAGTTACTTAGCATCATTGTTTAAATAACCAAAATCCACTTAAAGCGCCATTTTTAAGCGGCGTGGCCCCTCTGTTGACATCCGTGCCGTGCGAGCGGACCAGAGCACATGTACACAACGGGACAGCTGGGCCTCTCGCTCCAAGGTACGAATTATACAAGTCGGAGCCGACATTTTGTTTGCCTTTTCACAAAGTCCTGCCCCGCGCCTTTCGGCTGCTCGCCTTTCGGCCGCTCGCAAGAACGAAAATCAATGGCTTCTATAATCAATTAGTCCCACTTGTCTCCTAAGAAAGACCCTGAAAAACCTCTGTTTACATGCCGCCTGAAGTGCGCTGACTGCAGAACTCGGGGAAAAGTCACGTGTGAATTCTGTCAGCTTCTCAGAAAAGGGAAGAGTAGAGTAGACATAATCGTGTGGCCATGGGTCCCCGGCCTTAATCCCTCCGGCAGTCCAGAGCGACAGCCTTACGGAGGCGATAAAAACAGCGGGGCGAGCAGACACTGAGCCACAGAAGCAGATTTCTGTGTGTGTGGAGCTGGGGAGAGGGTCGCAGGCTCGATGGCACTCCACACCGGTCCTCTCAGGTCGGAAATTGCCCTGATGCGGGTATGTGAACCATGGAGGAGACGGGAGCGGATGGGACCAGACGACAGGATCCGATCCGCTCCGTAACCTCAGCATCCCACCCAGCGCCATCCGAGGGACACCGGCTCTCTGGCAGTGCAAATGTCAGAGCATACAGCTATGCTGTTCATAACAGAAAACCACGCCATTTTTTGAAGTGCAACTTGAAAAATAAGACCGAGGCACTAAAACCAGAAATATAAAAGGCCAGAAAAGGTACAATATACATCGAGAATTAATTGAGTTTATTGTTTCCGGGAACACAATAAACTGATGTCGTGATGATAGAACTGCAAACGCGCAGAAATAAAGGAGGACGGGGCCGCGCGAGACGTTGTCGCGAAGTTTAAACAATTACAGATCACGGTTCATTTACCGCGTCCGGGTAATTAATCAACAGCAAAAATGAGAAGAATTCATGCAACGTGATGTTAAAGGCTGTTTACTATGAACTGCCCGTAATCACCTACTGAATATCAGCCAGTACATAAATTCACTATAAAGCGTTATAACACACAATGCCGCGCGAAAATTTGTTATTGAACCCAGTCCAGTGTGCCCCGCAGCCCAATTTAATGAGTCAATTCAACAATAAAATAATTCCTATTTATAACAAAATCACACTTTTATAAATTATTTTATAAATCGTATAACCGTTTCTTTCTTTCAAATCCATATATATGCATATTTTATATTATGCATATTTATAAAAAATTGCAGGAAAATCCTTCAGCGAGTACAAAATTACCGAGATCAGTTCAACTCGGTTTTTCCGTGAATAATACAAATAATAGATGGGAAATAAATGTATTTCCTAACAAATCACAAAGAATAGCCACTTTCTAATTGCTGTACAACAATATTCCGCCGCCGTAGACGGCACGTCTGATGCCCCAGGTATCAACACGTAGCCGATCCGCCTATATAGCGCCCTGCGTGGCCAGTGACACCCACCCGCCCGGACCGAACACTGACACCCAACGCAGTGTCGCAGCACAACTTAGGAAATTACCTAATTACGCCGAAGCATGCTGACACGAGACAGGAGCGTCTCCACATGGTGATCTCACCAGGTTATACGTTTACGTTAAACCCGAAAAAGCTGACACCCCCAGCAATATCATATTTTGGGGGGTAGGTCCCCCTCATACTTCGGACATGCCTGGGGACACATCGGCAGCCGGGGAAGGAAACATACAAGCATGCACCCGGGGCTTGGACGATTACCTCTCCGGCGAGTCGGGCTGTAGATTGAGTCGATGAGTCTAGATGTGCTTTTACTCATCTTAAGATGTGCGCTGCGCAGATGCGCCGACTTGTTATAAAAATGATGCATAAGTCAGATCATGAGGAATAAAAATGATGAAGATTAAATAAGCAGCTTTTCAAGCGCAGTGCTGCGGCGGCTGAGCGTATTACCGGCTGCTGCTCATGCCGAGCGGATCGCTTCCCGAGTCGGCGGTACTGCTTCGTGAGCCCGCTTTTAAGGTACCCGCCGGAGCGCAGGGCACCTTTCCCGTCCGCTGGCACGCCGTCACCACCGTCCCCGCCGTCCTCCCCTGGGTCCAGGCTGCTGAAGTTCCATACAACGAGCGTCTGCAGCAGCAGCAGCACGGTGAGCGCCGCGGCCAGGGCTGAGCGGGAGCGCCGCGCCAGCCTGCGAGCGCACGGAGCGCCGACCATGTTCGCGCTGTGGGCTGCGGGACACGCCGCTGCCGGAGTGCCGCCGCTCGGCTTCTGGGGGCTGCTGCGTCTGCTGGAGATGCTGGGAGGGAGGGAGGGAGGGAGGAGCGGCGGACGGGCAGCGACTGGTGCCGCTGCTCCCCCTTGTGGTGAAACTAGCGCAGCGCACGGCAAGGTGCGCTCATCAGCAATATAATTATATGCGGATTAACTCCTAAAAACAAATTAGACGTCGTTAATAATTTACAGGCGAATACTTTTACAATTGCTAATGAATCTAATAAGAATTAGTACAAGGAATTTCTGAGGTTCCTCTAAATCAGAAGAGCACCATAGGCCGATTATCCGATTGATTTTAATATTTATCCGTGAGATCTGTTTCCTTTCAGGCCTTCAGGTGATGACAGCACGTGGGTGCCCCTTTTCTCACCAAGACACCAGCACCCTGCTGCTTCCATGAACAAAACGGGGACCATCCACATTTCCCAAGCTTTTAAAATAAAATCGACGTTTTTACCAGCCGGTTTAATCGCTGTTCAGTAAAATCCTCAGTGTCATGTTTCGACAGATGCATATAAATGAACTTATTTGCCACGACGGGAAAATCCGATATAATAGGATGATTTTTATAACTGCTCACAGTCTGCGATTTATTAGAAAATATATAATCAACTTGAAAACTATACTCATCATACGTAAGTCTATAATAATGATGTATATAAAATCATTATGTGAATCCAGCATCATATATAATTACTCATTTTATTAAGCATTTTATTTTTCACATCTTGTTCTGGTGTTTATAGACCAGGTTTAGAAATTCGTGTAATGCGATCGCGCCAGCGAAACGCTGCACACACAGTATAAAATATTAATGCTTTACATTTTACTGCTGTTGTTTACTGCATGCCAGCGGTATGTGTGGTGTAAGAGTTCCTAAGTGAACTGCGAACTAACGAGCCAAGGCTGATGCTCGGTAAGGAAAAACACGTAAGTGAAACAGTCACTCTGGTTAATGAAAGGAAGTACAGAGTTTAGAGTCACTTTTTTGGATAGCAAAACCCTGTCAGTGGGATAGAGGGGGACCCCGGAGGCAAGATCAGAGATGTGTTGGGTTTCGCTGAAAGTCAGCAAACGACCCCGGAATTGTATTGGTACTGGTAACAGAGGTTTGCAAGGTGATGTTGAGTGTTACTGGAGATCGTGAGAGGAAGGGGGCTTGCGGGCTTTCCGGTATCCCGGTCAAGAGCTATACACTGACACTGCTGTCTCACCCGGCATGAGAGGTGAGAATCAGCCTACGGATGTGGAACAGATGGACCACAGCGGACGGCTGGTGAAGTGAAGGCTGTTAGTCCTGCGCGCAGATGTATGGAGACCTCTGCAAATGTTCGGAAAAGCGACCGGAGTGCGTGTGAGACAGAGAGAGAAAGACACGGAGCGATAAGAGCCACGTCTGAGAAGCCCGGCCATTTACCCCGCCATGCTATGCGGACATCATCCAGCACAGACTGTCATGTGTTTTATTAAAGCACACACCCACACACACGCTGCATGGAGCCGCTGAATGTCAGAGATGTCAGCAGCTAGATACTTAGCATCTCAGGCGGAACTTTCTGTTAAGAACGCAGCTGGGACCATCCCTGCCCGCCCCAGGACAATCACTCACGTAGCAGAGGCATGGATCGCTTTTTTCCCCCCACACAAAATGGGGAATGTCACGCCATTAAAGTACTACTGACAGAAGTTAGTCAGAGTACCCTCAAAGCATGAATGCCTTAATGCGTCCTGTATGAATGATCCACCAATCAAAACTAATGCTCCAGGCTGTCGTTTGCAGACCTATGTTGTTACCATTAGTAGCATTAAAATAAATGCAGTGGCGAGTGATAACGTTAGGCTATAGCCACAGAGCGACGACGTTAAGCGATACCCACTGAGTGATGACGTTAAGTGATAGTCACAGAACAGTGATGTTAAGGAATAGCTGCAGAGCTACAACAGTAAGTGGTAACAGCAGAGTGATGACGTGAAGTGGTCTCCTCACTGAGCAACGATGTTAAGCGATAGTTACAGGACAAAGATGTTAAGAAACAGCCATGCTGAGCAGCAAGGTTAAGTGGTAGTCACAGAGAGACGTTAAGGGATAGCCATACTGAGCGGCGCTGTTAAGCAATAGCTTCAGAACAAAGATGTCAAGCCATTGCAATGCTGAGTGATGACATAAAACAATTTCCATTGAGCGATAACGTTAAGCAATAGCCAAAGAGAGATTACATAAAGTGAACGTGAAAATCCTATGACGCTAAGCAATAGCTGCAGAGTGACAATGTTAAGTGATAGCCATGTTGAGCTATGATATTAAGGGATAGCCATGCTGAGCTACATATATTGTTAGTCACAAAGCAATGACATTAAGTGATAGCCATGCTGAGCAACAACATTAAGTCACAGACACAGAGTAACAGCATTAAATGATAGCCACAAAGCGGCGGCATTAATTGATAACTGTAGAGCGATGATGTTAAGTGATATCACACTGAGCAACAGCATTAAGTGATAGCCGTAGGGCAAAGATGTTAAACAATAGCCATAGTGAGCGATGACGTTAAGCGATAGCCACGTTGATTAATGACGTTAAGCGATAGTCAGAGAATGCTGTCATTAAGTGATAGCCTCATACAGGGACAACCTTAAGTGATGGCCGTAGGTCAACATTGAGTGATGGCGTTAAATGATAGCTATAGAACAACGTCATTAAGTGATAGCTGCAGGGCGGTGACATTAAGCGATAGCCACACTGAGCAATGACATTAAGCGATAGCCACACTGAGTGATGGCTGCATTTAGCAGAAGCCATATTTAGCGGCAGCATCTGGAGACAGATGGTGCTTCTGGACACCCGCTGGCCTGCAATAGCATCCCCATAAGGACGGCCAAGTCCCCCACAGACCAGCCGTAGTGCAACCCTCCACGAGAAGCACAACACACAGGAACTGAACACAGCAGTTATCGCCTTACTTATGGTAACTTGTGGTCTATTAATCTTCAGGCAGATACAACAAAGTCAGAAGTTCTGCTTTGAAAAGTAGAGAAAAACGTGGCTAGCTTATCTTGCCACAGAAGTCTAACAGTTGAATAAATCAATTCCAGCTGTAGCAGGCAGACTAAGGTCAGAGGCGTCAGAACCTTCCAGAAATACCTGCGGAGAGTCCGCCGCTAAAAAGACTTATTTTTCTGCCATTCCGCGGAGCCTGACGTGAACAGAAACTGAAAAGAGAGGCAGCCTTGTGGTCTTTTGGCCGACATGGTGTTCGCACGCGTGAAGAATGAACAATAGCACGCAAGAGCGGGACAGCGGTCCCCAGGGACTGCTGGCAGGGGGCCACAGAAATGCATGATGGGAAGGTGAGAAATGCCCGCGGTGGCCTGGGCACAGTTTCTGGAGAGAGATCGGGGTCTGAACAATCAAGGCAATACTAATGAGGATCTGGCGATGAGGAGCTCGATCATTAAGATGGAGCCGGAGAGGATCTCACTCTCCTGAAAGAGCGCCCCCATCAGGATTAAGTGCAACGTGAGTTATGCGGGAAATTTACTGATGAATCACTCATATTGCGGTGTAAACAGGACCCCCCGAAGCGAGCGGCTCTCACACAGATCATTGCCGTGGGAGGTTCGGACGGCACACTGCATTTTGTTTGTTCATTTTGTTCTTGACGCAGGCTTTATTAAACTGGAAACAGCTGCTGGGGTCGCACTGTTTTTCATATTTCAGAAACTGGCCTGCCTCCCCCTTCAGCACCATGGTACCCTCCCCTCCACCGAATGGTCCCGATGTCCTTGCAGCATAAAGAGAAGAGGGGATCAGTGATGATTCAGGCCCACTGGCACTGGTGGCTTTATATGAGAATCCTTCCAGTGCCGGGACTCCACTGTGACAGACCCGGATCAGGCCCCGGGTGCCCCTCCTGCCAGGATGGACCACAGCGAGGCGAGGATGTCACGGTAATGCCAGAGGCATTTGGGCGCAGAGCAGGTCCAGCCCAGAGGCTCTGAGATGCTTGCCTGTTCCATTTTGGTAAAAAAAAAAACCCATATGAATCCTTCTGATGAAGGAAACCAGCAATTGACTGAAAGACTCATTCGTGGAGATTATCGACATGCAGCAGGGCATTGTTGCGGTACCTCCCAGCTAGCTGAAAATGCGACGCTGTGCCTCGTTCAGGCCGAAAATGTCCGAGCTCTGGCTGCATATTCCCTACCTTGGAGGCAGACAGCCGGAGCATCGCTACCCATTATGCAGAGACGGGGAAAATGAAGCACCCGCTCCCTGAACCTGACTGAAACGCTGCGTCAAGCACACAGCCATCTATCGGCATTGATGGGATTCGCTTGACGGGTTAATTAGTAAACGTCTGCTTTACTGTCCACAGGAGGGGCATGATGACAGTTTGTTGTCTCTCCCGTCTCACAGGAGCGTGTTTTTCTCCAGCCTTTGCTTTGCTTTAGTCCTGTACCCCTTTAGGGTCAACACACCCTTGTGAAGATGTGTCATACTGCACCCCCTAGTGCCTTGGAGGAAACATTGCATCATGGATCATAATGTCAAAATGTCTCCAGATGCTCTGATGGTGAGGACATACACCATATATCTCACTTCCCAGACAAGTAAATAGCAAACAAAGTTACGCATTCAGCTCTGTGGTTCCTGTGCTACTTAAATACAGTAAGTGGCAGATCTACGGACTATATGTTCGGAGGAGTGATATCCCCCTCTGTGTCTGTAATTAGGCTCCTCTGTTTATCATGTTGTTTGGGAAGCACAGATCAATGCCTCCAGTGTTACTCTTACTGTCCGCATGACTTGACACACTGGACCATGCGTGTCTCATGAAGCATGCGTCTGCTTCCAGCATCTATGGCAACAGAAAGTCAGGTGGTCTGTCTGTTCTTCTTTTATTGCTTTGTGATAACTGCAGGAAGCCCCCCCCCCCCAACTGCAGTTTGATGTTAAAATTTTATGCCACAACAGGTGGTCTCTGTAATGCAAGCAAACACAGTCGCTCAGAGTGTTTTCTTCTTCTCAATGTGCTGCTGTTAAGACAAAGCGCAGGGGGACCACAGCACAGCATGTTGGGACAGGTCAGGATACAGAGCCAGACTGGCTGTGCTCAGAGGAGGAGGCAAAGATGAGGTAAAGAGGGGGGAGAAGAAATAGGGAGGACAAGGGGCAGGGGAGGTGTAGAGGGAGGGAGGGGAAAAGGCAGGAGAAGAGGCCAGGGAGGCAAGCGGAATGGGGAGGTGAAGAGGAGAGGGTGAGGCGGGAGAAGCAGGGAGGTGAAGAGGGGAGAGAGGAGGACAGGGAAGCAGGGAGGTGAAGATGCAGGAGAGGAGGTAAGGAAGGCAGGGGAAATGGGGAGGTGAAGACGAGGGGGAGAGGTAGTAGAAATGGGGAGGTGATGAGGGAGGAGAGGGAACAGGAGAGGCTTGGGAAATGGGGAGCTGAAGCTTGCACAGATTGTAAAGGAGGGAGCTGATTGAGTGGGACTGTGTGCTTCTCCTGTGTTACACCTTCCCAGCATGCTTTGATGGGGAGCCAGTATGATTGGTGGTCCTGAAAACCTGGCACAAGCACAGCGTTAATTAGGGAACATGATGGCGACTCGGACCCAAGCCGCACTCTGGCCAGCAGCATCTGAAGGGGCTTTTTCAGAAACAAAGGCAGAGGGAGACTGACGCTAAGTGGCTCTGATGCATAGAGGTGGGAGGCGGAGCGAGCTGATGTTCCAGATCTTTCTCGGTGTTACCGAGTTGTCCCAGGACGCCTGCTTGGAGCAGACGCCGTCCCTGAGGAGCCTGAGCTGGCAGCCTCTGATTATCTCCAGCCTGGATAAACGCTTGTTATCCTTCTCTGCTCAGCTGTCTGGGAATTTAAAAGATTATTTATCAGCGTCTGATTGGATGCGTTTCTCAGCGCCACCATTGTAAGAATGCTGCATCGCTCCCACCCACATTATTTGCAGTTTCTTCTGAAGCCTGGTTCCTGTGCACCAACATCTTGACCTGGTGGAGGGGCGGGGGCTCTCCAAACACACAGCTGGTGACCCATGGGGGTGTGGGGGGGTTTCCACACAGGTGTATCGTTAATGCATTAGGAAATGGAGCATAACTCCACTGGGATTGTCAAGAGTATAATACTCAGGTAAGGAGCGAGCACTGATTACAGCGCGCTGCCGCACCCACCACACAACAAACCACCTCAGGGAGGAGAAACTGAGTGCAGCCATGTGGCGGGTGATACCTCAGCGCCACAGTAGTGGAACAGTGTGAGTTTTTTTCTGGTCGAGTACCAATCCTGCTACCAACGCCCACATTTTCCCTGTAAGTTGGAGGACCTCCTTACAGGGCTGGATGTAGATAAACATCATACCCAGGATGAAGCAATTACAGGTTAAGGGCCCAACGGAGTAGGGTCACTCCTGGCATTCACAGGATTCAAACCAACAAACTTCCAACTGGTGGCACAGATCCCTAGCCTCAGAGCCACCACTCCACCCAGAGTGTATATAATACTCCGGAGATTATTTAGAGTATAACACAACTAGGATTATCAAGATTATTATACTCTTACATTATTTAGAGTAAAGCGCCACTGAGATATCGAGACTGTAATACTTATGAAATTATTTAGAATGTAACGCCACTGTTATTTTCACTCTACTCATACATTTTTTCTAGTATAATGCCACCGGGGTTATCTAGAGTATTATGTGCAAGAGATTATTTAGATTATAACACCACTTAGATTATCAAGAGAATTATACTTTTACATTATTTAAAGTGCCACTGGGATTTTCGAGAGTATAATACTCAAGAGAATATAACGCCACTGGGATTATCAGGAGTACTATACTCTTACATTATTTGGAGTATAATGTCAGTAGGATTATCAGGAGTGTTATACTCTTAGATTATTTAGAGTATAACTCCACTGGGATTATTAAAGCCAGAGGCCAGCACCAATGCCAGCTAACAGCAGCCTTTCCTCTCTCAGCCTACTGAACAGATGGTCCGGTTGTCATGTTGTTGTTCTGGAGTGCCTACACCGCCCCCACACACATACATGGGCCAAGGGCGCTGGGGCCAGTAACGCGCCAGGCAGGGTCCTCGCAGAGCTGATGGCAGGAACAGAACCCACCCCATCGTGTTCCCCAGCTGAGCCCCAGGAAGTTCTGGATGGTTGGGGCAAAAATGAGATCGGTAGGCACCATGCTCATCTGGATTGATTTAGACACCAAATCCCTCCATTGTTCTGCATTTCCCAGTGGGGGGGGGGGGGGGCAGCAGGAACCCTTCTGGAGGTCCTGGAAGCTTCTGCGGAACCAGTTTGATGTCAGGCATCATTATTGTAATGGACGTCATGTTGTTCACATGCTCTGTAACGCCTTGCAGGTGACGTGCGAGCTGAGGACTGGTCTCCATGCCAAGCGCCCAGGACATCCACAGTGTGCGTTTGTACTCAATCGCTGTCCCTGGCAGAGAAGTCGAGACCAAAAGTTCTCATCTGCTGGAGGTGCCAGGACTCCTTCAGCTGTCCCTCAGACTGCACTGGCAGCCAGCAGCGTCGCCATTATCTTGGCAATCAGTCAGGTTTCTATTCAGCTGGTGAGCTGATGCCTAAATCTGACCAAATAAGAACCATCATAGAGCAAATTCAGGTTCCTGTGAAGGCAGTACGCCTTCAGCACCCTTCAGCCACATTTGGGGTATTTTCCTTGGTCACTGGAGTTTTACTTACACAAAAATGTTCTGAGGGCAGAAGGAAAAACGATTGGTTCAGAGAGATAATCAATCAGACTGTAGAGGAGGTTGGGTCCAAGCAACTAGAGGAGCCAGGACCATCCAATCAGATGTCTTGGTCCCACCTCCCCTAGTTGCTTAGATCCACCTCCTATACAATCTGAATAGTTATTTGTCTGAACCAATCATTTTCATTCTTGCCTCAGAACATTTTTATGTAAGTAAAACTACCATGAGCATATTCCTTCACCATCACACTACCTACTGGCCAAGTTAGGCAATGTTGTAGACAGGCCATCCAATCTCTGCTGTATCAAATCCATGCTTATCAAGAAAATACCGCTGGTCATTATGAACAATGTCATTAATATTCATGTAGGACGTATCTCTCCGCTCACGGAAAGGGCAAGTGCTCAGCCAATCAGCTGCCAGCTACCCTAATATCCTGTGATAAATACATTTGCTCCAGTTACTATCGTTAATTTATTAATACATTACAGTTATCAAAAGGAAAACAGTCATTAAACAGTCCCTCACCGTGGACGAAGCAGTTCTTATATTCCCGCCATCGGATGCTGAGCTTGTCACGAAGGTCACATATGAAATAGGTGAATGCAAGTCCAAAGGGATTGCTCTCTTTCTACATTTATTTTTATATCACAAAGTCACATTTCAGTGCTCATTTTTATTTCTTTTCTGAATTCAAGAACCATGGGCTCAGCTTTATATAAAAGAAAATATGGCCTTTTGGTTCCAGTTAGTTAGGTTTCAGTAAAATAACTCTCAGTTCAACATTAGCAGGAAATAACATCAGTCATAGATATTAAAGGAAGAGTGTAATCTTTCCATAATCTCCACAGTTTATGTTTACTCTGGTCATCCGTGCAATTTACTGTGCCTCAACCAGTGATGGGAAAAGTTCTCAATTTTCATGAAAGTACAGATACCAAACCAAAATGTTACTTAAGTAAAAGCCATCCAATAAAAAACTATGCAAGTAAAAGTAATAATTACCTAGTTTTAAAAGCCCTCAAGTATCAAAAGTAAAAGAAATACACATTCAAATCTGTTTATTTAGCAAAAACCAACCTATTCACTCAAGACAGATTTGAATACAGCACTGTGAGTCGCAGTGCAGCACAATAGAGAAGTTGGCGTAAATTTGAACATTTGCAAGTTCTCGCAAATATTGCAGCGTTTGTTAGATTTCGCCTTAATTTCTGCCAACACCTCTGGTCTTGGGGGGGCGGTTATTCAGGGGGATCAGTGTTTCATTACCAACCATCGGAGTGTCCAGCAGGCGGGAGGGACAGGAAACAATGTCAGGGAGCTGAGGGGGACCACGGGGGGGGGGGGGGGGGACA
>JAODJU010000004.1:165006-179048 GCA_026776725.1 Gnathonemus echidnorhynchus
AAAGGAGACAATAAGGACCCACTGGTGTGTGTGTGTGTGTGTGTGTGTGTGTGTGTGTGTGTGTGGGCAGAGAGAGCTGGCGTCTCCACAGTGACCGCTGCTGTGACTCCGAGAGGCCCGGGTTCGAAAGCTGGAGTCTGAGCTTGGAGGGTATAGGGGTCCTGCTTTGCAGAGGGTGGGAGGCCTCGCTTTCAGGGGATGGGGGGGGTCTCGCTTGCAAGGGCCCGTGTTCAACGCTGTGCTCATGCTCTCTCGACCGCCTTCGCATTGAGAGGCGAGATCGATGCCATTCTGAGGAATCGGCAGTGAGTCTGAATCAGCGAGGAGAGAGAAAAACAATAACGGGATTTAAAGAGCGACACGTTTATAAACCGCTTGTCCCAGAGACGTCAGCGAACGGGAGAGTGATGCAAAGCCGCTTAGCCTGGCCTCTGCATTCCCCTGCTCCCTTTGTACCCGACAAAGACAAAATTCCCTGCAGGAACGCCGTTCCCCTGCCCCGTCCCTCTGCCCTCAGCCTTATCGGACGCTGTCAGAAGCCGCTTTTTTCCGATTTTTCATAACTGGAGTGAAGCAGCCAGTCGATCTCTTTTCTCTCAATGTCCGTCAGGGAGGATAAGGTAACGAAAACAGACCTGCCCTATCAGATCAAGGCGTCTGTGCAGAGCGTCAGACTGCACTAATCGACCACCGACCTGCGCTGCTAACGATGGAGAGCTGACCTCCTGCCCCTATTCTGCTCTCCCCCTGGCATAAAGCTGTGGAGGCTTTTGCACATCAAACGTCACCCACGGCACAGCTGAATCTCACACAGTTTTATTGACGCAATTCTCTGTCTCGGAGCTCCTGATGGTGAGCAGCTTCCTGCCTACCAACCCAGCCTGACTACACACCTGCCGTAACACCGTACACATCCGGCCCACTGGTGGTGAGCTGCCGTTTCCATGACACCAACTGGTGCTGCTGGTGCCCCCTGTCCCTCCCGATTGACTGAGCTGAAGGTAGACCACGCCCGCTGCCACATCAGCACCCCCCCAAAATCCATCATGCTCCATCTCGCCGACTCATTCCAGCTGCCCTAGAACAGACTCACTGGGGGTCGTCTGCTTAGCACCAGCAGGTCATCAGGGGGGTCTATAAGCAGGCTGGGGGCGGAGCTTCATTTAGGCGTACGTGACACTGAGAGGAGTCACAAAACCACACAGGGCTTAGAGCAGCACTAGGACGATATGATGTGGTCAGTGTTCACTTTCTGTGCTTAAGTTTACCACTTTTCACTGGAAACTATACCTGCCTCAAAGGTACAACAGCAGGTTCCTCCTGGAGGTCGGAACTGTGAACCTTTGTGCTGGGTATTCACAGGGTTGCCGGTATTGACGCCTTATCCCCGGCCTTCAGCACCAGGGAGGTCATTTGTGAGAAAAATGGAAAAGCTCGTCTCTGATTTTACTTTAAAGACAAAAAAAGAACAATCATTAGAGTGAAAGTAGAAAAAAATCAGTGATATCTACATCTGGAGGGCAGCAGGTGAGGACGCCCATCGCAGATAATGACAGTGTTGTGACACGACGTCATTCTGATAACAGTGGTAAACACAAACACGATGAGAGCAACTTCCCTCAGCTGAAATCAAACTCTTATGTAAGAGGGGGCTGGGGAGGGGGGTGTAATCGCTTTGTTTACTGCTCCTGAAGGCCCAGTTTGACTGATGGAATATTCTGGAAAGGACCTCTTCACCTCAGAGGAAAATGACTGAACAGTGATGGACATCCAGAGTGCCCCCCCCCCCCCTGGATTCTGAGTGGGTCTTTTCCTCCTTCCTTACAGGAATCTCCATTTTCAGTGACATGCCCTGTTCTGCTCCACCATGACTGAATGTTCAACAAGTGGTAACAACCCAATCTGGTCGAGCCTATGACAAGAACCCGGGCCAGCTCCAGGAACACGAGGCGAGTTGGACCGGCCACGGCACATGCACACACACGCACACACACAATGGTTTGTATTCATGTCTTTGTGGGGACTCTCCATTTCTATGGGAAAAACCCTAACGACAACCTTATTCCCTACCCAGCAGTAACCGTAACCATAAGTAACCAAGCAAAATAAGAGCATTTTGGCATTTTTAGTTTTTTGATTGCATTCACAGATTTTTGCGGGGACCTGAAAAATGGTCCTCACAACATCAGAAGAAGAGGTTTTTATTACATTGTGGGGACTACATATCCCCCACAATGTAATAAAAACCTCTTCTTCTGATGACAAACATACCCCCCCCACTGCAACCACCAGTCAGCTGTACCGCCTGAAGAATAAGTTTCCCAAACCTCACACAGCTGCGAGCACAATCAGTATTAATACCACATGATGAACGACCTTTGATACGGGGGCCTGGGGGAAGGGGTCATAGTGGGAGGGGCTCCAGTGTTTCTGCTGCGATAAACATACTGAGCCGAACCCGACCAGACCGGACCGCAGCTGGGGGCAGCAGTGCGGCTGATCTCATCACCCTCCACGCCGGCATCCTGCTGCGAGACTGGGTGCTCTGGCCGGAATGTCGTGGAAGGTCGGGAATCACGCTTAACGCTAAATGGCAGCATCACATGGGGTCTGCGTCATCATCCCCGGGTACGAACCAGGCGACCTTCAGCCCTGTCTGTTTATTCCCAGGATTCCTGCCTGTATTCTGCTGTATTTTCGTTTCTCTCCTCACTGGCCACTGCGCAGCCTATCCAACCCTTGGCTAATTCTCCTGCTTGGCTTCTCCGCCTTTCTGCAGCCACCGAATGACAACCGCGTTTGCGATGGGGCCCTAGTGCTAACTCTGCCCCTACGTGTTGGCTGATCACCGGGCCACGGGCACCGCAGACGGCACTCTCTCGTGGAGGTCTGCTCCCTCCGACCCCGTAGCTGGTCAGCAATGTGACCGCCAGTACATCCGGATGAAATAGCCTCTTCCTGTTCAGTATTCAGGCACCCCCCCTCCCCCTACCAGTCGGTGTCTTGTCCCAAATGCACTTGGGTGGAGACCCCCGTCTCCAGGGACACCCGAAAGGACAGCGGCGGCCTGACAGCCATACAGAAACGGGGCAAACTCTGATTAATTATATTAGCCATTAAATAAACAGAGAGCGAGAGCGTAATGAGAGGCAGATTGGCCGAGGTTTATTTAAAATATTCATGAACTGTGACGGACGGTTTTAATTATTGATAGACCTTTAATTAAGCAGTTTTATCAATGTCTTTTGTTAGTTCGTTATCCCCAACCCAGAAGTCCTCCAGCGATCGTTTATCTCCAGGGCCCGCAGATGGAGACTGATAGCCAGTGCTGGATGTTTTTCATTGGACGCGAGCTGATCTAGGCGTCTGTGCCCCTCACAGTCCCTCCCCCAAAACAGTTCTGACTATGCCATCCCAGTCCTGTTATTGGCTGCACGATAAAGCACACAATGATCCCATTGGCTGCACGCATTAGTTTCCATAGCATTGCCATTGGCTGAGTGCATTAGAGACTGTAGCAATGCCATTGGCTGAGTGCATTAGAGACTGTAGCACTCCCATTGGCTGCACGCGTTGGTTTCCATAGCAATGCCATTGGCTGAGTGCATTAGAGACTGTAGCACTCTCATTGGCTGCACGCGTTAGCTGCGGTACAGCCCAAGTGAACCATGCAGACAGCTGCCAGGATGGAGAGGGTCCTAATCACAGCTACAGCAGCAGCTTCGGTCACCCACCATGACAGATATCAGCCCCTTACATAGGAGATAGTCGCTCTTTCAGTTTCAGGCAATTCTCTCTTTCAGATTCTTCGCTTGAGTGAGATCTGAGGACTTCACCGGTTTATCTCACCATCTCCAGGTGGAAACACAGAAATTCACCGGCCTCCACACTCCTGCTGGGCTCGGTTAGCATCACGTCTGGAGAGGCCACATCCAAATGCAGCCAATCGAGGCTAATGGAGCTGGGATTCATATCATTCTGAGCACAATTACAAAGGCAGCTCGCCAAGGTCGGCCCTCCAATAGCTCTGAGGACCATCAGCCAGATAACAGGAGGCTGTAAACAGCCATCGGCATTGGCGGCTGCATTTGCGTAGCGCTGAGCTCCTGACTGCGTGACACTTTGAGTTCCCATAGATGCCCTTCAGGACATGTATGCCCCCTCGGCTCCATTTCTGACATCACAAGATCAGAACTTTTATCGCCACGCCACCTGCTGTTCAGTGACGGGAAGAGGTTTGGTTTTCACGTACCCCTGCTGTGCCTGAGGCCCTGCGGAGATTTGCATGCTTTATAATCACTAAGTTGGGAATTGGGAAATCTTTGGTGGTCTTTGGGACCCCAGCAGAGTTCCCTCACCATCCTGCTGAAAATATCTCAGATTCACTTGCACCTTCCTTGATGAGACTAACAGGGGGATCCCCTAGTGGACGACAGCTGTGACAGGAACTTTATACTGCAGGTACCAGTGGGATGTGAGTAACTGAAAGTGGGCAGTGTGAGTCCTTCCTGCTACTCAGCCAAACTCACAGCTATCATGCTAGACATCACTGGGGTGGATGTGCAGACCCAGGCATCTGGCTATTTTACAGATGTTGATGCTTATATCCTGCAGCTCCACCAAGGTAATGACGGTGTGTTTGTAGAGCCATGCTATTGTGGATTAAAACTACTCAGAACGTTCTGGTATATGCCACCTTTCTTTAATATCACCCTTCACAGATGAGCAGATTGATATTTATTTAAATAGCAAATAACATGAAGGGCAGCTCTTCCCTATCAAATTTCCCATCATGCCCTGGTTTTGCACACAGTATAGAGTCAGATTTAAAGAGCCTTCCCATCATTCCCTGCTTCTAGGAGCATCACCCTGACTAATGGAGAGTCATTGTTTGCTGTCTTACCTCGCAGTAAAGTGAAGGTCCTCTCTAGTCTTCATACCCAGAGATCAGTTTGATTTGCATATCGATCCCACCTGGTAAATGTTGTGAATTTTAGGTCTCAATTCACAGGGGGTGCGCTAACTGGGCAGAGTGACCCCCGCCCCCCCATACCCTAAAATTAATCTGAGAGAAGATCGATCCTCCGCTGTTGATGCAGTAGACATGCTCAAGCTGCCCAGGTAGACATATGTCATATATACAAAACCAGTGACCTGTTCTTAAATAAGCAGCCAGTAGGTGGCATTATGGCTAAGGAACCGGTTTCATATTTACAAACATATAAACATGTTTGTAGATGCATAAGATTAGATCATTTTTTTCCACCATTCTATAAATTATAGAGCGTAACGGCATTTAGATTGGTTCCGATTAACAGCATTCTTACCCCCGTCGGAAATGACAGGTCACGAGGAGGTCACAGTCGGCTAAATCCAAGCATGACTGATTACTGAGCGATCGATCCCACCTCACAGATCTCCAGAAGCTGATCCGGGCCTCGCTAGAAGGGTTAGCTCCAGTGTCTCTGGCAGATGTCTTGATTATTGTCTGGTCCAGCTGGTGGGGGGGGTGGGTGGGGGTTCCGGCCGGGTTTACGATGCCTCGCACAGCCAGCAACATCAGGACCATTATTAAGAGATACCTGAAGGTCCTGCCAGCACGGTGGCAGAGAATATAAGAAAAAACGATGACGTCACTGTGGCGCTGTGCTGTTATCCTGAATGCTAGGCACTGCACATGCAGACATGCGGAAACTCACATTATCGCAGTAAAAAAAAAAAATGCGAAAAGAAACAGCTCACATCGGGTTCATATCAGTGCTCCCGTTAATATCTGTGTCACGGGAACAACAGTATCTCTCCAAGAGGAATAAACCATCAACAAGATCCACGATGTGCGTCTGAGTATCGATTACATGCTAATGAAAGACCTGGCCTCTCTTTCATTAGTGTAAACTCGTCTAAATGAGCCTCGTTTAAGGAAATGCTCCTGTCAGAAGCACGCGCACGTGTGCGATCACTCTCCGGTGGGCCACCGTTTGGAAATCACTTACCGCCAACGAGGTCGTTTGTATCACCCGTGCAGCTCAATGGCAGCAATAAAGCAAATAATAATAAAAAAAAAGTCATAATGAGATTCTCCTTTTGGCCGGATGGCGAGAGTCCTCAGCTGTTTTCATTCCACGCCGGGTAATTACTGCTAATGAAGTGGCGGGCTGAGCCATGTTCCGCGGCCTCACGGAGAAGGCCCGATGTTTCCAACATCCTCACACCCAGCTGTTTTCATTAGGACGGCGCTCGTTACAAAAACCAAGGAACAAAAAAAGGTCCCCCCCCAACTATGAATACATCCCCCTCAATGGCATCAGACAACCCTGGAACAGCCTGACAGTTATCCTTGGCTGATGTGCACTTATGTTCAAAGTCCAGGATGTATCAGACTCAACAGCACCCCCTGCAGGGCAGGTCTGGAATGTCTCTCCCAGCCTGGGTCTGGACCTGCATTGGGCTGGCCTGGGTCAAGCCTCAGGGTGACTGAGCTCAGTATCTTATACTGCATTGGCACCTCTGCAGGGTTTGGAACCACGCTTGATAAGCCTCCCCAAGTTAATCAGCTAATCAGCTTTTTAAATTCCACCCTGCATACCCAGGATGGAAAGATACAGCCTTCCAATTAAGAAAAAAAAATCTGATATATTTTTTTCACTGTCCTGACACCCAGTTCATCATTAAATTTTTGAAATGTGACTTTTTGAGTTGAACCCCAGACATGATGGCCCCGCCCCTGGCCATAGACCATCCAGAACTTCACAAAGGCTCAGCACCCAGTCTCTGAGCGCTTGGTGGAGTTCTGCCAATCGACAACACAGCACCGTGCCCCGTGACAGGCTGGAGGCCACCGGGAACTCTGGGTAACAACCACATGACGATAATGCCCCCCACTACCCAACAATGAGCTGTCCCCGTGCCAGAGAAACGCGAGCAAGTCAGCAGCTCCGGTTACCGCACGAACAAAACAACTCACACACAGTATTTTAAATTATGCATTTTGCTTGTGTTGTGTTTTTTTTTTTGGCAGCTGGAAGCTGGAGCGTTCTATTGCCATTACTGGCTACATCAGTGGACAGGAATGATAATTCGATCCTTAATGAAAATGGTCCTGAAACAGCTTTAAAATATATCTTACCATTGTTCATTGTTCCTGCCATATTCACTCTGACTCTGAGAAAATGATTAAAATGACTTGTTAATGAAGTTGCCAATTATTTGAGGTTAAAAAACAAAATGAGAGTGTGTTTATTTTCTACACCCAAGGCCCCAACAGCACACAGCTAGATTCTGCTCGCATCAGAAACGGGCTCTAATGATCCGTCAAACGCACTGAGTGCTGGACAGATCCATCTCCTGAGAACCTGGGTACTAACCTCAGAGGCATCCCCCCCCCCCCCCCACACCAGAAAGAAATCCATCGAACTGCAGGCCTGACATCCAGAAACAGAGGCATCAAACTCAGAAGCGAGGTGGGGGGGGGGGACAAATCCCGACGGGCAGTGTGCTGGACGGCCTCTCGGGGACCTTAATTGGTCTCTGGAGAAATGCTCTCATTCATAAACTCGATTGCAGAGCACTGGCCCATGGCAGTTTGGGAGATGCAGGGAGCCGGTACTGGCCTCCCATTAGGGGGCGATGTTACTAACAATGCGCCGAGCAAGGGGACAGAGTGCGGGGCCCCGAGCAGCAAGTCGCTTGGGGAATTCTCTGGGAACGGGGCCACACTCCGGCACCTGTACAGCTACGAAGGTTATTCCTGCTTAACGCAGAGTGGAAGCTCCATGGAGTCGAAACACATTTCCTCACATTTATTACGCTTGAATCGATCTGCTTCCGAGCGACGCGCTATGAGGGAGGTGGCGGTGTCATGGTGAGACCACGTGAAAAGCGTCTCCCCGGCTGGGCGCGACACGGTAGGCTTCCCTGGACGGAGGCCAGCTGACGTCAGCATGCGGTGGTGAGGGGCTCCTCGCTAGCCAGGCGCAAGCTGAGAGTGGGGGGCGGGGACTGCAGCACATCCTGTTTCCAGCCAAAATTCCGTGTGCCAATCTAGGAGAAAATGTCACTAATTACTAACTAGAGCCCTGTGGACGTGTAAGTGAAGCCTTTTCATTCGCAAAGTCACAGCCTTGGGATGGTATGCGGCTCAGGGTAGGACTTGCCATCAGATGGTCGCTGGTTTAAACCCCAGGGTCAGCAGAGTGATGTCACCATTGGGCCCTTGAGCAAGGCCATTAACCCCTAATTGCTCCAGGGACCGTCTGACCCAGCCGTCTCAAAAATGCACCTCGTAAATGAAAGAAAATGTAATGTAAATGAAAACAGGCAGGAGAATGAGTGGTGTCTGGTAGAGAGAGGTTTCATGAAGCATGTCAAATGACCCCCCCCCCCCTTTTTACAGTTAAAATGACCAAGCAGGATAAAAACGCAGTTTATCTAAAGGCTTTCGTTACGCCGCGGTTTGGAGTCGACCAGCTTTAGGAAGGCGGCGTGGATCAAGTGAGCCGCCCCAAGGTATAACAGCAGTTCTGCTGCGGAGATCTTTACCCCTAGCAGCAGGGGGGCCATGTCGCCCCCCTTCGGCGCCCGCAGATTAGCCGTCCTTGGATTAGCGCCCCTACTGTGATGGAAGATCTTTACCACGCCGCGATCTCCAGCTTTTACCCCCCCGAATCCGGCCATGTAGAGGACGGGGCGTTTACACGTGCAGTATTGCCCGCGACCGTTTGTAGGTGTAAAGCAGGCTGCACACCAAGGTGATGGCAAGACACTAGAACGGACCAAAACCAACGAATAATCAGCTCCCATCGAGTGTGAAAATTTGCGCTGGAACACATCGGCATGACTAGAGGTAATGACAAGCAGCCCAATCACAGAGCTCAGTTTCACCGACTAGCTCTGGTGCCGATTCAACATGTTCAATCGGCCAAAACAGAGCCCACAGGGAGGGACGGCATCCGACCGCACACGAGGACGTGACAGGCCGTCACCGACGCTCACCGACGCCCTGACGGCTTCCGATTTGCTGTGTTCCAGGCTTGACGGGTTCAGTGGAATTCTCCGGAAGTTGGGCACAGATACAGTACCAGTCAAAAGTTTTTGCACACCACAGGTTTTTACCACTTTTCTGTTTATTTCATAAAGTACAGATTTTTTTATTCTTGTTCAGCGTTGGAAAGTTGAGTGAACAACTATAAATGAAAATATAAGTCAAATTAAAAAGTTTCCCTTATAACACAGAAAGAGTGTGTAACAGTGCATGTCTGACATCCTATTAGCTGGTTGCGTGGTGATGGCAGAGTCAGATTCTATACTGTCCTTTAACTTTAAATGCACTAGTTAACTGTTTCATCCCATGAAACACAGCAGTAATTAATGTCCCTTGTGGAAAGAAAGCCTCAAATTTTCTCCGCTGTTATAACTGATAGAGGAGGTTACTTTGATGAATCAAAGATATGACATTTTCTTGCTAATAAAGGTACTCAAATGGTGAACATATTTAAATTTATTTGTTAGTAAAGAATACTGAGTGTATTTTTAGTTAGCTAGTAACATAGAAATGTAGGAAATGTCAGTGTGTGCAAAAACGCTTGCCTGGTAGTGTTTGTGTCTGCAGACATCCTCCTCACACACCGCGAGGAAAGTGCACTTTTGCAGGCCTTGTTTCCATGGCTCAGAATGAGTATTTATGATTATAATTACACTGATATCTAGATACGCCTGATTCTTCCTGGAAGGCCAGTAGCTGCAGTTCGGCTACCATCTAAATTGCTGTCTATTATATGCATGTATGTGCCCTTCAATGCACCGGCATCTGATCCAGGGTGTACCCCCATCACAGTGCCCCCTGCTGTCTGCCATAGGCTCCTGCAGCTCTTCACAGTTAGATCACGTTGCCATGAGTGACTCGGCACGTCTTCCCCGGTCAGGGAGGCCGACAGCCAGCCATTAGCAGTAATGAGGGGAATCAGCGAGGGGAGCGGACCGGCGCCAAGGTGAAGGAGTAACTGAGCGCTAACGGGCCCCCTTTGCCCACCCGTCCCCGCCACTCCCTGTCACACACCTGCCAGGAGGAGACAGCAACATCAGGGCTCCATGTGTAATTAGGTGTTTGTTAACAGTTTGTTAACCATTCGTTAACTGTTCGTTAACTGGTCATTAACCGTTCAGGCTGAGCCCCAAAACCACCAGGCGGTGTGGCAGGGTCACTCAAGGTCACTCAAGGTCACTCAACGTCGCTTTTCTTTAACATGCCGGGATGGTGGGGTCTGGCTCCGCAGTAAGACGGGGCCTGGACACACCAGAGGGCCTCCGGGGCAAGGGGCTCTCTGGAATCCTCTCATGGGGTTATGACTTCATCTCGTAGACGTACTTACCTCTGATTCCACTCGCGTAAGCCCACCACTGATCATTACCCCCCCCCACACTCCATGGGGTAGCTGCCCCTCCCTCCACACTAATTACACGTTGGTGGCACCTGCTGGTCGGCCTGTGGCTGATCACAGCTGCCGTTCGTGCTGGATTCAGCCCCCGCGGGCGTCCTGGTTAAAAATACCCAGCCAAATGACATCTTGCTAATAAAGGACCCGTTCTCCCCCCCCCGCAGATCTTCATAAGCCTGCTGAAGGTCCCTGCTCGGTGAGCCATGCGCTACTGGCAGGGCGTTTACCAGAGGGGGGGTTACCGGCTGGGTTCGAGGTGTCCCAGTGCCACTGGGATTCAGGGGCAGGTTTAGTGCCCACACCTAAGGCATATTCTTTGGGACTTGAATTAAAATGCCAGATCCCATGCCTTCTTCATCGTCCAGCCTTCTTCTTCCTCACTCGTTTGTGTTACCGTGGCGTCTCGCAGCACTATGTGGGGGTGGGGGCAGTGAAATACAGTAACAAGGAAACAGGGATAAAAACCAGGAGGCTCAGTAGAAGTCGCATTTTTATAGGATTATTATCTTTGATATGAGGGCTTGTCTGTACATGTGCGCCATGACACCTGACCAGGCGGGTCAAAGGTCAAGCTGTGCTCCACGCTACGCTGACGCAGAAGGTCACAAGGGATGTGTACTATCAGCTGCCTGTGTAAAATCCCTGCTCTGGGGGGAGTCCACAGCGGGGTGGGGTCACTGCAGGTCAACGGAGAGTAGAGTCAGAGACAGATCCCCCAGCACTGCAGGGTGCCCCCCCCCCACTCAGCCTTACGAGGGTGTGACTCTCCTCCAGGTTGGCCCTGAGCTTAGGAGCTGATTTCAATGATGAGCAGATGCTGTAGGTTACCCCAGTGAAAGTCAATATGTTAACCAATGAGAAGCCAGTGATTTGTGATTTCACCTCCCTGTAGTCCAATCACTGACACTAATTCAGTGTTCTGTACATTTGTGTCTCCCATGGTGCTGTGAGTCTCTATGTCATGGGGCTTCAAACCTGAACAGGATCGGATGTGGTTCATCAAAGGCTATTATGGAAACAGAGCTCTGGGGTCTTTAAACATATTTCAGAGTGACAGTCCAGACTCATGCTGGGAAAACCGGGCTCGATGCTGGGAGCTCCTCTCATTCCCAGCAAGGCGTCACCGGCATCCAGCTTGCCCCCCCCCCACTCCATGGCGACGAGCTCAACTCGAGTGACATCCCATGCACCCCCGTGTGAGACGCCGAAACGTGGAGCCCGTTTTCACCGCGGGTCCTCCGGTCTGCTTCCTGCATGGCAGTGTGGCTCGTCACAGAGCTTTAAGGGAGGGAATGGTGATCACAGGAAGCATTCCAGGGCAATACGGCACAACAAAGGGCTTCGTCATCGCATCGAGGCAGTTTGAGAAGGAGCCCTTTGCGGGAGCAATCAGCACCTCCTGGACCCCTTCTGTCTGAGCTGAGGAGCCACCTCAGCAAAGGGGAGGAGTGACATCAATGACAACAATGACAACAATGACACTTCACCATGCATGGAAGAGGTGGCAAGACTTGCTGCCTGGTGAAAGTGCAATAATCGCTCTCGTAATGTTGAAAAGACAAAAGAGATGATAACAGACTTCAGAAAAACAAACGCTGCCCACCCACCTCTCGACATTGATGGTGCCGCTGTAGAGAGGGTCAGAAGCACCAAGTTCCTGGGTGTCCACATCACGGACAACCTTACCTGGTCCCTAAATACAGCCTCCTTAGCCAAGAGATCAGCCACAGCGTCTGCACTTCTTACGGAGACTAAAGAGAGTGAGACTCTCCTCTCCGATCCTCACCACATTCTATAGGGGAACCATTGAAAGTCTCTGCAGCTGCATGACTCTCTGGTACAGGAACTGCATGGTTTCACACTGCAACACTGCAGTGGTTAGTGAGGGCAGCAGAGAAAGTCACTGGGGTTCCCCTACTGCTCCTGAGGGACATCTACCACAACCACTGCTTTCACAGCGCCAGTAACGTTGCGGAAGACCTACTCCACCGACTACATGGACTTTTCTCTCTATTGCCGTCTAGTAAATGGTAACGAAGCTGTGTGACAGCTTCAAACCACAAGCCATCAGAATTCTTACTGCATATTCATGCTAAAATCTCTTCCTAGCCAAATGCCATACTAGTGCACCACCTCACTGTATTCTTCCAAATAATTCCATTATAATCTCAATGGCACTCGCGCTTCACCTATAACACTCAACAAAAGCCGCAATAATTTCCTTTTGTGCAATAATTGATGTCCAACATGCTGTTCATTCTCCTTATATTTAAAACATGTGTACAGAAAGTCCTGTATCGCATATCGTCTCACCGGTTAGTGTCGTTTTTGTCCTTGTCATATTTCGTTATATCTTACTGTGTATGTTGCTTCGCGGCTCATGGAGAAACGCTGCTTCATCTCACTATGCACGTGCGCACAGCTGCCGATGACAATGAAGCACCTTGAAGCTTGAACGGGGGGAGCGAGGAGGCTGGGAAACGGGCCGGAGAGCATCGGCGTAGCCTGCCGGCGAGAGCTGGGACACGGCACCTGCTCCCAAGATGCCATTATCCTCTTAATCGGAATTCCTTCTAATTAACGAACGGAATGTTACAATAATTAAATCAGTGTATGCAAAATTAATGCTAATGTTTGCTCAGAGCTATTAAAGAGCTTTTGCATGTTTTATCCTCCAGGTTTTCCTGATTGTGGCACCATTAAGTGTGACAAATACAATTTTATAAAATGGTCAAATTACCTGGCGTGAGAGCGCGATATGGCAGGGGGACAAAGGCGTCACGCGTTACGGAATTAAGGCCGATCTAATGGCATAAGAATCAGGACAGTAATATGAGGTTTGTTTAGTGTTTTCATGTGGTTTAAACAGCATTGATACAGATGTAGTTTGGTGCTCAGAGAAATCGCGAGTGAGGAAGACGACAGGAGCTGTCATGTGGCATGATGAGGAGACCCTCGTCCCTCGTCCCTCGTCCCTCGTCCGAGGCCAGCAGCCGTGCTCATGGGGGCCCCGAGATGGCCGGACGGCACAGTTCCAGCGACAGGTGTGCATGAGAGAAGTCATGCAGTGCTCCCCAGATGTGGCGCCATCTGCTGGAAGGTAAAGGAAAGACAGGTAGCGGTTCACGAAGGACAAACCAGCACACGAGCGCGAGATAAGACCAGCCGCAGAAGAAGGAGGTGGCACTGTATCTCTGACGTGTTCAGTGCTCAGCATGGAGTGTCTCTAAAACGCGTCTGAGCAGAATCGTAATGCTGCAAAAAAAAACCTTCTCTGGGTTGCTGACCCATGTCACACGTGTTTGCATTTGTTCCCGGTCCCATGATTTATGACCCGACTTCTCTGCCCTCTCGCAAGCCATCAGCCCAACCCCCAACCCCCCGCCCACGCGCTCCCATCGATTCCCATTTATATCTGAGCACTGCAGGCAGGATAACGACTGACCAGCGACGACTGAACCAGACAGACAGACAGGAGCAGAAGAATCGCACTGGCCACATGGAAAATGTCGGTGTTGATTCTGTGACTGGGGGAATGCAAGCCGCAGAAAGCGACACTGCGGAGGGAGCGGCTTTGGAGTTGGAAGGGGGATGCCTTTATAATACAGT
>JAODJU010000004.1:179148-189206 GCA_026776725.1 Gnathonemus echidnorhynchus
ATATTTCAAAACATATTTTTAGTAATATGCAATGCTAAGTGCTTTATGTGGGCAACTTTAAAAGGATCCCATCTGCACTAACAACCCCACACATCTGCCATTTAACAGTCGGGGGGCGCCAGAGAGTCCGGCAGCTAATGGGCAGGAGATGAGGGACGCGACCCTGTGACATGAGCAGACAGCATCATGTAGATGCCACTCCAGCATCCTCTGCCATGCAGGCATCACCAGAGCTGCCTCAGAAGGTGGACCGGTCCCACTGTCCAAATGTCTCCAGTGATTTCAGAGACCCATGACCTCTGACCTCTAAGCTCCGCCCCCACCTTGTTTACACTACAGGCAGCTGCGGATTTTTTTCCTTCATAATTTATTCATCTTCTACTCCTTTCTCCCTCTCTCCTTCTAGCCCAGATGTTCATCCGCCACCCTTTTCCTGTTGAGGATCTGAGAACCTTCTGGATTAAATCTTGGACGTGGAAACAGTTTGCACTCCTGCGTGGTGTTTCCACCCATTCGTGTGCTGATGGTGTGTATCTTAAGGCTGACACTGTTTTTAAAAACCTTGCTGAATATCATTCCTTCATATTCCGGTGGTCAGATGACCGTCTGTTTGGTATTTAGAGTTTAATGTGTTTGAACAACTTTAAAAATAGACATCTGAAAATAAGACTGACCCCAACCTTACCTCTCTCTGCAGCAGCAGCAGCAGGGAGCCTATCTCAGTATGTGCTATTCTGCTCATCACACACACTCATGCGGACGGATTCAGCTCCCAGCCAATGCCAAGTTGAATAGCACTCCCTCCCCCCACCACAGAGGGCGCTCTAACCAGAGTCACACCCTGAAAGCCATTATGGAACGACCCCAACACAGCTTCCCCACAAACAGGCTATGTTATTTTGATATTGTTCATCTGTGGAACCCAAAACCAGCCCTGTTAATTCAATGTAATAAACTCCTCTTTTTATTTGCATTAGTACTGAACGTTTACCATATTCCCTCGAATAAAAAGTGGGATTCAATTGAAAGCCAAGTCTGAGATAATGACCGGGGGCCTGATCAATATAAATAAACAAATGCAGGGACCCAAATGCAGGGGGGGGGTCTCATTCATAAAGGCTTCATAAGAAGGGAAACATTCGTACGTACATTTATACGAAGATTTTGGGATTTATAAACAAACAACATAAATAAAACGTGCACTTGCACAGTTACAAACGGTCCAGAGCAGTGGCACGAACATTTTGGAAGAAACAGAAAAAAGCTGAAACAGAAATGTGTATCTAAGCTGCATTGATTCAGTTTTAGCTCTTAGTGAAATTTGCGTTAAATAGAATAAATAGAGAAGTGGTAAAATCCTGTGGTGTGTAAAAACATTTGACTGTACTGTATCTTATAGACAACTAACATTCAGCATTTGTTTCATTGCTTTAAATGAAGGTCTATTCACATGTATTTCGTAGAATTACGTAGAGGTTGGGTACTGTAAGGCAGGCTAAGCTGTGATGTTGTTTGTTTAGGTCATATCCTAGTTTTTCAGTTCAGATTTTGCTTGCAGCTACATCTGATAGTTTTTAAATATTTGATGGTGATGTAAAAAGGAATGTCTGTTAATGTTAATACCTGGATTATGTCATGTGTTGCTTTTATGCCGTGACACCTGGGCGTATTTGCAGCAAACTCTGGTACATGACTGGTCAAACTACGCACAAGTTAAACTGATCATATGGCACTGATGAAAAGTTAACTTTTAAGGCTACACTTTAGAAATCAATTACTGCTACCGTTAGCCAGCTGTTAAAATTTCGATGGCCTTGCAATACTGTAATGTACCGTTACACAGTTCAAGAGCACATTTCCAATAAGTGTAGCCAGTATGTTTTACAGGGTTCAAACTGAAACAACGGTAGCGTTTGATTCATTCATATATAGAATTTGTACTAACAGCGTAATGCAGTAAAAGAGAGAGAATTAGAAGTATATTCTGCCTCTAATATAAGCCTGCCTCAAATAAACCCTTGTCCCTTCTGCATCTTAAGACCTGCTTCTAATACAAGGCTGACTCAAATAAAGGCCTGTCTCTTCAAGGCTTTGGTAAAATAAAAGCCTGCCTCTAATACAAGCCTGCCTCAAATACAGACCTGTTCTTTCCGCGGTTTAGTTAAATAAATGCTTGCCTCTAATACAGGCCTGCCCCATATAAAGACCTAACCCTTCGTGGCTTAGGTAAATAAAGGCCCCGGCCACTATTTCAGGAATTATGTTATATCACATTTATTTGTCAGATGCTTTTGCTCCATCCAACATACTAGTGATGAACGCTTGGGGGTCAGGGAGCAGGGTTAGCCAGTGACCCAGGAGCAGCTGGGGTTAGGGGCCTCGCTCCAGGGCCTAACGGTGACATGATTACTCTCCCACCTACGGGATTCGACCCCGTGACCTTCCAGACATGGGCACTGATCCCCACCCCGCTACGCCACACACTGTCAACAATGTGCCGCATATCCACAGCCCCGCCCACCCTCTGTTTTTTCTCTCTCTCTACCTCTAAACCTCTGGTCAAGCAGGAGTAATTAACATTCAGACCGAATCAAAATCAGAATCAAAATCATCATCCACAGAGACCTCAGCCAATCAGATGCTGTTGATCCATGCACGTGAAAGTCGTGCACGTTCATTGAGTCGGGTGGATGTCTGGGGTTAACTGTGTGGACTCTAGGGGTCTCTGACAGAGGCCTGCATCCACTGTGGGATGGCGGGGCTGTACATCACGAGGAGTGTGGGGGGGGGGGGGGCTGTTGGCTTGTAGTGACAGAGAAAGTGTGACGCACGAAGTGGAGCCAGTGTGAAGCTGTTCAACCCCCCTCTCCTGTCCACGGGAATTAATGAGGCCAGGAGCGGCGTGCTAAATCAAAGAATTAATTTGCCCCCCCATGCATCGTACACGTCTGACAAATCCAATTTCCGTCGCTCCAGCCAGTATCCACCGCACCTCACTGAGCACAGGACCAAGACCAGCTACTTGGGGGTGGACTTATTGTTTCTGAGACCCCAAAAAGTCAGTCCCCCCCCCAGAGATAATTCAAAATCAAGGGCTTGCGAGCCGAGTCAGAAGATAGCATCTAGCTAGCTTCAGCATCTCCTAAATACGGAACAAATTTATTTAATATTCGGTGTAGTGGCTGTTTGTGACCAACAGGGGGACCCCAAACCCCGAGGGCCCAACACAAATGCGTGGTTTGAGTGGTGGCGAACACCACCACTGCAGCAACAGGGGACTCCATCAAGAACTGTCCGGAAAAATCAGCGGACCTCATGGCGAGCTGCCCGAGGTGCTTGCTGAGGATCTCGTTCCCGCCGGAGGTGTGGTACTTTCCGGAATGAGAGGAAATGGGAACTGAGGCATTCGGTACGACCCGCGTGGGGCGGCAGGGTGTCAGCTAGGTGTCATCAGCGGCCCATCTGCTCCCGGCAAGTTTTACTCTTGAAAGGGAACCGGCAGCAAACCTCTCAGCTTTGTTCTTAACGAGCCGCAGCCCAGAAACTTCTCCCAGCTGGACCGTTGACTGCCACCCTCTCCAATTACGGCTCCTGGCCCGCTCCGACTGCCCCCCCCCCAGTCTGGCTCTGCTCCTTCCCGCCGTCTTGTCCACTCACCAGCGTCGGTCATTATGAAACACTGAGAGGAGTTAGCAAGACAATGCCGCAGGCAGGTACAGCGGGGGTGAGAAGCAGCAACCCTGCCGCCATGTCTGCCTGCTACCCATACAGATGCTGGAATGGGACCCCATTTACCCAGACAGCCTGCTGCTACAGGCCAGGAACCAGACCCTATCTACCAGTGTAGCCCCGTCTAAGATCCAGAACTCAGAACCTTCACATGATTTGCCCCGCAATAGGCGCAATGCGCATATTTACCAGCGGCAGAGAGTCAGTAGCAGAGGGAGAGGCACCCGCACACACTGGCGGTGTGGGGATAAGCCGAGAGAACCTGGGATGCCAGCGTAGTAACAAGTACCGACAGCCAGGGGGAGCCCTCAGTTACTCTGAACCTGAAACAGGAAGAACAGATTAGAGCAGGGGGTGGCCAATCTTATCTGCAAAGGGCCGGTGTGTATGCAGGTTTTTGGGATAACCTGTAGGTCAGCTGTTCAAACCCAGGTGTGAGGACTCTTCAGCCAATCAGTCCTCTAATTAGTGATCTAATTAGGGAGCTGCAGCGAAAACCCGCATACGCACCGGCCCTTTGTGGATAAGACTGGCCAGAGACCATTAGAGATCAGATTCCACCAGTGCTTCATTCAGGAGGCTCCTCAGCTATGCAAGACAAAAGGAGCTTTCATCAGAAGTAATGAAACCGATTAGGACTTGAGATGACTCAGGTGGGGGGTGTATGTTAAAGGGTGACACATCCCCCTCCCACAGGAAAATTCCCATCCTTTCCCAATCCTGCAATAGAGTTAAAAAATCCAGTGCCATCCCAATTCCAGGGGAGGGAAGGGGGGTGATTTCAGGATTGCAAACCTAGCTAATCACTAGGCTATGGTTTTGCATCAAGTCTAATATCAGAGTAAGACCGCAAACACAGCTGCAGCCATGCAGCAACACTCCCCGCAACGGAATCCACACCCGCCAAGCATGTATTCTAACCCGAGACACAAGCACGCCTTTCTGTCTGTGTACGACCTTTCACCTCATCTGCAGTCCACACGGCAGCTCTATCACCATGCATTCGCAAATCGAAAACTATTCTCTTACCTTCCATGTTTCACCTCACACGTGTCTGGTCGCGCTTAATGTGAGATAACGTCCATATTCGTAGCATTTCGGTTTTGATTTTCACTAGGAGAGAGTCATTATGACCAGACACGTCTGAGAGAAATTCAGTGATTATTGGTATTGGAACATTTAGCCACATTTATAATGACCAATTTTGGGAACTTAAAAAGTCAACGACACAGCTAGCATTGTGTTCAAAATAAAGAAAACAGCGTTAATTTACATTAGATAACCATGTAAAAACTGGCCTGTTAATATATTTCCCGCTTCCTCTAGTGTTTATGTGTCCCCATATCCGACACCAAACCACAGCAAAGAGGAAGTAGCCCACCAGGAGATCCAGCTCCCCGTCTCGCCACACTGACCATTTGCAACCTGAGTTTCTGGCTAAATAAATTGCTAGTGAGTAGCATTGGAAGATGCTAGCTAGCTAGCTGGTTAGCAGAACATGTCGCTTCAGCATCTCCTAGATAAGGAACATGATTATTAAATGTTTAGCGTAGTGACAGTTAGTGGCCATCAGGGGGACGCAAACCTTGGGGGCCCCACACGAATGCCTGGTTTGAGTGGTGGTGAATACCACTGATGGTTACGCCCCTACCCATGGGACAGTTTGGGCATCAAACGTGTTCAATGCAGGGTCTTCCTCCCACAGAACCCTCACCAGGCCTGGCTGCTTTTTCCACATCTCTCTCCTGGAAAATGCATTCCAGACAACCCAGCAGCATGGGGAGACAATATACAAATAATGAAAAACGGGAAAAGAAAATTGTTCCATGAGAAACACCTACGAGCAAAAACAACCATTTCATCTGAACGTATAAATTAATTTAGTGTTTATTCCATCTGGCCCTGCGGAAATCCACACATCGATCGTTATGTTCATATCGAGATCTGCATGCTTCTTACATTTCAATAAGCAAATTCTCGAACTCGGCTGAATCCAAGGGAAATTATGCTGCTGAAGCATCTTGGCCGTGGTGGGACTGGGATGTCAGTGCAGGACAGCTTTGCCCGGGAACCTCCATAAACCTACCGGCCCTCTTCAGAGACGGCAGCATGTTGGAGTCGGGTACCTGTGTCTCTACACGTGGCGGTGTCTCTGTAAGTAGCTAACGGTTGTAATATTTGACCCCACGCACCAGCCAGCTGAGGCTGAGAGGGACTTACGGGGGGGGGTGCTGAGGTGGCACAGTGCCGTTCTGAATCCCTTCTCTGCCCTGTATGTGAGGAGACGTCGCGTTCTGACGGGTTTCCTCTGGCTGTTTCTCAGTTCAACGAAGAACTGGCCTCTCTACATGACCCGCAGCGTGCGTTTGCCCCATAATGGAGCAGAGGCGAGGGTTTAACTTGTTCCCTTTAGAAGGAAAGTCTTAGCTTAGTAGGCTAATCCTCATGGTTACACTCACAGACAGGAACGGATACAGCAGTCGGTAAACAAAGGGATGTGCGGGTTTAACGGGCCTGATTTGCGACGGGTGGAACCACTGCAAATGGCTAAGGGGGGTGGGCAGGTGCAAGTGAGAAGTTGGATGAAACCACTGCAAACGGCTAACAGGGGTGGACAGGTGCAGGTGAGAAACTGGATGGAACCACTGTACAAGGCTAAGGGGGGTGGAGGGAAGAGGGGAGAGGCACCCTACTCCTCAGCAAAGAAGCACCAGAGAGAGCTCAACTGGAGGCATGAGGGAAGGGGGCTGTGGATCAGTGCTGGGCCTTCACGGCGCTAATTAGCACTTAGTGGTAAGTTTCTCCACACTAACAGTCTCTGCAGGGAGGGGGCCTCCTGGTCTCTCTGTTCACTTGCGCTCTTCAACTGGGTCAGAGGTCAGTCATTAGCAGAGGCGAGGAACAGCGCAGACGGCAGGCCGAGTTGACGATAACTGCACCGGTGACGTTAATGAGGACGGAGGATGACACGAAGCGGCCCGTGAGGAGAAGCAAAAGCCTGCAGAGAGAAGCCCTCACAAGAGCCTTAATTAGGATTACTGCTCTGATTCGGCCAGCCTTCAGAGCGAGATAATGCTGGACGCTGCAACCCCTGCGGCTCCATCCAGCTCCACTAATTACGTGGAGGTAATCAAGGTGGCCAATCATCGACCCTTTCGTTAACCGAGCGCTCAAAACGGCATCAATTAAGCGAGAGAATAAGCGGCAAAAGCACTTACAGGGAACCTAGGACCGTCCGCATTCCACAGGGGCCCCGTGACGACTCGTGCGGCAGAATATCATTTCACCGCTTCCCCCAAAGAGACTTACAGCTACTTTGATGTAATGATGATCCACAGGCCGTATGTAGCGTCGCTGTACTGACGCAGCAGAGATGTTGCAGGGGCTGAATTAGCATGTAGCCAGAAAGTGAGCCAAAGTACAAGCATTCCTTTGAAAAGGCTCAGCAAATGTAAGCAATTAGCGAGTTTAGCGTCGTCAGCATTTAGCATATCGCGAAGACGAACTCCGCCGGGCAGGAAGCCGCCACGTGACACTGGGCCGCTCACAGGAAATGCTTCTATTCGTCTGAGCAGTTCCCTAATAGCTGGATTTGGGCCTCATCAAAGGGGTACTGGTACCCCACATGGGCTGTCAGTAGCTATTGGGGTCGGAAAAATAGCTCATGCTCCCGCTGGTGGTTCACATGGCCGATCTCCTCTCCTTCTGGATGGCTGGACACCCACAGGAGCAGTGTCCTCCTGATGTTATGGACATCAAGCCAAAGAAAGCTGGTGACGGACAGCCACCTATCAGAGGAGGGGGCGTGGCCATGACACCAATCACACACAAGCGGGTGCCAAACACGCGACAGCCTCCGACTCCCACGATTGCTACCCAGACACTGCTCTGCGGTGTCCCGCCTCACATTACCGCTGGGCCCTTTCATTCCATCTGCTCCAACAAAAACAAATCAGAAAATATACCCTAAAGCGACTCAAGTATTACGGACATAAGCACTGAGAGGAGGCAGATAGAGTTTGGAAAGACACCCCCCCCTGTTTTCCCCATTTCCCACGTTACGTAACCAGCGAGGTGTTCCGGAGCTTTCTGGGTCGTCACAGCAGCACTAAGCTAGCATTAAATTCAAACGTATAACGCCGCGATGCACATGGCATCGTACGTGGAACTTTCCGGGCTGCGTTCTCGGCCCCGCAAGATGGCAAATGTCCCCAAAGGACATTTATTCGTGTAGACCGATGGGGGGGGGGGGGGCGCACTCATGTGTGGATCTTCGCCGACACAGTGACCAGACACCATCCTGCCGAGAGCCTCGGAAGGGTGTCTAGGCAACCGGGTAAGATTAAACGGAAATAATGAGAGTGCATTGTGTTAGCGCTGTATTAACGACATGCTGGCGCTGCACTGACGCTAATCGCCCGTTAATAGACTGATGGCGGGAATGCAGCGGGCGGCGGTACGTCCTAATGGCTGTGTGAATCCCGACGCCCTTCAGGAACGTGTTTCAGTCAGACCGAACTGCCACTGCCAAGCTACAGAGCACTAAATAAAAACCCAAACCTCCTCCTCAATCACACTGACCCAGCAAACGTGTCAAGTCTGGTTACAGGTTTATTCACAACAGCACAGATTAGACCGCCACACTTCCTGTGCCCGTCGGCCTTTGTCAGATCCAGCAGCCACGCAAGAATAAGGTGGCAGGCCAGGTGGTCTTAAGCTGTGGGGTCCCCCTGTCCCTCCCCATCAAACAGCCGTCATTCTCCATAGGGAGGGAACGCCTGGAGCGTGGGCTGAATGGATGCGGAGCCAATTTCCAGGGATACAAGCCGATTGACTGGACTGTGCCCCTTCTTT
Source organism: Gnathonemus echidnorhynchus (assembly GCA_026776725.1). Taxonomy (NCBI): domain Eukaryota; kingdom Metazoa; phylum Chordata; class Actinopteri; order Osteoglossiformes; family Mormyridae; genus Gnathonemus; species Gnathonemus echidnorhynchus. Next base: position 187,732 of record JAODJU010000004.1, read on the forward strand.
TCCGATGCCCTTACCTTACATAAAGACAGGAAGTGACATCGTTTACGCCACTGTTCCTGTTGTCATGGAAACCCGAAGACACATGACAGGTGACTGAGAAAAGTGGTTCAAAAAACAAATTAAAAGTCTTAAGGCAAAACTTGAAATGAAGTAGTTTTGCTGTGTAAGCATTCCCCTGCCCTACTGCTAGCTAGTGCCAGTTAGCGCTGGTTGTCAGACGGGGAAGCTGTATACGTGACAATTTAGGTGGCACCAGCATCACAAACACAATCAGGCACCCCGTGTTTCGTCTGGCCCCGTCTCCAAGCTGTTTGCCCCCTCCGTCTGCGCCGTAATTGAAAGCCACTGTGAAAAGGGCAACAGTTCAAGACTCCGGCTACGGCCGCGATACCTCACTCCAGAGAACCAGCCGGTTTGGCCTACCGTTGCCATGACAACCCTCAGTCCGGTCACCATGGAAACGATGCTCTTTTCAAGCGAGGGAACAAGATGCACGAGAAACCCTTCAGACGTCTGAGTCTATAGCTTCTTTAATAAACATTCAAAACGTGCCTTTCATTCGAGATTTAACAAGAAAACCAGGCTAGGACATTCATTACAGAATGCTTTTACTCACACTTGCATGAATTCATGGGATTTCAAAAGGACATTTAAACATAAATTCAAGGGGGATTAAGAAAAGAATAAAATGATCAATTGCACCTCCTGCCTAAATAATAGAAAACAATGTTTCTCCCAGTGCAGCTCTCCTTTTAAACAGAGCTGCAGCACGGCTGTAAGTCATGTAAATGACCTGCCAATCTCTGATGTCCGTCCACACAAGATCGATCCAGTACAGGCCACTGAACTCGTGCCATTGATTTTTAGGTGGCATCAACAAATGCCGTTTGTTAGCGTTGCTCCATCAGGCTAACGCATGTGGAAAATTCCATCGGAAAGCCGTGCTTCATTGTGGGCTCTGTTATGGAAAAAAAACCATTACGGACTATTAAGGACACAAATCAACGACTAGTGTAATATAGATTTTCTTACGCGTGATGGCGACGTATTAAACCAATTTGAAAGGCACAGCTTGTCAGATATTAGGTGGAGCGGCAGAGGCAAGCTTTGGCTAATCACACGTGCGGTCGGTGAGCCGTCTTGCCGTAGAAATGTCCGGAAGATAGCTGAGGGAAAGCAGGGGTGCTGGACCTGCACCTCCATGACCTCAGGTTTGATGGAGGCCAATAACTGCATCCACAGGAGCATGTCGTGCCTGGACGAGGACCTGGGGAGACGTCTCTTTATATTCCCTTGACTTAATGCACCGTGGCCCCCTGGTGGACAAGAACCAAACACACAGGGGAGGCTGAAAAGAAAATTACAATCCCCAACCTCAGATCAACGCTTTTCGACTGGAGTTTCCTCCCAAAAACCCTCCCGTTAGTGTTTTTAATTCAATAACTCGTATGGGGGGGGGGGGGGGGGGGGACAAT
>JAODJU010000004.1:204296-216328 GCA_026776725.1 Gnathonemus echidnorhynchus
TGTTTGTTTGGGGGGGGGGGGGGTGGGGCGTGGAAGAGGTTGCACAAAGCAAGAGTTTCACCCATAACTGGGAATTCCTAATATAATACAGAAACAGCCAGATCATCCATGACCCAACAGGACAGACCAAAAGACAGCTGAACAGCGTCAAACATTTTATTGTCGAAAAACTTTCTTACAGATATGAACTGTACAGTTTGAAATTAAAAAAAGTTTCCCCTTTAACATGTGAAAAGCACCTTTGAAAGTCACACAGCAGTACAGATGTACAGACTAGTGTTTACAGTTAACATTTACACGCACCTGGTGGTGGTCAAACCTTACATAATAACTAATGTCGGCTTCGGCCAATGAAGCTCCAAGTAGGTTAAAAAAAAAAAAAAAAAAACTGTGAGCGAGCCAATCGTAACGTGTACTTCAATCTGCTCACGCACCACTGGATGAGAGACACTAGGGACCGAGGAGTAGCAAAGCAGAGGTTTGTTTAGTAGAAGCTGTTAAAATCATCCAGGACACAATATTCCCTTGTTCAGAAAGACCCCCACAAGCCAGCTGCCAGTATATATATATATATATATATACACACACACACACACCGAGGTAGACAGAAACACACACAAACTCCACACAGGCCAATCAGCAACTGAATGAGATGGAGCTTCATTTGCTGGGCTGACAGAGGGCGGGGCTTGTCCCTGAGATTGACAGCAGGGGGAGTGACTGTTTCATGACTGAGCATAATCTCCAAGGTGGGCAGAAGCAGTGGCAGGCGACTCGGGATAAATGGCAGCTGTGTGAAGAGTGAAGTGCAGCACAGAGGAGAATGTGGCACAAAGGCCAGCGTTCAGGCACAGGAACGGCAGGCGTTCAGTGCTGGTCACAAAGCAAACAGCTCGCCGGCAATGAAGCATGTCAGCCTGAAACGATGACAGCAAGGCGTGTGTGAGGCTGGCAGACGCTGTATAGGAATGTCACACAGCCCATTATGCTTGCCTGGAGGGGGAGGCTTCTGGAAAATTCAGTGGGAGGCATGAACGCCATCAGCTTGGTTTAAAAGGCTTAACACAAAAAAAAGTTAAAAAAAAAAAATAAAAAAATCCGGGAAGAGCTTCAGAGAGAGTGGAACCTGCATTCTGTGTCATCCGAGCGTGATGGGTATGGAGAACAGGCAGTGGGTTCCCCCCGCCATCAGGAAGGAAACACAACGGAGCCAGAGACCCTTAAAGCCGTGTTTCCCAATCCGGTCCTCAGGGAACCACAGACAGTCCACGATTTTGCTCCCTCCCGGTTCCCGAGCAAAAATGTGGTCCGTCTGTGGTTCCCTGAGGACCGAGCTGGGATACACTGCCTTAAAGGAATCGCGAAGGGGGCAGACTTTGGGGGGGCAGGCTGGGATGAGAGCTGGACAAATTCCATGTCTCTTCTGACATGACCAAATTTCACTAACACCACCAATAATAAATTATAAAAAAGACCCAAAAGTGATACACCAAAGGCCATTGTTATGGTCCGTAACAAGAGGCGGGGCTTTACAGTTCTAGCTCTCCCATTGGTGGAGCCAAAGTCACAAAGGAGGGGCACATACGGCTTCACCCCCAACCCGACATAAAGGTCTGGGCCTGTGTGCTCCACCCACTATGAGATCTTGCAGTTGCCCTTGGCATAGTTCTGAGGGGGGCTCTGGGGCAACCGTGTGGATTTGGAGCGCTTCAGGCTGCTCCCCTTGCTGGCCCCGCCCCCGCCCCCACCACTGCCCCCGCTGGCCAGGGAATACGAGCGGCCGTGCATCATGACCGCGTTCATGCCGTTGACCATGGAGAAGGACTTGAGGTGGCTCTTGATGGCGACAGGCAGGGGCAGCTTGTCGATGAGGTGGACGGGGGTGCAGGACACGATGGCGCGGCAGCACAGGTCCTGCAGGCTGAACACTGGGGGGGGGGGGGGAGGGTAACCGGAGGGTCACACACCCACGTCCATCCGAAAGCATTCAAGCAACAGAACAATCCTACCCGTAATGCACCATGTCAAAGTATTAGCCACACTCTCATAGGACATTCTTTACAGTATAAAGTCCCCCTGCCCCCAGACAGACCCACTATACCACTGATGGAAGTTACAGCATTACTCATTAAGATTACGTTTAATTAACATTAGAGATTAATTAAGACTCCAGCGCTAGAAAACCACTCTGATTGGCACAAAGAGACATTGACATAAACCGCCTCCCACTGCAGCTGGAAAGCTCTAGACCTCCAAGCACTACTGGGACCACAAGGTCCAGACCCCCACCTCCACCCCCACACCTCATCACACTGATGTAAAGTTTACCTAATTCAGGAGCCTCACTCACCAGGGATCAATAGTAATTTAAATCAATTTCTGACAATTACTCAATTGAGTCAATTACTCAAACCCCCTCTGTCCTTAAGTCCCACTCTACAAGAAGGGGGACAATTACCCCCCACCCCCCACCCCCCCCAGTTCACGTACGAATCAGATGCAGCAGGTGGAGGTAACATAGACGTCAGTCTACATCTTCGGCAAAGATACAAATACAGGCAGAGACACACGAGACCCGGTTTGGGAGCTGAAGGGGCTGGAGATACCTCGGTTGGGCCTCCAGAACTTCTCCATGCCGTGCCTCATGAGCACGATGCGGGACAGCTCGGTGAAGGACTCGATGACGTTGAAGTTGCACAGCGGGCTGACCTCGAAGAAGGTCATGGCGTTGCGCTCGGCGTAGGAGCGGGCCTGCTCCGTGGGCACCCGCCGCTTGAACGCCAGGTGCAGCCGGTTGCCCACCAAGATGCGCGGGACCCCCGGGGCATGCTGATCGACCGGGGGGAGGGGCTGTCATTTGGGGGGCGGGGCACAGGGAAACAAACACCCAGCACACACAGGACAGGCGGGAAATAAACCCACCCAAAGCTCTTTCTAGTAAGGAGGCAGTGAGTACAGGAGATGGCCGTAGGTATTCTAGCGGTGGGGGCATTTTCCTCTATAATGAGGGCCATCGCCCCTTCCTCTAGGGGGGGCTTGTATGAGGACCTCTCCAAACAGGAAAAAAAACAGTGCCCCTACCTCATCGATCTCCCGGATCCAGCGGTCGATGCCATCAAAAGACCAGCGGTTGGTGATGTCATACACGAGCAAGATGCCCTAGAGGAGGCAGTGTGTGATTTACTGATCCGGGGCTGACGGCCATCAGCAGCCTTAAAGGCACGGCGCCCATTTAAAGGTCACGCTTTGGCTGGAACATGGAAAAGACAGCATGCACACACACACGGGGCTCCTCACCTGCGCGCCACGGGAGTAGGACCGGAAGATGGTGCAGAACCGTCCCTGTCCAGAGGTATCCCTGGGGGGGGGGGGGAGACACACCAGCATGACCCCCATTTCCTCCATTTTACTCACACGCCGCCACCTCTTTTCACTCGAAGGTTGAACCGAGACGGCATTTAGCTGCAGGTCACAACCACCCTCAACCAGTGTCGACCAGCACTACATTGTTGCTACGACAACGGCGTCGTCTAAGCGACGACACAAGAACACAAAGAGCCGACTGAAGGAATCCGTTCGCGACATGTCAGCCAGCATGCGAGAAGATCGGCTTGGTAACTTCATCTCTATCTGTCCACAGGAGGGCTCAGCTCCTGTCCAGGACAGTCACCCCTCTTTCCCCTGTGGTCCTGCACCTTGTATGGACATTATTAACTCCCTCTGCCTCCCTCTCGCCAAGCAGCCCTTTGGAGTTCATGAAGGTGCAGTGATATACACTTAGCTCCAGGAAGAGCCAAAGAGGATGTTAGAGAAATAAATGAACAGACCATCATGATACAAAGGTCAGTGTGAACAGAATCAGCCCAAAGCCAAAACAAATTGCTCTGGAATATTACAGTATCTGCACAGAGGTCTGGTTTAATTTACGGTGTCCTTGAAGGGACACACAGCACCTATCCTCAGGCTGTTTTTTAAATGGTTTGCACACACTGAGCATGTCCTAGACGGGGTCCTACCACAGCTCCAGTTTCACCCGCCTCCCGTCCAACAGGATGGTAGTGGTCTTGTAGTCAATCCCTGGAAAGGAAATGAAACCATGATGACTAGAAAATAAGGAGAAGACAGAAGTGGGGAGTTCAGGTTCAAAGTACAAATCCAGACCAAGATTTCGTTTCAACCAACCAACTGAGTATAAAGAGTCAGAGTCACAGACTTCTCAACTGGTTGGCTGAAACAAAATTTTGGTCAGGATTTGTACTTTCTAGACCCGAACTTTCCTCCTCTGGGAAAAGGCAGGACTGGTCACCTTCAGTCTGCCCATCCAGTTCAGAGAGCGCGTCAAAGCGGCCCCCACTAATCGCCGTCGCTTAGCACACCTGTGAGCGCGGCTGTCATCGGGGTATTTATAGTACCGTCTCGAACACCTTGTGACGTTTCAGACAGTTGTCACAGTAACAAAGTGTTCTCTGCCACATGGCTTAATGAGGATCTCCCAGCTTCTGCCAGTGAGTTGAGTCAGAGTCGACCTTTTGTCGTCCCCGGTCCCTCACAGGAAGTCATACTAGCCCACTTCTGACAAGCAAGTGGGCAACCGCTTCACAAACATACACAGAGCAGGAGGACAACGAGACTAGCGTATTAATCACATTTAATTACTGTTACTCTGCTGTAACAATGCTATGACCAGAGCTTTATTATTAACATCATCATCATCTTCAGCAAGAACAACAATAGAGATGTTCCGTAAAAGTCTTACGAGAAAGAACTGACAAAGAGTAAAAATTAAGGGGTTAAATGTGTAGACATGTAAATTAAGAAATATCGGAAAGGCTGAAGTATTGCAAAGACTTTACTTTGAGTAACACACTGAGCCATAGTGTGGCTGTCTGGCGGGGTTTAACTTTCCATCCTAATTTGGCCAAAAATGCACAGCTCATCCAATAAGAGCAGTCTAAATTCTTCATGTGTACACCAAAAAACAAATCATACCTATGAGCAGTAAACACTCAAGTACATATTGAAGGGAAGGTCATCAGGCCAAGTGAGACGTCAGTACAGCCCTGTGACGGATTAAGTCAGCAGATCTCGCTGAACCTGAGCGACAATCAGGAAAGGACACGCAGGAAGTGCATGAAACGAAACCAAACTAATTACACGCGTGTTTTATTTGAAAAATCCCGCACAGACGGCGCAAAGTGGCACAGAGCACAACACAGCTCCACAAGGGGGGGTGAGCATCGACAATGCCTAGAAAGCTTCTTCCACTTCCCCACCCCCAAAACACATTTACCCCGTGAGGATGATGATATACGAAATGCCAAACACCAAACACCTGATCCCCCACAAGCAAGTGTGCTTTGCCTCTCAGTGGGGCATCTCCAACAATTATGTCTGGGTCCCGACCACGGTCGTAAATTATGGGGGAATTGTAGCCGCCCCCTCCCCCAATAATCAAAACGAGCCAATACAACCCTCTGGACCTCCTTAAATGGGTGGAGACCCCCCCATCACATGCATTTACTTTATACAAAATGCGCGGTTGGTCACATGCATCAACACACACGTCACACCGTGAAAAAAATATACGTGCATAAAAACTTGCGAAACGTGGACCGGAGCCTAAGTATCCGAGCATGGCGGCCACACAGGGGATTAGGCGGACGGCACGGCGAGGTTAGTGATGCCACTGAAACACGGTGCAGCCGCCGGAACAAAGCCGTCCTCTCCAGGAGCCCAGTAATAAATGGCGTGATAATGGATTGCCACACGCTCTTGTCAAGTGCCTTGGGGCAACTGTGTTGTGAAAGGTGCGATATGAAAATAACGAAAGGGCAGTGAACACACAGGCATAAGGTGCCTGTCACTGTGCGAGATCCTCACCGCTGCTGTAGGCATAGGGGGACTCGGCCGCACCATCCTGCAGGCTGTCCAGGATCTCCCTCTTGCCCACATCGCTGTCGCCCACCAGCAGGAATTTCAGCAGGTAGTCGTAGCTCTTGACGGGGCTCCCCTGCGTCCCCATCCCGTCTGCCATCCCCCGGAGTGCAAGGTCAGGCTGTCTTCACCCGCAGGCGCCCCGAAGGCACCAGGGCAAGAAAGAAGCAGCGCATCTGCGCTTAAAAACCTCCGTGAAAACCCCAAGCCTCACTGCGCGGAAAAGATACCGACTCTGCGCAAAAATTAACTAATAAGTCGAAAAATTAATATACCAGTTTATAAAGGCGGAAAGTTCGCATTAAATTGTTTGATTTACAATCCTACGGTCATATAGTGCCCTAAAAACTCAAAAAATAAATACACAGTTAAAAGCCAATAACTAATTAAACGAGTCCCTAGTGGCTTGGATCGCACCTCCCGATGTTGCTGCCAGGCAAAAAGCGTGGTTGATGGAAAAAAAAAAAAACAGGCGGGGAGGACGCGGGCGGACTGGTCCCCCAGCCGCGGTGAAGGTGCCTCCTCGCACCTCACACCTCTTCAGGGAAGCAAAGTGGCAGCAGCTTTCAGGTCGGCCGGAGACAAAGAAAGGGGGGGTCCGCTCCTGTATGATTCCGGAGACACGGGATCCGACCAGAAGCAGGCATCAGACAGCACGGAATCGCTGCTCCCGGGGCTTAGGACGAAGCTGCGACTCCCTCCGCAGGGCTGCCGGCCGGACTGCTGCCGGTCTCACCCGCCCCAGGGGGCGCAGTCAGGGTCCAGCGCTGCCTCAAGCGTATTCCTCGCTCCTCGACACGCTGAATCAGCGTTCACCCTCCGGTTTATTGCCAACCGAACCCGATCTGGCAGAAAAAAGTGTTAATTCCGGTAGTCAGTCACCCCGCTGTCTTCCCACGCCGAAGCGACTTCTGTTCACCGTCACGGCACGGGGACCGCCCCCTTGGCAGACAAGCCCCGTCCCTTCTGCTTCCAATTGGTCGACTCCGTCCATTAACTTCCCCATGATTGGTTAGTGATGCTGGCAATCATAGTGCTTGCGTTTCTGACAGAGACGTGTTGGAAATCCGCGGCGCTTTATTTTTTTCACGATATTGTCGACTCGTATGTGTAATGTTTTGATTCAGGAACAGCATCTATACGAAATATCATTTACACATACGAAGGAGATAAACTCTCCATAGCGTATCAACTTGATACACATGTTGATTGATTCACTGCATACTACGGATACGTTTCAAACGCTAACGGAAGACGAGGTAGAAGGGGTTAATGACTTGCGTGCAATGGATCGCAGGCACTCAGGTCAAACCAGTTTCACCCAGAAAAAGCCTCACACCGAGCCCTACTTTTCCTTTATGGGTTTCCCGTTGCCTCCACAAAGGTTTAGTATCGGAAAGTAAATCCATTCATAAGGAAATTATCGCAGTTATTCCTATAAAGAAACCATTAGTAGCATAAACTTTATTAAATTGAAGCAGCTGATACAATACATACGGTGATATGGTACGGTTACTCTACCCTGTCTCTACACAAAGCAGAATACAGACTGACACCGCACCAGGAGTCCCCTGGGACACATCAAGTGGGGTTTTCTCCTGAAAGGGTGGACGGATCCTGATAATGGACAGCGGACTTCAGCACTTAAGGCTAAATCTCACCAAGGGGAAACCCTCCCAGACCAGATTAAAATGCAAATGGGTATCACTTTCCTGTGCTGGCCCATTAGATTACAGAAGAGGCAGCCATCTGGCTAGGGGATTTCTAGCCATTAAAAGCTTAGGCAAGAACACACTCGGCCAAAACGTGCAAAGCAAAATCACACACAAGAATACTTCTAATTCCATACCATTCCAACACTCAGCAATGAAAACAAGCCATTTGAACCCAAACAGAGAAGAGAACCAAAATCAATCATTTCCCGTTTCACTGCATTCAGAGGTTTTGTGGGTTTCACAAATAAAACGCGATTGTTAGAAACACAGGCGGCGGCAACTGATGGTGTATATATTTTATATTAACATATATTAATGGACTTCAGCCTCCAAGCTGCCCACAATTAGACACAACTGTAAGTATGGGAAACACCACTCAAGCTAAACATCAGTATGCAAAGCTTGTTCGGGTTATTCTCAGTGCAGGAACCTTCTCAGGTAAATTCCTTGATCGGAGCATCTCATGAGAAATCTGCTCCTTCTGTTTGCCCAAAATGAGAAAAAAAAAAACAAACGTAAAATATATAATAAACAGATCATAGATTTATATACACAGCACAGAAAAAAAAGATCCAGAATAAACTTTCTTTGAGAAAATTTTATTTATGCTCACCAAAGTCCAAGGGGGAAGGAATCAGTCTAATTTACTGTATCGTCAAAATTTCTAATTAAGTAGGAAATGGCCATAATTTTTTTCACAAACAGTCATGGTCATATGATATTTTGATTTCTATAAGACATTCTTTACCAAGTTAGAATGTATAATGATTGGTTGACTAACAACTGCACACAAAACAGGAATCTGTCATTGAATATTCATTAATGAAAAAAACACACACAGCTGACTCACTTCTTGCGAGTCAGTTTCAGAGCTGTGGGTGGCCCTGTCAGCGAACTCCATCAGGAGCTCACAGCAGGTCTGTATGGGAGCCCAAACGGCTTCAACAAGTTTACCAGAGGAGGACAGAATGCAGCAGAACCAACATTCAATCCTTAATAATCAAGTAATAAAATTAATGAATCATCGCATTTACAGTGGTTCTACGTCCCTAGAAAAGCCCAGTATTTCTGGAACAAATGCTTCTCCCTCTTGTACTTTTAGCACAAAAGTCATTCTCCAAAGTATCAACTCCAAGTTATGTAGAAAAAAAAACCCACGAAAAATCTAAACAGAATATTCAAAAAGATGGAAATATTTTTCAAGTTAGAATTTGGCAAAATGCATTTAAGATTTAAAAACTAGACAGTGTAGCATTATCCCGTTATGTAGATTCCCACTATGAGTGACTGCCAGTGACATCACACTGTCGGGGTGGACAGTACTCATTCCACTAGAAAGAGACGAATTAAAAAGCCCATCTGGGGCAGCTGACTGGACGCCTCGCAGCCATGGGTCCTCTCAGGGTTTGCTGGTGCTTTGTTGCTTGCTACCCCCAGGGCCGTCCTGATCCCCTCCACCGAAAGGGCTCAGTCGGCCTTACTGCCCTTGTGCCTCCAGGGATAGACCAACTCCCCCACAAAGAGCTTCTTGCACAGGGCCCACCAGGAGTCTCTGGGGTAGCAGCTGTAGGTGGGCATTCTGTAGGACTTCAGCACTTTGCTCAGCTTCAGCGGGTTAATCTGGGAGCAACGAGAGACAGAGACAAATCTCAGTACATACTTGTGTCTTCCACCAAGGCACCCCGGCACAGCAGCCAGTCAGACATGGATAAGCCCCCTCCCCTCTCCACCGGGATCCACGGCACAATAAGCCCCTCCCCACCGGGATCCACGGCACAATAAGCCCCTCCCCACTGGCACGTATGGCACAATAAGCCCAGCCCCTCCTCACTGGCCTCCACAGCATGATAGATTCCAGTTGATGCTGCATCGACTCAAGCTCAAAAGTTGCCCAGTGATCATTTACAGGTGACAGTTTTTATGTCTGAATAGACCTGCCTTGGGGTAGCGCAGAGGGAGAACTTACCTCCATCATGAGGTGCAGAGGCTTCCCCGACTCCTTGCACAACACCCTGAACTTCACACCTTCTGCGGAGCACATTGACACGTGTGCACAGGAATTAATGCCTCTTCTGTGATGTCGATAGGATTCACGCCCAAAGCAGCCTTTCTAAAACTGCCGCTGAGGTTGATGTCAGACAGCCTCATCAGCTTTCCATGCAAACGTAAGCGTAGCCATGACAGCTCAGGAATGATTTACAAGTACTGCAGTGACCATTCTCTAGAATGCCATCCCATTTGTAAACAAATGCCAACACAGAGGTTAGTCATCAAGAAGATCCACAGCCAAGAATTCACAGGTATTGTTTTTTAATTTCCCGCAAAGGTCAGCGTACCTAAGTGTGCATCACCCGTCCGCCAAGCAAGAAGCCAAGTATTTGTCCTAAAAACACAAGCGGCTAAACCTGACACAGGTCTCACCGCTGGCTGCTTACCGGCCAGCCTGTAGGGGCGACAGACCCGCAGTCCCACGGCAAACAGCGGGAAGGAGTTGATCAGGTCCACGCTGAGGTGTATCACACCCTGAAACAGCACCACCACCAGGCGGAGCTGTGAACAACGGGGACATTAGAGAGATGTGATTAATTCTAACCCATATTTCCTACATGTTGTCCCCAGTGCAAACGATGTCCTGTATGGTCTACTTTGTTCTGCTGGCCGTACTAGCGTGTGAAAACATGGACTATAAACTGACACAAATTGCTTGTTTTGTCACTAGACAAAAATAATAGCAAATACTACATTCATATGTAAAATTTCCTATGGTCCAGTGTAGATATCAGGTAAGACTCTGGGCAGTAAACAAGTTCTTTTGTTTCCTGTTCATATCTGTTGACAAGGCTCATGTGACCTGTGAACCCAATTGCTCGCTACACCCCCTGGTGGACTCACCAGAGTGAACACCAGGTAGTAGAGTGCCGATGTGGGCAGCAGGAACAGCAGGATGGTGAAAAGCAGGGTGCCAATGAACAACTGCAAGACCAACATCACTGATTTGTCCTCTGAGTAAATGCACATTCTGCTGCTGGAATAACATGACCTCTGACCCCCCCCCAATAAGAACTTCATAAGATCCGTAAAGCAGAACCCGTCATTGAGACACACAGCCGACAGTGGGCACCTGGTCCAGGTCGTAGGAGCACGAATCAACACGCTGCCTCAGGACGTTCCACTTCTTCCCCCTGAAGAGACGCCACAGTGCCGACAGCCCGTAGATCTTCATACAGTACAGCCTGGGGAAAAAACCACTCTTACTGTCTCCTTCTGCTGCTACCACCAGGTTCTTCATAACCAGGATTCATATAGCAGTGTATTTTTTTTTTTGAGAAAAGGTGCGACGCTATTTAAGCGGGTTAATGTAGTGTTAAATAAACAACACTGAAACGACTGGGCAGATTCCACTCATCTCTGGGGAGGCCTGTTTAGTTAACCCCACACGCAAGGAGGTTTTTCGCAGAACAGATTCCTACCTCGCTCCGTACACATAAAAGCAGTAGATGTGGAAGGTCAGCAGGGCCACGATGTCGGACAGCACTGACAGGGCGAAGGTGAGCCCCAGGCAGGCCGTGAGGCCCAGGTACCACAGAATCATCTCGATGAAGGGTGACAGGAGGTGGATATAGCCTGAACGGGACAGACCAACGCGGCGGCGTTCAGAAACAGTACGCCAGAGCCTTCGTGGTCCGGCTGTGATCGCGACGGCGTGGCCACGTCACTCACTGATCCACAGGTGGATGTGGTAGAGGAAGAAGCGGCCCAGCACCTGGTCCAGAGCACGGTTCATCTTTAGGCCTGCTGGTACTCCCATCAGCCACTGCAGGAGCTCCTGGAGCTCTTTGGCAACATGCTATGATACACAGAGAGAGAGAGTGGCCAAGATACGGGCCCCGGGGGGGAAAAATCAAACATCTTCAGACAGTTCGTTTCTACTGCTCCATCTATGAACTTTCTTTGCCTGGCCTGCAGCTCTGCCTGGCAGATGCATCTGGAAGCATCAGAGTAATCGCGAGTCAACGTGAAGTGAAAGTGCACTTACATCTGCCGCTGGCACGAGAGCGTTAGCCAGCCAGCCAATCCGGTTCTCTCTGTAGAGCCAGGAGACAAGCAGGAGACCAAGCGCAACATCCAATAGGAAGGACACGAAGATGTTCGCTTTTCTGCGAGAAAGAGCATCAATTTTCACAAAGCTACATGATTCAGCACCTCTGTCTCCCAGTTCTGTCTACTATCAAGTATGATTCCAGTAAATTAAGTACAAATTAATCAACATTTAATGATTGAAGAGGGAGGATTGGTATGTCACATAATAAACTCAGCAAAAAAAGAAACGTCCTCTGACTTTCAACTGTTTCATCGGATGTACCGATCCTGTGCAGGTGTTGT
>JAODJU010000004.1:216428-226724 GCA_026776725.1 Gnathonemus echidnorhynchus
TTATTTGGATTTTTACAACATTATTGTTGAAATACACAGTCCTGAAAAAGGGACGTTTCTTTTTTTGCTGAGTTTATGAACTTCTCAGGAGATCAGAGGAACAGGTCCTAGCGAATCAACAACCCATCACCCACCTCATGAACTCTGTGTGCCGCACAGCCCTCGATGGAGAACTGATGGCCTGAAGATGGTCCGTTCTGTAACTCAGCTGGACGCAAGTGGACAACTTACTGGACACGAAATGCACAGGCCACACATTCAAGATGCTACAGGGTGGAGAGAAAGAGAGAACACTTAATGAGTAACTACTCAGTTTATGTATTCCCATAAATAAAGGAAATACTTAGCAGCAATAGGACAGCTTCTGACCGAGGATGAGAGAGACAGCATTGGATGTCCTCCTTACAAGAGAGCAAACAGACTAGCTGCTTGGCTGAAATAAACCAATGCAGCGGGATAGGGGATCCCTGAGGAGAGACGGGGATTCCCCTGAGCCAGGCGGGGCGACGGCAGCAGAGTGCGGGTTCGAGTCTGTCCACACCTGGCGTTCAGCAGCCGGTTCCAGAGCGACAGCATGCAGGTGAACAGAAGGCAGACAGGGACGGAAGCCTGCTTCACGAGCTCCGCCACGATGCTGGCCTCCCGGCCGTCTGACTGCCAGTGCGTCAGCTTCAGGGGCCCGTCGTCGTACCGGTCCAGGTGGTACAGGGGTTGGCTCTGAGCCACGGTCCAGAAAAGCTCGCGCAGCTCCGAAGGTTCCGTCTGGGCACCCGGGTCATGCCCGTCAGCGGTGTGCAGCTCTGCCAGCATGACCTTCCTCTGGTCATAGTGGATGAAGATCACCTCGTCTTCTGCGTCACAGTCAGTATCATCGCCTGCACCCTCCGGGGCAGGAGGCATGTCTCTGCGCACCACCTGACAGCTGAAGCCCCGCCTCCCGACCTCCCTGCTCAGCTTCAGCCAGCGACCCTGTGGGAAGATGGCGCTCAGGTCCTCGAGGAAGCTGTCCATCCCCTCCTGGCCATCCTTCGGCAGGCTCCAGGAACCCAGCACCGCCAGGTCCACCTGGGTCTGGCTTCGCAGCTCTCCCAGGTAGTTCTTCACCTGCGCCGGGATGAACGGGAAGTGTACGATGGCCAGGACCACGGCAGACTGCTGCCCCGGGAGCCAGCGGCCCACCAGAAGCCCGCTGTCTGCCAGGTTGCAGCACTGAGGGAAAAAGATCTTCAGGACCATGGCTCTCTGTGGCCAGTCACCAAGGACAGACCTGCATGGTGGGGAAAGCAAGTGCATTTTAATACAAGACAGACATAGGCCTCTTTGAAATAGCAACTAAATAATAAATGCAAGAGCTGTAAACATTTGCATGTTTTACTCATTGTACAAGTTCTCGCGCATAACATAATATCTAAATATCATAACATACCTAACAGTAAGAGATATTAATACCTGGTTACGAAACTGCTTAGCACGTGTTCCCTTGGGAAGCAAGCAGTACCGCGTGCATGCCAAAATGCGTTAACGCACTTTAGCTTAAAAGATAACTTCAGCTGGTAAGGAGCCCACCGACGGTCCCCCGGTTTCTATGACAACCGCACGACACCGTGCCCTGATATCTTTACACGAGTAGAAGTACAATTAAATAGTGCATTAATACATTTTATGGAGATTAATTCATAAATGCCCTTCCTTCCTTACTGCATCGTACTGCAAAACTGTATGTAATTCAAAATACAGATTAGCCAACTAGCTAGTTAGCCAAATTAGCTACTAGTAGCGGCCCTTGTCGCAAACCGAGCTCTACCCTAACTACTTACAGCTCCAGCGTCTTATTAATTACTTAATTAATGCGTACCTGGTTAACGGAGGCCGTGACACTTTGTCGAAGTTTCTGGACTAGTCGGACCAAGCCGCAAGGACGCTAGCTAACCTCTCGTCTGCAAACACATTTAACCGAACCGCACCCAAATTAAGAAACCAAAAAACAAGTACCCAGCTCATGGCGCAGCCTTCCACGTTCGCCGACCGCGTCAGTCTGTCATATTTAATTATCCAGATTAAGATCGGGGCAAGGCTGCCCGCACAAGGTCCCCGTCTACAGCTACGCGACTCTTACGGAAACCCCGCAAGATTCTGCGAAATAAGCGTAGCGGCTGAACGATGAAAGACGACGCGCCGATACGCAAAGCGTAAGAATACGTAAAGAGCGTAGCAAAGCCTCCCTGCTTCTCCTGTAATGCTGCTTTCTTACAAGTGGTGTTCTCGGTTAGTTACATTGGCACGTGGTTCACGGTCTGCACCAATTTTGTTCAGTCATTCTTGTGAAATTGCTGCGCGACCATGATATTAATATAGTCCCTAAATTATTAAACGTCCTGCATATGTACTCCGTTGGACTATACTGTGTGTGACATCTAAACACCTCAACCACAAAAATTTTAGCTGGAATTATGCTCAGACATCTTGCACTGTGTTGCAGTTGTTTTCATGAACTGGTCACATCATTGGTGGTGTTCATGTCTACAGTATCCGATTCACTGTGTTCAAAAGTTGTATGAGCACAAGGATATTTTTCAAACGTGCTGTATGCATCTCAAGGCCCCATACATGTACTCAGATTTTCTTTTATATTAATTTAATCTCAGGTACTGTTAATATGCTCAGCACTCACCCTTTCCGTTGCTTGCGGTGTTCCTAGGTGCTCTGCTGTTCCAGTGAAATGGACGACTGTCTCTACCAAATGACAAAGCACGAAAAAACGCGGGCTGGACCGAGAAGCACGCTGTGGACCCTGATAGCAACCCTCACTGCCCTCATGATAAAGAACAATCTGCTAGAGCAGCGGAGATTCCCTCCCCAATAGTCTTGTTTATCTAAAAGCACAACAGAAGGCCAGTGCATAGCATGCAGTGATGCAGTGCTCTGTGTAGGTGGAGTAGGCTGAACAAAGTGGAATTCCACACCAAGGACACAAAACAATGAGTGGTGACACGTTTCCAGAAAACACTTTTCAAAAAATCCAAGAGTTGTGTATTGTCAGCCCCTCAATTATCAGCCCACAATGTATACGACTGGGATTAAATCTCCCTGAGCCCCAGGAAGAGGGCCACCTGCATCATGAAGGACCCCCACTCACCCAGCACACACACTCCCCTCAGGCAGGAGGTTGAGGAGCATTAAGTGTAAAACCACCAAACTGAGAAACAGCTTCATTCCGGTAGCTGTAAGACTTTTGAACAGATAATGGACAAACACTTTACTACTGACACTTTACAGATACTGTCACTTTATTAGTGCTGGCTATCTAGCCTTCATTTGCTGCTATAATTATAATTATAATTATATTATACCTCTGCCATACTGTTAAGTTTTTTTTCTTTACACTTTTTTATTACTTTACTTTTACTTCTTTTACTTATTTACTTTATTATTCATTATTGTTTATTATGTTTCTTTGTTTTATTGGGGTTTATCCGGGACCAATGCAATTTCGTTCCACCTCAAGCAAATGTGATGTGAATGACAATAAACCTTGCTTGACCTTGACCTTGACCTTGATGGTGCTACATTTGCACATTACTGCAATGACATTTTACATACTAACATGTACATACTGACTAGACAATATCCCTCACATTATTATTATTATTATTATTATTATTATTAGTATTATTATTTATTCACTGCATACTTACTGGGTACTGTTGTGGCCTCACACTGTCGGGCCGCAGCGATGAAGGTTTAAATCTCTTTAATTTGTTCCTGTTGAGTTTAAGTTTTCTTTCTGTCACGTGGGTTTCCTCACGCAATCCAAAAACACAGTTAAAATAATTAACGTCTTGAAACTGTGCATAGTACATGACTTACTGTGAGACCGTATGTGCCCTGTGATGGCCCCATCCGGGGTGCAGCACAGCCGTTTGCCCTATGCTACCTAGGATGGGCTCGAGAACCCCAGCGAGCCAGATCAGAATCGATAGATGGACGCATACCAAAATGTGAGGCACGGCAATATAGATGTCGCCTGTTAAACTACATTTCCCGAAATGCACCACAAATGGCCATCAGTCACGGAAATGAGAACCGCATTCAACACATGCTTAGCAGTCAACACTTGTGTCGTGCTGCAATGTTAATAGCTGGGGCGCATGCAAAAGATATAAAGCAATGAATGATAAAAACGAACGGAACCATTATGTCGACGTTCCCACAAAGGATGACATTATATCGGGCTTTCAGGTCTCCTTCTTTGCGATGCGAAGCTTGGCTTTTTACCCATGGCGTGTAAGTAGTGTTCTGCTGTCCGTCCAGCAAAATGACGTTAAAGCCCGGTTTTTTCGGTACGGGTTCGGTAATGTGGCGCTCTGTTCCGTCTCCCCAGAGCCTTGAGATGAAACTGCAGGGTGATGGATCATCAGATATCCTCGTAGAAATTCTGAAACAGGTACCGAGGCTATCCTGTTGCCTTTCCACAATGTTACGCATTGTCTTGGAGATAATAAAACATGCATTGTCATACACAATGCACATTGAATAGGTTTTTTCTTTGCCGTTTCTTTCCGCAGACATGCTTTCATAAGCTATGCCGGAAAACACCTCCATCGGTTAAATACCGGAGACTGTTTCTCACAGAGCTGATCAAAAGGGTTAGAGAATAACAATATTTCAAAATTTCCTCTTTGTAAATATGATCTGTATTATGTGTGTCTGTTATCTAAATCTTTGTGCTTTATGTCTCCATAGCACGAAGCTGCAGGCTCAGAGCCGCTGGACGATCTGTACTGTGCGTTTGCTGATGTATTGGGTTCGGAGGATGAATCTGTGTGCTACAAAAGCTATTTTCTGGTACACGTGCCAAATAATTACTTCATTCCTTACAGCAGCCATAACAGGCTCGGTGTTTAAGTGAACGCTGGGTGCTGTTTTCTTCTCTAGCCAGCAGGGGACGCCATCAGTCTTTCTGAAAGCGTGGCCGCCATCTCCGAAGGTACCACGGGCCTGGTCACGTGGGAAGCCGCTCTGTATCTAGCGGAGTGGGCTCTCGAGAACGCGCCGATCTTCAAAGACAGGTAATAGAAGTGGGAATGACACACGCTTGTTTGTTTTAAACGGACTCTGATGTATTTTTTTCTTACTGCTGTAGCATGTATTCTGCCTCACCTGCCCCTCACTCCCCATCCCCCCACCCCCAGGGCCCTGCTGGAGCTGGGCAGCGGTGCAGGCCTGACTGGGGTCGTGGTGTGCCGCTCCTGCAGCCCTGCTCGCTACACGTTCAGCGACTGCCACCCCTGCGTGCTGCGTCGGCTGCGGGACAACGTGCAACAGAACGGCCTGGGGGCCCCAGGCGGCCCCCATGTGGCTGTGGAGGAGCTGGACTGGGCGGCAGTGACAGACGAGCGGCTGCAGGAGCTGCACGCCGACACTGTCATCGCTGCGGGTGCGAGGCATTCTAATGATGGGGTGGGGGGGAATGTTTCAGAAGGCCAGCCAAACCATTCTACCTATGAATAGCTGCAGGGTGCGGTGTGGCTTAGTGGGCCAGGATACTGTGCCCATGAAGGTTGTTGGGTCAAATCCCAATGCTGAATTCACCATTTGGCCACTGAGCAAGGCTCTTTGTAAATATCGGAGGGCTACACCCCCCCCCCCCCTTAGAGCCGATATATGTAACAAAGACTGACTGGTTGCGCCTCTGGTTGTAGATGTGGTCTATGACCCTCACATCATCAGCAGTCTTGTGAAGCTGCTCCTCAGGCTTTTGCGGTGTCGGGTTCGAGCCCCACCCGACATCTACATTGCCTCCACGGTCCGAAATCCCGATACGTACGACCGCTTCAAGAGCCAGCTGGGTGAGCTTCCGACGGAATCTGTCTGCCACCAGGAGCCTCCGACCGGGAGATTAATGCAGAAACTTTTTTCTCCCCCCTTGCAGACGGAGCGGGGATCCGGTACGAGGTGGTTTCTGGGCCCAGTTCACAGCTTTTTCCATACAGCAGAACCTCACAGATAGAACTTATCAAGCTGTATTTATGAAGCCAAACATGTAATAAAGTATTTATTTACATTTTATACATTCAAGTTTATTTCCTGTGGAATGCTGGTCTTTTACTTGGCTGGAGGTGGTCCCTGGTGCTGGCTCCTGTCACTGCAAGTCCTTCTGATATGTGATGCATTATAACCCCAATCTTAGGATGGGGGGGGTCTTCAGCTGGCAAGGAGGGGAAGCACTGTCTGGTCCCAGCTCTCGTCCCACCGCTGCTGTCTGCTGTCCTGTAGATTTTTCCGGAACCGGGCCAACCGGCCCTGCACGTTGGGGAGATCTGACAGCAGTGACTGGGGGGTAGAGAGAGTCTTGGGGTCAAACTCTGTCACTAACATACAAATACCAGTAAAATGTTGAGTCTATGCATCACTGAAATCCACGAACTCCATAAAGAGATGCATTTCAAAGTCTGATAGCCTGTTCTGTTTCCACCCAGAGAAAACACCACAGTTAATGATTCTCAGGCTCTCAGCCTAGAAAATCACCCTCTCCCTTTGACTGATGCTCAAAAAAGCCAGCCGGATTTGCAAAACGTCCCAGTGAACTTCTCTGTCGCAGACTGTACCTTAATCTGCTGTGCCAGTTCCTCAGAGTCCTCGAACACGAGTCCGTTCTCGTCGTGTTTAACGAGCTCATGGAGGCTGTGAAAGGCAAACTGTGGTTATTCACCGGCAGTGACAATCACAGTGACCCCCAAAACGAGGGTCAGCTCAGCCGAGAGGCTGCAGTGAGGGGACCCACCACTGGAAGCGTACGGCGCAGACTGGGAGGCAGCAGCCGAACATGTCCACCACCTTCATGGGCAGGTCCAGGCCACTGGAGGACGTGTGCAGGCAGACGCCCAGGTCAGCGGAACCTGAGAAAGCAGGTTGGTCTAGCTTTTTATCGGGTATCGACTCGTCGGGTCTGGAACCCGAAACCAAGACGTTCTGTCCGGCAGACGGAAAGTGCTTACCGAGTAGGACGGGGTAATCTTCCGCTTCCAGCCACGGCGTGCAAATCTGTACGTGTGCGAAGCTTAACTGCTCGATCAGTTTCCTGTAGTGCTCCTTCTGAGGACCTTTCCCTGCATGTGGACACCATGCTGTCAGGTACTCGGCCGCCATTTGCGGAGACGGAGGTGATGTTACACGCATTTCTCAGGCGTCTGTACACACCTACCTGTGATGACACAAACAAGGGGTGGCAGTGTGGCCCCACCCTTGATTGACGCCTCGTAATCTGTTCAACCAATCAGATCAAAGTTTGAGTTATCTAATCAGAGTCTGTAAAAGCTGAGCTTCATTCACTAGAAGCGCATTTTGTCAGTTATTACCTTCCAGAGCTTTCAGCAGAACAGAGAAATCTTCATCCTCTGTAAAATGACACATTTGTGAGCTGTCAGCTGTTCAAAATGCACAGATACTAACCTATTGTTGGACAATAATGTTGCATGAACCACAACCAAGACAGCAAAACAACCACTCACAGACAAAGGTGGATATTTCAGATACAGGAAGTAAAAATCCAGACCAAGATTTTGTTTCAACCAACCAGTGGAGTATAGTCAGTTACAGAGTACTCTGGTTGGTTGAAACAAAATCTTGGTCTGAATTTTTACTTTCTGAACCCAAAATATCCACCTCTGCTCACTGTAAGGGAGCACCATCAAAGATCATACTTCCTCAAAGACCCCAGATACAGGTCCCCTCTAACCCCAAACCTCTCACAGGACCTTTAATCAGTATGCATTGTTGAGCCTTGTGAGGTGGTACTGACCCGTCCAGCTGGTGCTACTCAGCAACAGGGCAGGCCGTCCGGCACTGCGGGTCACGCAGCCGGTGGTTTGGTTACGCTCCGTGAATGCGGTCCGCTCCACGCCGTCCCCGTCAGAACAGCCGCTACAAACAGACACACCATGAGTCTTCATGGGAGCAAAGGCGCCTTAATGAACGCTAACTTATCCGATGGCGGGAGACTCGCCAATATATCCTGAGCCTTCCAGTAAGTTCTTCACATCTAAGAGAAAACCACAGCTGTGCAATATGGTGGCCTCTGGGGTAGAGCGTGATGTAATATACATCAAACTTTTTTGATCTAGTTTCAATGTGGATGAAAGTTGTCTCTGGCACAGCAGCTAATGCTAAAACATATTACAGGAAATTAGCCTTGATTTTCCACTTGGCGGCAGTTTTTGGAAACCGGCAAAACCCCCAGATTGGAGGCAAATCTGTGTTTGCTCAATGCTGACAAATCGGCGCTGGATCACTGTGTGTGAACTGTTCAAAAACATCACCCAACAGGGTCGCCGATGCGCCGCAGACGTCCGTCAGGTATCTAGCAGGCTAAATATCTCGATCTTTTGGCGACTCCAAGTCCTGTAGCTGCGGAAGGTCTTGCGACTGGCAATGAGCGCGGCGAATCCGGAGGGGTTTAGAAAGTCCTACTGTATGTACAGTATACAAGACTTCATTTGTGGCGCGTTTGTAAATATAGATCGTGTGTATTTGATTAAAGTGTTTTAGTTTGGAGTCAAGACAGACTCGTTGGGGATTCCTCCTGGTGAACGATCTTGTGGTGTGTGATGTGACGCCCTATACACACTTCAAGATCTTCAATTACAAGACGACAGGGTGCGTAGTGTGAACAGTACTGCGATCTGATGACTTTGGAAGTAGTGTAGCGTCAGCTTAGCATAAGGCCGCTGGCTGTAGATCACGGCAGACCCACCGGGGCTGGAAAGGGCTGTGGGTCTCCCTCATCTTCACAAACAGCCGGTGCTGCTCCTCCAGCGAGGCCTCCTGAAACATGGCGGGCGGCTTGTCGTACAGCGTCGTAGCTCTGAGGGAAAAAAAAAACCCTACAACGATCTTATTGCTTCACAAACACGTTGCTCGGTTACCATTGTGACATCACCCGATTGAAACGCCTAAATAATTAATTTGCGGAATGTAGCCACAAAGATTCTAAGATCAGTTTTTGACAGACAGATGGAGTGAATCATGAGGGTTTATCACACGTTCATTGTAGGCGCATCCAAGCCACAGTGCTCTCATGCGTCTGTACATCTGCACCAATCTTTGGCTGCTTACTTAATGCCCCAGTTCCTCTGCAGGTCATCCCTCATGGCGTTGGTAACGCAGAGATTGTCGCTCGAGAGGCGCCCAAAGAACTTCTCGTACCTGTCGGCGAGAAAGCCACTGTAGCCAGCGAGTCTCTTTCAAATCCTACCCCATCCCCGGCCGCAGTGACAGCACTCACCATCTGGCGACCCTGACGACAGGGTGGCCGTCCCCGTGGCTGAGCGCCATGATGGTGTAGCCGTAGTTGTGCCAGTCGATGATGAATCTGCTGCCCCTCAGGGAACAGACCAGCCAGCAGATGGCGATGCTGGGCAGGCCAGGTGGATTCTGGGAAGGGAAGGCCACAGCTGGGGTGAGATGCCAATGAGATCATGGAAATGACTTTAACATCTTACAACAGTGCTTCTCAACCCAGTCTACAGGGACCCTGAACACAGCCAAACCAAGCAGTCAGAAACACCAAACACCTGGTACAGGTCTGCTGGGCACTGGGAGGGAGCAAAAATGTACACTGTCTGGGGATCTACAAGCACTGGGCTGAGAAACACTAACTTACACCTTCCAATAGGACACTAGCACAAGATGTGAAACCTAATATCCGGAAAGTTGTGCTCTGTGGGTTAGGAGTGTATTATTTTAATTCCTTCCATTTATAGCAGCTTGATGAGAAGGGAAGATGCACCTGCAGGAGCACATGTGAGTGGGAGCCGGTCTTCAGCAGCACAAACAGCAGCTGCATCGACTGCTGCATCACCTTGGTAACATACTGCAGGAGTTTGGGGCCAACTGAAATATCACAACACATTCAGTGAGACCTGCTACCAGAGGGCTTCAATCCATGCATGAAGACTAAACTGGAACAGAGGATTAGCATTAAGGGAAACTTAGTTTAATGTATTTTTCATTCGATGTTAATTTAAAAGTTATTAAGAGAAGAGTGACAAAGCAGTTAACTTTTTGATCAGGCAATACACATGGGTGTAAATTATGGGGGGATGAGGGGGTTGTAGCCCCCACCCCCCCCAATAAATCAAAACCAGCTAATACACCCCCCCCCCATAATCATGTTTCCCCCATAATGGGTGGAGACCTCAAACCCCTCCCCCATAATCATAATCATGTTTCCCCCATAATGGGTGGAGACCTCAACCCCCCCCATAATCATGTTTCCCCCATAATGGGTGGAGACCT
>JAODJU010000004.1:226769-247080 GCA_026776725.1 Gnathonemus echidnorhynchus
TATCCCAGACTACCTTAAATCTGGCAAGTTACCTGGCTAAGCAAGTAACCCTGCTTTGTGAAACAGGCCCCTGGTTAACAAGACAAAGAATAAGCTGGCATCGATACAGCTGTGACATTAAGTCGTCCGTTTAAATGAGCGAGTGTCAACAGATCCAGCACTGTTACGGAGACCGTTTACCGAGGTAGCCGACGAACGACACGGTGTAGCCGTGCCTGGCCAGGGACGCGGCGTGGTACTGCATCCGCGGACTGCGCCCGATGTCCCCCAGCACCAGGACGCACACGCAGCGCCCGGGCCGGCCAGCCAGCCAGAGAAGCAGCGCACATGAGAGGGAAGCGATCGCGACGGACGAGCACACCGAGCAAAGCCCGGCGAGCCATAACGCCGATATGCAGCCCACAACCAGGACAGCTAACAACGGCGCCATCATTGTTTCATCACGTGATCGAGAGGTGCGCTTCTTAAAGGCGCAATACACATTTATACCCCGGACAGTCAGATCATTCTCAACTACGCCTTTATTTCCTAAGAATTTTACGAAAGGCCTTTCTCGACACTTTTACAGTGTCCATGATTTGAGTACTGACTAACATTTTTGACATACTTCGCTTCTGTATTACTGATATGAAATGGATTCTACATCATTTTCAATCTGTTTTACAATTCTAATCCAACTACAAAATGTTTAATATGTGTTTTTTCCCCGTAGTCAATATTTCATTATTTTTAATGGAATATATTTAAGTTATCCATTAATCTAAAATTTACGCACAAGTTGTGCTGTTGCAATTGTGTAGTTCTGAAATGCGTGTGATCATTAAGAAATTCGGAGAACTCTCTCCACAAGACGGTATCCACAAAACTTGGCATACTTATTAATATATTACGTGTATAACTTGTAAATGTAAAAACAAAATTCAAATGAAATCAAATGCATAATATACCGTTAATGACAATACATATACGATATATTAAAGATTTTTCATTTGTTTTTATAACGATTAAACTTTTCACGTGTCTTTCTTCGATAACTTTAAACGTAGCGCCATAACGGAATACCTGGGTGAAAATAAACTGTTTAAACACATCCAGTGAAGAGTGACTCGGTCCCGCACTCCACACGTGACACCTGCTTTCTCGGTTCAGTTTTCACAAAAAAGCGGAGCGGGCGGGTGGGGCGCTTCAGGACGCGTGAGGTTAAACTGAGCACAGACCTCCGCTGTTTTACTTTACTTTATTAATAATTGGAGACATCAGAGAAAGTATGGGCGGATACAGTTTGTTCGCATTTGCAGCCTTCCTCTCCGCTACGGTTGTCGCATCTAACGGAGAGGCAATAGACGATATTCTCAAAATCTTAGATAATGGAATACTTTTTTTCGAAAATCGGTTCAGACACATAAACCTGGATGGTGTCGCTGGGTACACCATACTGCATGGTAAGTATTAATAATGCACTTGACTGGCGTTAAAATAATTAAAATCAGTTTTGTTTATCATAAAACTTTCTGCGGCACCAATTCTAATGAATATCTGCATCATTCGGTTTGATGAATTTATGAATGATCGAAGAGTGTGACTGCTGCTCGTCATTATTCTAAAAATATCAATTTGACACAGTTAAATGGAAATAAAAATGATGTGGCTTGCTTGTAACCCGGCCTTCTACAGCATAAAGAAAAATAGTTAAATAAAAAAAATAAAGTTAAGTCATGTTTTGGTCACTCTTTTAATAGATATGATATTTTGAAATTATGCTCATTTTGCACATTTTTATGATCTGTGAATGAAAGGTTGCGTAACAAAGGCGGAGCACTTTCAAAGAAAACACTAATTGCAAACATCTTCGTAGGTCTAAATCTGTGGTCTATTGCATGTTATAAAGCACCAAGACATAACGCATATAAAATTGACAACAATAACTATGAAACTAAATATGGTTAAACTTAATTATGGTGCATGAAAACTTGCCGCAGCCAAACTGAAGGCGGCTGTACGGGTGTGGGAAGACACGGAGCTCGCCGGAGATCCGAAGGTCACCGCCGCGGCGGCTCTGGCCGAGAGGTTGGACCGGGTCCTGCCGCTGGCGTACCAGACACTCCAGGAGACCGAGCCCAAGTACTTCAGAGGTGCCGTCCGCTGATGCACTACACATCACACTGATTGGTGCTGGTACTCCTGACTGGATTTCTAGTTTTCAGTTTTGAATGTTTTTTGGACAGATAAACTGATCTAGTGCTGCCCTTCATCTCCCTGGCTCTCCCAGTAAAGACTGTGCCCAGTTTAGCTGTATGACAAAATGCATCTTGGTTCTGCATTACTATGGATAACCGTCCTGTGTGTGTGTGTGTGTATGCCAGAGCCAAGGGGATTAATCCTACCAATGATGTGGAGAGACACATTTGCATTACTTCTGGCATTATGGTTTGGGGAGATGTAGGGTATGACTTCAGGTCGTCTCCAGTAGTGATTTGGGGGACCTTGACAGCACAGCGCTACGACAGTAACATCCTGCATCCACATGTCTTACCCCTTCTGAGACAGCACCCTGATACAGTCTTTCTACAAGATAACACCCATCCACACACAGCACATGTGTCTATGGACTGCCTGTGTCATGTTGACGTCGTCCTGTGACCAGCCAGGTCTCCCGATCTTTCCCCAATTGAACATGTGTGGGATCAGCTTGGACGTCAACTCAGACCCAGCGTCAATCTGCAGGATCTCAAGGGCCAGTTACCACAGATGTGGGCCGACTTGCTGCATGAGAGGATAGAACAGCTGTACGACTCCCTTTCACATCGTATCGCCCAGGGTCGGGCCATTCTGGAATGCATTCATCAACTCCAATCCAAATCAGGAAATGGAACTGGAGTTTGGACTGGAAAAAAAAAACTATGGGGAACAGAATTGAAATTGAATGCAAATTTAAATTCCAATTCTAGTTCATTTCCTGATTTGGATTGGAATACATTCCGGAATGACCCCAACCCTGGCACCACCACATGCTGATTCATTTCATTCCCACCACTCCGTCTGGGTGCTTAACTTTTTTGTCACTGAGTGTATTTATTGTAGGAATCGTGTTTGCTATTTCACAATCTCAGATCGTCACTACTTGACAGTGTCTCTCTCGCGGTCTGTCCAGAATTCGAGCCTCTGATGGATGCTGGGTTCTGGACAATTCCGCGAAAATGGAGCAGCACGGACCCCTCGCTGGCCTACTCCGCGTTCAGAGCCACGGAATGCTACAACGAGCGGCTTAGTGACAAATGCATCACCCTCCTGCTGGGGACATGGTACTGTCACATGCCCTGGTGTAAATGACAGCCCTCCAGTACTGGCAGTTTAGTAATAAAGCTTGTATTAATGGCATTTTATAAAGGGTCACTGGCTTCTTATGTACAGCAGATATCGTGTGCTTCAAATGTTGCATGTACTTTACCTACAATGATACGTCTTAGAAATCACTTATTTGCATACAATGGTTATAATTAGGATTAAGAAGTTTGCCAGCAAAACGAGGTCTTGATGTTCAGGTCATGTCTGTAGAACCTTCAATGTTTTTGCCATTGCAAGGAAAGACAATGGCACGCCGTGCATTGTGACAGAGTCCTGCAGGGACACGATGACAGTGTTTGGCTGCCCATATTACTCGCTGTCCCACCAGCTGCTCTACTTCATGATTGGGAAAATGGTGAGAGCCGAACGACGAGTCTCACACGGCACCGGCTTCAACTTCCTCACTTTCTCCTTCCTTCCATTCCAGAGAGGATGCTCCAACATCCTGCAGGGTGAGAAGAGGCAAACGCGTGCTAATCTGACAGATGAATACTACCAGGAGATCTTCTGCTCCAACATGATGAAGACCAATCAGGAGGTCGCAAGGAAGAACTTCTCGGGCCACACTCGCGACATCTTCATTGAAAACAGTTAAGCGCTTGAGTTTTTCCACATCGCTGCAATGGGGGTGGCTCCTGGTTACCATGGAGACCCTTAAAGGGAAGCAAAAATCTCTCACATGGTGTTTTGCAGTCATGCTGTGTGGCTTGACCGGCTTCTCCGACTTCTATAACTTGGACTGGCTGCAGCACATCCTGCTGTGGCAGGACCCAGAAATGGGCTGTTTCGGGAAGGATGGTGAGTGGGATCCGGAAGAGGGGTTTTTCACCTCAAAATCAGCTCTCTACAGGAATCCCGAACAAAGAGGTTTATCTTTTAAAAGACACTATTGGGCTCCTCCTTGTGGTACCACTATTAGTGTTTCCCAATCCAGTCCTCGGGGACCCACAGTTGGTCCATGTTTTTGCTCCCTCTGAGCTCCTTACCAGACAGTTCACATTTTTGTTCCCTTCCAGCTCCAGAGTTCCAGAGTTGGGAGGGAGCAAAAACATGGACTGTCTGTGAATCAGATTGGGAAACACTGCACTATTACATCCAGATTAACCCACCTGGACTTAATTCACTGCTGCAAAAATTTGCTCTAATTTTAATCTCTGAATGTTTTTTTCCAGTTTAGCTGTATCCTACAAAAGCAACAGCATGCATTTCAATTTAGAAGGGGGGGGGGTTGCCACGGAAACACTAGGCTTTAAAAACTGGCTTGTGGGCGGGATCTGCTCGGTGCGGCCACAGGGGCTTCACCCCCTGGGCTCCGCGTTTCCTTCCAGAGGAGCAGATCTCCCAGGCGCTGGGCCGGGACCTGCTGGAGGCCCTTCAACAGCACAAGCGCGTCAAGAGGAGAGAGAAAATGCTGGGAGGTAGGAGATCGAGCCCCCCCCCACCTGTCGCGGGCCCCACCGCCTGGAACGCACCCTCCTCACCCCTCAAATCTTTTTACCCACAGATGGCTGTTCGAGTCACATGACAGGAGTGGCGGTGAGTGCGCTCGGTGGGTACCTGAAC
Source organism: Gnathonemus echidnorhynchus (assembly GCA_026776725.1). Taxonomy (NCBI): domain Eukaryota; kingdom Metazoa; phylum Chordata; class Actinopteri; order Osteoglossiformes; family Mormyridae; genus Gnathonemus; species Gnathonemus echidnorhynchus. The sequence continues at coordinate 231,678 of JAODJU010000004.1, forward strand.
TACTACCTGACGGAGCAGGACACCACAAAGACACCGGTCCTTTAAACAGAGCCCCCCTTCTCAGAGCCTCGTGGCATGTGAGCCCTCTCCCCACTGTGTGTCCTGTCCCTTTAAGATGTATAATAAATAGTCACACTTTGTCATTTATTCATTTTTTTATTAAAAAAATACTAAAATGAAAATATGTAACTTGTACAGTGTATAAGGATATACCTACGTGTTAATGGGTGTCTGTGATTCCCCCCATAAATACATGTGATAATGTCTAATTGCTGTCAAATAGTGCGAGTCCAGCCAAAGGACAGCTGGTGGAATAAACATTTACACACATGACTTTGTGTGCTGCTCTGTGCCCCATGCTGGGGTTACTGGGGACGCCCCCTCCCTATAGCGTGAGGGCACCAGCTGCTCAGAGCACAAACATCAGGGTGTATCTTCCAGCTGCTTGAGACGGGCAAGCTGAGACAGGAACTGGGACAAACCCCCACGAGGGACTCTGGGGTTGGGCTGGGGGTGTGGCCTAATGGTTCCATCCGATGATCTCATACACGAGCACTTTGAGCAGTCGGGCCTCGTAGGTGACTGTGTTCTTGCCGATGTGGACGCGGTCCTCCTGCAGGGGCTGCTCGATGATCGCCGGAACGTCCCTTCCATAGACTTCAGAGTAGATGAGAAAGAGTTTGGTGTAAGAGCTGAATGATAATTAACACCCAGCAGAACATTTTAGCATTAAGGCAGCTGCCTACCCAACAGCAGCCAGTGACCGACACCACACCACCCCCCCCGGGTAGCTTGGCGTGTTTGTTCACCCTGCCCCCCCCCCAGTACGCACCCTCGCAGTGTTCCAGGAACTGCACGCACTCCTGCACCACAGAGTCACGCAGCATCAGCATGTGCTTGGACATGTTCTCCAACAGGGACAGGAAGCATCGCTTGGCGTAGAACCAGGTGTCCGTCCCCAGCTGCCGGCCAATGAGATGAACTTCAGTGTCTCACCCCCCCCCATATCAGTGCCCCGCCTCCACAGGTCACCTGACACCCCCCCATCGCAGTGCTTCCCCCCCAGGAATCCTCTTGTTTGTGGGGTGTTTCCCCAGAGGTGATCATTGTTGCCAGCTGGATATGATCAATGCCGGGAACATCAACGTACTGAAAGACTACAGAGCTATTGCAGGGGGACGATTTCCCCACAGCTGTGCTGGAGTACTGAGAGAGCCCTGCGGCACTTAGCCTCACTAATGATGCAGAGGGGCCTTCCACGGCGCCCCCCCCACAGGGCCATGCTATTCCCCCCCCCTCTGCTTCAGCAGTAGCACCTTCTACATCACAGATGACAGCTTAAGGAGGCGTTAAGGGGAAGTCAGGGCCCATTATCCATTTAAAGTGATACTAATGGAGAATACCCTTACGTACCTTCTTATTGTACGGTTCCAGGCTTTTTATCACGCGGGAAATACCAAAGTCATAATTTCCTTTGGCACAGTACAGCGTCCTGCAAACACAGATGAATGACATGAGCTTGCAGCTGGTCGTATCATCCTTTTCACATCCCTACTGACCACTAGGGGGCACTCTGTTTAAAAAATGGGCCCCCTGGACCCTGCTCCGATGGATGTACTTCACCACCAGACTCAAAAAAGTCATTTCATATGCTTCATCACCATACCTACCCCATACCCCCCCACCAGGCAATGAGCCTACTCACCCTATCACCAGGTTCACGATGCACAGGTGGAACACCTTTCTGTCTGGGTCGTCGTACGATATCTGCTCCTCCTCCTTCTCGATCTTTCTCATCAGTTCCTCGGCCTGCAGTGACAGGAGCAGTGTCACCCCTCGACCACGACGGCTGGGACGCCGGATAAAACCATCATTAGGGTTGAGGTCCTAGGCTTCCGGAAGGTTCTGCCATACCTCCTCATTCTGGCTCGTCATGATGTACGACACGCACAGGTTGGCCAGGACGATCGCACTGACATTGAGGATCTGAGGGACGCACAGGAAACAGGAAGTGTGCTTCACTAAGCTCAGATTAAAAGAGTTAGCCGATGGATCACAGAGATCCATCTCAATTCGCAAAAAATCCAGAGTAACACACTGGCTGTTGGATTCAGAGCATCGCAGACAAAACCAAATTGACCAGCACTTAGATTTGACTAAACCTCATCAACAACTACAGGCATCCAAAGGATCGTTCATCCAGAAACCGCAAACCAAGAGCACAGCAATGCCATGCAGGAGCTTCCCAGGTGGGAGACAGACCCTGACAGAAAGCAAAGCGTCACACTGGGCCGGCAGGTTACCGACAGCTTCCTCCCGCACAGGCAGCCCTGGATGCTACACTGCTCCAGCTAGCGGACAGAAGAGCAAACACGTCTCTCACCATGGCTCTTGGCGTTCATCTGAATCGGACAGCAGCCGCTTTGCAGGTCACACGCGGAGATATCATGATAGTGTAGGAGGTGCTGGTGGGACAGGTGGTGTGCGGCTGTGTCTAAGACCATTTAAACCACGCATTTTGCTGAGGCCCCCTGAAATTTCGAGGCCACCTGCTGGCCGCAAACAGTCACTACACTGAGTGGGGGATGACTTTTTGAATGGGGCCCCAGAGACAAGAATGCAGCCCCTTACCCCCCACCCCGCGTGAACGCCATGTGGTTTATATTTATGGCTTGGCTTTAAAGCCACATGAAAACCATAAATACACACTTAATACTCTGATATACTTGCCCCCCAGGTCAGATTCCCCCCACCGCCTTGTCAGAGGGCGTGCTGAAGTTATAGCCTCATTAGTAGCGAAGAGGCAGTTCATTCATATTTAACGAGAAAAGTATTACGTACTTAACGTACTTCAAATAATGAAAACTATTCATTACAAAGCAATAATAATGTTTTAGAAAGTATAAAAACCAAAATGAAGAGATGACCCATGTGAGGGTCCATCTGTGTGGTTACAGCGTTCGGACAGTCACTTTGACAGATGCAATCTTTAACCCTAACCCAGCAGAACAGCGCCGGGTACCAACGGGCCGTGTCCTCCAGCTTCTGCTTCTATGCAGCCCACATGGAAGATTATGGTCTTCCTAATGGTTCACGTGAATGAGAAGGCGGGACGCAGCTCGACATAGAGGAAAGACACACTTAATAAACGGGACTCACGTTGTCATAGTGCTTCTTGACGATGGGCTCGTAGAAGCCGATGGCCTCCCTGTACTTGTTCTCCTGCATGAAGAGCACATGGGCCACGTTGAGCTTCCAGGTGTCGTGCTCGTTGCAGAACTCCACCGACTTGCGGAAGATCTTCTCCACCATCTGGTAGTCCTCGCGGTTCCAGTAGATCTTGGCCTGGGCCATCAGGACGGGGATGTACCTTAAAAGCAGGTACGGAACAAGGTCAGGAGGTATCAGGCCACACTGATTGAGCTCAGAACTCAAGGCAGGACAGTGTGAAGGGGAGTGCAGGGATGGGAATATGGGTTATGGGGACGAGTGAGTGGCCACTGCACATGGTGAAAAACTAATCGGCATGTTACCGTTCATCGGAAACTCACTTTGCGAGGACTTCATCGTACTCCTGAAGGGTCTTCTTCAGAAACTCATCTTCACGATTATGTCTTGCCTCCTGCACCTTAAAGAAGGACAGTATCAGAGCACTACGGAGGCCCACCAGTAAAATCCTGCTAACCCAAAAAAGACAGAGCACCCCCTGTAGGCAGGGCTAAGAACTGCATGAGCGCCTTTCCTAGTGGCCCCGCTTTATCTGGGGGAAGGTGCTTTACCTGCTTGGTCAGCTTCCGCAGCTGCTCCGTAAGTTTCGCGGCGATCTCATCGAATTTTCGAAAGGCCTGCCCGTCACAAAAAAATGAATGCACAAAAAACCTGATGTACAGCCAAGGAAATGAAAAGTGCTCTGCAGCATCGCTGACAGTACACTGACTGTACTGCCCAGGTAATTCACTGCACCATTTTCAGCAAATCGCTGAGGCTCAGAGAATAGTGTCGATTACTTGACAAGCCTTTAGAATATTAACAGGTCACAGCAACACTGAGGCGGGCGGCTCACCTCTTCAGGGGCAGTCTGACATGTTATCATGGCATCCAGGAACTCGTAGAGGTACTGAAAGACAAAAGGAGGAGCCGGTGAAGGAGATCTCTGAGGGTTTCTCCCAGGGACCAGGGCGCCAAAGAGGAGCATCAGAGTCAGCAGACACTGGAAACGTACCTCCACAGTGCTGTTACATAATTGTGAGGGAAGCAGGTGACTTTCCCATAAAGACACTGTGTGGCTCAGTGTGTTAGGATACTCTGTCTATGATCGGAAGGTCGGTGGTTCAAATCCCAGGGTTGGCAGAATGTTTTCACTATTCAGGCCCCAAACCAAGGCCCTTAAACCCCTAACTGCTGAAGAGACTATCTGACCCTGCTTTCTCCAAAAATGTATGAAGCTTTGGATAAAAGCATCTACTAAATAAATGTAGTGCCCCCCTTTGTAACTTGATATATGATACAAAGAGTAACTGGGTGTGTATACAGGGGGGAGGTGAAATGTGACAGATGGACTGCCTGGGGTTCTTTAGACACACAACATGAGAGATTTCTGTGTGAGGAAACAGGCCTCTTACTGGAGACAGGAACTTGTAGGTCAAATGAGCATTTTCAGCCAGGACATCTGCAGCCAGGTCAAAGTACTGCCAAAACACACAAACGTGTTATTTTAATTACAGCCACATGGGGGGAGGGCTGTCCCACGTGGGACGTGGGGGGGGCAGCGCGCTCAGCACGCACATCCCTTTGAAGCTGAAAGAAAGGGTGGCGTGTGCAGAAAAACAATGCTTTACAGCTGGAGCCCTACACCCCACCATGTGCCAAGCTTTTTTTTTTTTTTTTTTTTTGGGGGGGGGGGTGACGCCCTGCGGGACAGCGGATGTCCTGAACACCACCAGAGGGCAGTATGAGAAAAGTCAGAATGAGGGGCAAGTAAGACCTGAAGCTCTCAGGGCCTTAGGGGCCTCCGTGGCAAATTAGTACAGTGTGTAATCATCTGCCCAAAAACAGACCAGTTCCTCCCCAGGGGTACAGAGGGGCGGACCCACCTCATATTTACAGTACAGCAGCAGCAGGTTTCCGAAGGTCACTGGGGGAAAGGGGTTCTGCTGCAGGAGGAAGGCCAGCTTCTCGAAACCCTCGCTGGGCTTGGACTCCATGTTCATCAGGGCCTGGTTGTGGAGGGTCACAGGGTCCAGCTCCTGGGAGCAGAGAGGTGCCATTTACACAGATGGGACTGAGGGCGCACATGTGCAGCAGAAGACATGTTCATGCGTAAAAAGCCCAGGAAGCAGGACTTCACTAATACTCACAAAGCAGGACTTCACTGACTGTACCCCTTTAACATTAACAAAACAACAGCTGCCTGCGTCTGGGGCTGTGAACAGCCCTCAGGGACTGAAGCACAACACCAGCCTGTTTATACCGCGCATAGTTACAGGCCACTGGGGGCCTACATTACAACATGCTCTAAATGGAAAGCAGAATAGGCTTGTGTGTGGGATTTGATTTTTTTTTCCACTGAAACCACCACTAGAGGGCAGTGAATCACTGGAATAGTCATATCTGTTATATCGATCATTACGCGGTTGTGCTGGTTATTACAAAATTTTAATACAGAAAAATTACATGAAACAGGTCAAGGAGAAAATATTTACATTTTCAAGAAAATACAATTAGCAAAAAGTAGCTGCTTGAATGGAAGTCAACTCACCAGTAAGCTATTATCACCTGGCAAAGCCGTGTTATTTTTAATACAAAAGATAATTAATTTCATTGAATCAGTTTGGCAGGGAAACAGAATGGAAATCAGCAGACCGAGCAGCTGCATGGCAGGCAGGGCTGCCTCACTCTGGCTTGGACAGTAAGAGTTAGACTCCAACTGATTCGGAATCAGACTTACCTCTTCTGATCTAGGGGGCATATCAGTCAGGGCCTCCTGGGCAGCCTCAACTGAGAAGAGAAGTGGGGGGGAGGGTCAACGCTGAACTGACAGAGACCAAGGCGCTTAAAGGCCCCAGTCACCAGGGAGCTCCGAGCACAGGTACTGTGGCTGAAATCACTAGGATGTCACTGCACTCTGCTTACAACGAGCAAGTTAGGCCACATTAAGAGGAAAAGGACACAGGCGTAAAGAAAAGGTCCTTAAGGACACTTACAGTTCTTCAGCTGGTATTCAATAGCCGCCTTCAAGTTAAAAGCCTCGATGAGGGCGGTTTCGTGAAGAACGAGCGTGTTGCCAACACTCCTCACATCGATGCCCTCAGTTGTCATGCCAACACTGAGCTCTGAAAATATTCCAAGACGGCACACAGCACGAGACAGTCGGCTCAAATGATTTGTGTTAATATTTAAAGTCTTTTGACAAGATTTATCTATAGTGCGCGTTTTGAGGACTCATGAATCACAAGTGTGTAATGTTTTAAAATGGAATATCAAATAACATCGAGAAAAAGAAAATTCCGACAGAAGACGATAAAACAGGGCACTATATCTCCAGCAGACAGATGCAACATACCTGGGTGCTCCCTGATCCCGCGTTCGATGATGTCTGCGATGTATTTCATAGCCGGGCCATACAGTTTCTGGCTGTAGTAACAGAGGGCGATGTTGTACGACAAATCTGTGAGGGCAGACCAAGAGGAAGAGGCCTGAGTGCAGTGCAGAAGGTCACAGACCCTGCAGGCCAGTGGTTTCTCAGTACGTCTATGGCTTTTGTCCTGGTAGCCAGTAACCACATCCACCACCACTTAAGCCACACATTTGCATGGGAGCCCCGAGGTTTGGGGGTCCCCTGTTGGTCACAAACAGTTACTACACCACAGGAGTGAGGCGCTTAGAAGTGACATTTGAGTGGCACCCCAGAAACAGGAAATCCACCCCTGCAGGTACCCGGACAATCTGAGGGACAGTTTTCATTACCTGCACAGTAATGTGTGTGTGGGGGGGTGTTATTAAGCAAATGTCCCAAATGTAACACAAGTTACTTCTTGGCTTGTGGAGACATTATTCAGGTCCCAAAAATAGAAGTGTCGATTTTCTATAAATCTGAATCAAATCAAAACACTAAAAATGCCAAAGGTCTTGTATCTTGTTTGGTTACTTATGATTAAGGTCAGGGCTGGGTAGGGGTTAAAGCCGGCATTGCTAATGCGCAGGTTACCCCATAAAGCCGCATTACCTGGCCGGTAGCCCAGCACTTGCATGGAGGCTATGAACTTCTTGCAGGCTTCCTCATAGTCTCCTTCCCTGTAGAGCAAACAGCCCAGGTCCACTTCATAGTCGGGGTCGTCCGGGGGCAGCTGCTCCACCAGGCTCTGCAGCATCAAAGATGGGACCGGAGGGGGCAGAAGGGTCAGACTGCACAGCTTACGACCAAAGGACTGCAGGCTCGAGTCTAAGAAAGGGGCCTTACGTTCACACCATGGAACAGCAAAATCAATCCATATAATTTTAGCAAAATATTCAGCAGTAAACATGACTAAAGTACCAGTCCAGAAGGTAAAAATCCAAACCAACCAGACCAGGATTTAGTTTCAACCAACCATACTCTGTAACTATGACTCTTTATACTCAACTGGCTGGTTGAAACAAAATCCTGGTCTGGATTTTTACTTTCTGGACCTGAACTATACACCTCTTATTACCACCGGATTGTTTGCACCACAAAACAAGGCTGCCGTTTTGTACACAAATCCTCTATTTCTTTTTACCTTCGCTCCTGCAAAATCTTCCTCCCCATATTTAATAGCAGCCTGCAGTTTTATCATCTGTAAAAGGAAATAAAGCAACAGTCAAGTTATAACAGAATGAAAATAAGATTTTTTATCTCCCTCTATCTTGAAATATTAACGTCAGTGTCAGGAAGATCCCCATGCATTCATGACAAACACCACAATGAAGATCAGCAGGAAAAATAAATTGTACAATATTCTGTAGCAAACACTGACACAGAAGGAACATTGGAACAGAAAGATCTAACCCAAACCAAGATAAACCTAATTTTCACCGGGCGCCGTGACAACTCTGAAAGCTGGCAGGTGACAGTAATGTCTGGGACTCTGATATCATTTAACTTATCAGATCATAGTTTGTGAAGCCAGTGGGTAACTTATCAGCAGGCGCACTCCATGCTCGGAGCGCCGCACAGTGACAGCCATACTGCCCTGACGCCGCACTGCCGTGAGAAGGGGCGGGGAGAGCCACACCTTGGTTTGGCTGCTGGGGTTGTCTAGCTGGAAGGTGGCCCTCATAGCCTCGGGGAAGGCACAGGCCCCGTACAGAGACTGGGCGTGATACACCTTGTACTCCTCAACTTCAGGGTGCAGCTGGGTCAGCTGCTCATAGCACTCAGCGGCGTTTATGAAGTCCTGCAAGTGGTAGTAGCAGTAGGCCAGCAGAGATAGGGCGGCCCTGGACTGGGCATAGAGAAGGCCATCTCACAGAAGGCAACCATGGCGACCACATTACCCAAGCACATACTGATAAATATACATCTAAAGTCTATCCTCGTTTATATTCATGCGCAACGTGAACATGTTAGCGGATTGTTCATCGTCTTACTTTAAGGTGTTTCTGCAGCTCATTGCTGAGGATGTGAATGGCCTCCGCGTAGCGCCCATCCTTGATCTGTGCAGGGTACACACACACAGCAGACACTCCGTCACGCACACTAAGCTCAGACATCCCAGCTCTCCCGGAAGTTCCAGGAGTCTCCCGCATGTTGACGCCCGCAGATTATACACAATATCGGGGACACCTGGACTTTATAGCAAAGACCCTCGAGTCTATCTGGAATCTTCGGTGCGGGAGCGCGGGCGTCGAGGAGCCGCTATCAACATGCGGGAGACTCCTGAACGTCCCGGAGAGCTGCGATGTCTGTACTGCGAAATGTTTAAATGATGCAGAAGTGAATAAGGAGGGCGAGGTAATAACGCGTCAGCGTTATCACGACACGGCGACAATGCTTACTTAATACTTAAGTTTGCCCCGATGATTTAAAACCAAACCAGTTCCAAGTAACAGGGGTGCCCCGCCTTCTTGGAACGAGAGTCTCCTCTCCTCTCGACGCCTCGGCTGGTTCCGACATTCCACTCATGTCTTTTTTTATTCCTCTTTCCCAAACTTAATTAACTTTTTTAGCCTATATTTATCTTAAGTGGCACGACGTCAGCACTCATTAATTGGGTAGTTGTGGCTTTTACCGCGCACCTTGCACGAAGGCAACGACGCGTTGATATACTGATTTAGCGAATTTTTTTACATTTTAATTTGCTACGATGCATATGTAAACGAATTATTTTTCGTTTAATATGTATAATTACACAAAATCTGTTTATTTTGAATTTGTTAATTTGCTATCACCACACGGTGGCAGAGTGTTTAATAGAAAATTCACACAACACAGATACATGTACTATATAAGGACAAGTATTCACTCTACAAGAAGCTTTAAAGAAAATAAAATGCTTTTAAAATATATAAATAGGCTGTTGTATAATTAAGCTGTTGTTACCAGTGTAATGTAATCCGTGTCCTGACGCACGATCACCGGTAATGACTGTGACACCGGTACTACCCACTGCTACATGCAGTCATACTCTTGAGCTGAAGTATCGCTCTCATTTGTCATAGCGCAATGAAACACTAATAAGCAGAATATAAGTGTAGAAACACATAATGTAAAACATGACATTTTAGGACATGGACATTAAGACAGACAAAAGAAACACCTGTTAAACACCTGATTGGCATGGAATTGGATGAGTAGAATGTGCAATAAATAAATAGATTTAGTTTCAGAGTTATGAGACCATATGTCTTAGTTTAGTTTAGAATCCTTTAACAGATTCAGTCTTAGACTGGGAGGAGTCAGACTGTTCAGCAGTCTGAGGGAAAAAAGGCTGTTTTTAAGCATCACTGTCCTGCTTTGTGGCTGCATAACCTCCTACCAGACAGCAGTGTGACGGCAGAGCCACTGAGTGGGGTTTGATGGGTTTCTGATCATGCTTGTGGCCCCCTGAACGCAGCATCCATTGTCGACGACAGCAGAGAAGGCAGAGTGGTCCCAGCAATCTCCGCTCCAGTTTTAATGACCCACAGGAGGGATAGCCGTCTGTAGTAGTCTTAGGTGTTGCAGGACCCAAAACAGGCCGTGATGCAGTTTTTGAGGACACTGTCGATGATACCTCTATAGAAGGAGGACAGGATTGGAGGTGGTTGTCTCACCTGTCTAAAACTCTGCAGGTAGTGAGATCTCTGGTGGGCTTTTGGTCAGGGAGGACATATGCTGGTTTTAGGACAGATCTTCAGTGAGGTGCACACCCAGAAATTCAATGCTCTGAGCTTTGCTGACAGTAGAACCACTGATATATGAAGGATTATGCTTCCCAGGTCTTTCTGAAGTCCACAATCATTTCCTTCATCATGTTGAGAAGCAAATTGTGGGTCTTGCAGCACTCCATCAGCTCTCTCACCACCTGTCCGCATGCAGACTCGTCACCACCGCTTATGAGGCCCATCGTGGAGGTGTCGTCTGCACACTGTGGTCTCGGTGGAGCAGTGGGAAGATTAGGGGGCTGAGGCAGCAGCCTTGGGGAGTTTCCAGTGCTCAGTCTGAAGGAAGTTGAAGTGCTGTCTTCTCCTTGACAGACCGTCCAGGATCCAGTGGCACAGTGAGGTTTTCTGGCATAACTAGGACAGCTTTTGGGTAAGTTGTTGTGGAATTACTGTTTTGAATACATAAGGGTCTGTATTGTCCAGGTGTGTCACTCTGGTGTGTAGGGTCAAGGTTACGGCGTCCTCTGTAGACCAGTTGGGGCGGTATGAAAACTAGTATGGATCAAGGGAGGCCAGCAGGTTGTAGGAGTGTGTCTGTGTCAAATGACTCTAAATTTCGGGGCATGGAATAGCAGCTCACTATTTTAGAAAAAATAGTACAAAATACAATGCTAAATGCTAATTGCACTTATAATACTCAGAATACTGACTGAGAACTGTACTCATAATACTCATTTCTAACTGTACTTGTAGTGCTCACTTCCTAATCTGGTAAACATTACTTATAAAAGCGTTTTGTGGTTCATCCTGTAAGTTCATTTTTAGTACCAGGGTTTGAATCTGATTTATGCCAGCATTCTGGGGGGGGGGGGGTTTCCTTTGCTAATGGGGCCATGAATCTCCTCCATTCAGTATTGGCTGGTGCTTTAATACCACGAAAGGTGTGATTAACTTGTACTGGGTGAGCGTCCGGGTGGGAATGGGGGTGTGGGTAGTCGGCTATAGGAGGAAAGTAACATTAAAAGTATGATTTGCTAAAAGCCTGACTTCTTGGTTTCTGGAAAAAGGTCCTGTTCATTCCAAGGAGTGACGTATACTGTAAGTCCTGTATGCCCTGTGTCTCTGTGAGGCCCCTCGCATGTCCCCCCCCCCAGGCTTCAGCGCAGTGAGCTAAAATGTACCCAGGATGTGTCTCCTAGATGAATAATGAACAAATAACATCTTGTGCTTAATCCTCCTCTCCTGCATTCCTCCGCTCTGTCGGAGATGTATTTTCCAGGAGGGCAGTGCGGTGGGAACTCTGGGAACTGCGATTTGCGTGCGCTTAGTCGATCTCGACTTCGCCGGCAAGAGCTCACCCAGGATGTTTAAACCCCGGGGGCAAGGGGCAAGCTCCTCCTACCCACTATCCCTCTCTGTCATTCCTGCATTAGGGGGGCCAGGTGAGGGATCTGTTTCTATGGAAACAGGTGCCCAATATCGATGAAAGAGTGACCGATGGATCCAATGCGATGAACATATTAGTCTTCACTTAAATAGACTCACACAGACTATGTTAAGACGAATTAGCCAGCCGTGTTTTACATGTTCTCATTTACAAGAAAGTGTCGTAGAAAATGAACCGAAACACACTTAACATCTTTGATAATAGCACCTGTTTGTAAGCCAGACAGTGGAAACATACTTTAATAATGTCTTAATAACTGTTTAATCCCTACACCAGTCTTGGTGAGAGAAGACGGCTGTTTTCATTAATAAGGCTTTTTCTTAGTAACAGTGAAAATCAGCCAATAAAATAAGTGGAAATTTTCTGAAAACCGTGAACTGAGCTCCCGTTTTCCAGCGAGACGCTAAGACATGATTTTAAAAAAAGAAAGAAAAACATATATATGTCACCTTAAGTTTCCAATGAAAAGCGAAACACTAACCAGGACCCTACTTTCCCATGAAAAGCAGGTGTTTTTAATTAAAATTATATATTCCAAACCCATAATTTCCTAATTGGACAGCCAGGTTGCTGTTGCATCGGACTGACGTGCCATTAACTGTGGATTGTGCGTTACGTATCCGTGGCTGTTGGATTCAGCCCAAACCTGGCCCCGTTTCTGCGTTATCGACTGCTGAAGCCGGGCGGTGTGTCGTTCCACGCAGTGTTCTGACCTTTCGTGGGTGAACTTTCAGCATGCTGACCTCCTTTGAGCAGTAGGGATTACCTTTTAACCTGTACCAGGAAACACACTGAGATCATTAGGCTTATGCTGAGAAATCTGAAAGTAGATTAGAGATATGGGCATGGACTGGCAGCATGAGAGTGCTGTGTGGGTTAAACACTTCAAGCCCTCAGTACTCAGACAGAGGATGATTGGCGGAAACCTCATTTTTTACTGGGTACTGGTGGAGCTTGGTGTACAGTAGGACCCTGGGGCACCCACATGGACTGCAATGTCCTGCACTCTTTGATGTTGACCTCAGAGAGATGGTCTTCAAAAGGATCCTGACCAGCACAAAGTTAAAAAGGGGTGGGACACTCCTCGCCAGCGAGCCAGAATCCAAGTATTCAACATCCACCAACGTTCAGTCTCATGGGCTTTGAGCAAACCTGATGGGACTGAAGATTTACCATGGACCTCTGCTTCTGCCCCTTCATTCGCTCATCTGGGAAGTGGGAAAACAGAGCAGGAGCTGGCAAAGAGCACCAAGGCAGGAAATAAATCCAAGAGGGGTGGCTATGGCCCACTTCCCGTGGTGGATTCTTGGCACGTTACCCAGTGACTCTGTGGCCTACACAAAACGTCAATGATACAAAGACTCATCAGCCAATCGTTTGTCACCGTTCAGATCAGACAGAGGGGGGTAGGTTGCTGAAGAACACATGACACAGTGGTTAATGGAACAAAAAAAGGAACAGTACTTTGGATTGGACAGAAAGGACAAGGGCGTGTGACACACCAAGGAACCTCGTGCCATGCAGCAGTGAGGACCCTTCTGAAATCAGGCCGCAGTGCACCCCAACCTGATGTAGGATAAGCCATCGCTCAGCTTGGGATTCAGCTGGTGGTGGGAGGAAAGAGATCACCTGGTGAGGCACAATGGAAACCTGTAACGTGACTAGCAGGAAGTGGGAGGAACCAGCTGGTCATTGATGGCGTCCAATCATCCCACCTAGAGTTGAAATCTCCCATCGTTCCTCTAAGCTTGCTGGGTTGTCTTTGTTGATCGCTGCATCAGTGCCCCCTAGAGGTGACCCGCAGGGCCACTTGTCGAAAACAATGACAGATGCGGTGGTCCTCCATTGAGTATGGATGGGGATCAAGATGGCGTTTATCAGGCAAACATCCTTTAAGGATCTAAACCACTATGGTTCCGGACAGCCAGGAAAGGCAGAAATTTCTATAAATTCAGCTTAACCCCAAATATACTTAAAATGCAAATCCATCAATAAAAAAAATCACCATAAAATATTACATTTCTATGATGAAAAAAACATGTGTTGAACACCCTCCAGTTTCTTATTGATATCTCAAAATAATATTTCTTTTATGACACTAATGAGGTCATGCAGGTGGGTAATTAAATGACAGGTATTAAATGACCGATGAGATGTGCAGAAATTCCCACAATCCAAAGACATGCAGTTCATTAGAATAACTGTCTGTGTATGTACCCTGTGATTGGCTGGCATTCTGTACACAGTGCCCTCCTGTCTTATGCCCTGTACTTTCAAGGACAGACTCCGCAAAGCCCTGTACTGGAGAAGCACTTGGATGATGGATGGATGTTGTGTGACAGACTTGAGTTCTGCAGATCTCTGTTTGTTTACGTGTTATGTGTCAGAATAATATCCCCCTCGCTCCACCCCACCCATGTTGTATGTTCCATGAGATTCGGACCGAATATGTGCATCCTGTAACAGTGGCTTCTCTTTGAAACTTTGAGCCCAGAGATTAGTAAACACTTCTAGTCTACATAAATGCATGTTATTTGACCTGTGAACTGCAATAAGATACAAATTCATCACAATTAGGAAGAATGGTTTGTTCTGCACACAGGAAGATCGGAGCCTTTCATTGGGAAAGGATGTTCCTGTATCCTAGAGGGATCTAATCAAAATGTATTTAAAACTTCTTCCAGCTGGACTTTGCCCTTTCTGTCACACCAAATGTTTATGTATTTATTAGCTTTTAGCTTGTTCTCGCTGCCGCACTGACGTTCCCTTTCCTGTTCTCCTGGAGACGTTCCAAGTAAGTGAGTTATGGCGAATTTTAATGCGATCCCATTAAACGGATCATTCGAGGAGTCTGTCCATGTCATTGGCCCCTGCAAATTTTCTGAGCTGCCTATAGGCTCACGTGAACGCCAGCTTGAGCTAGCCAGACAGAACTTCCGCTCAGATCGAAGATGCAAGTTGGGCGTTCATTTTGGGTACTCCACTAAAATGATGAACGCTAAAATTGTGTTATTGGACTAGTCGCCATGGCTGAAGGTTTTATGATGCCGGGCTCTCTGTGTTATTTTAAAATTTGCCAAATTTAGCATCTTATGGTTTAGCCAATGCGGAAGGACTCGGTGAGCACCGCGCTGTAAGAGTGTGGCGAATAGCTAAAGGGGCGCCATGTGAAGGACACTAACCTAAAGGCAGGAAATCCTGCCTCGCCCCAGAAGGCCGATGTCACTGCCCAGGGCGGCCCGGTCCGGGAGGCGTTCGTAAATCCATTCCAGAAGCGAGCGGTGAGCGAGCGGCGCGTGGCAAAGCCGTTGTTCTCCAGAGAGGAGGGAACACAATGTCCTGGCTTCCCATGTCCGTTTCAGCTTCGCTTTGACTCACCGGCAGAAAGAGGCGGCGTTTTCGCGTGACTCGTCCCGCTGTTTCCTCATTCTTCACAATTGTCCTTTAAACAGAGCCTGTTTGCCGTGATGCACAGAGTGCTTTTAAATGACCATCATTCCGGCTGTCGACAGCATGTTTATATACAAAACTTTGTGCCGGAACGTGAATCTTTTTTTTTCCCCAGAAAAAGCAGCAGCAGATATCGAGCACACTCCCCCTCCCCCCCCCCCCCCCCCCCCCCCCCCCCCCCCA
>JAODJU010000004.1:247180-274143 GCA_026776725.1 Gnathonemus echidnorhynchus
CGCCCCCCAGCCGACCGAGTGGACTATATATATATATATATATATATATATATATATATATATATGGTATTACTGTAATACCAACCAAGCATTGGCCAGCACCCCCGCCCGCCCGAATACCCTTCATCTGCCTCCCTGAAATCAAAATCCCTAAGGATGTCTGTAAACTTCCCGATTAAAAAATAAACAAACAAAAAAAAACCCCTCTCTTGAGTAATTGGAGACTTGGCTGCTTGGTCAAGAAAAGAAACTCCACACCTTTTTGGGAACGAAAGCTTAAAAACCGTTAATAACCCCAATCGTGAAGCTAGCCGTGGTTAGCTAGCTAGCCGTCTAGCTGTCTATAATATGTCACGCACTCACCATTTTGTAGATTGTGGCTGTGTATTCGCCATCCTTAATATTTGTTAACGTCATGGTTCATAACTAGGATATTAGGGTGCAGCAGACGAACGCTGTCTTTCAGTAAAGAATAAATAATGCTTCTGAAATCCTAGTGTTACTGTCCATTCGACGCCACGTTAACCGTTACCTGGCAACGGCACCGGAAAAGGAAATTCATGGGATCCGATCCTGGATCAGTTCAGCCATCGCAGCTCCCACAGGGCAACCAGCGCGCTCCTGTCCGTGCTATGGACCTGCACCGACTCCGTACTCGGCGTGGACGTTTATTTCTTTGCTAAGAAAAATATGGAAAATATTAGAAAATTATTTTATATTTTAGTTCTATAAAAATGGACAGGAGAATGTGTTTTTATAAAAAAAAAAAAGAAATGTTATTTAATTTAATTTTAAACAAATATTTGACTATTAGTGAGCATCATAGATTCTAAAAATGATGCCGTTTATGTTGAACTCTGCATTGTTAGTAATTTTGCCAGTAATCCTTACTTTGTCAGTAATCTTTACTTCAATCAAACGTTCTCAGTAATTGTTAGGTGTTGCTTAACCAAAGTCAACAGAAATTAAGCTCGCCGAGCGGTGTCAGCCTGCTGCTATTGTAACCTTATTAACAGGAGCTGTTTTCTCAAACTTTAACTGAGGTGGGGCGGAGGCAACTCCAGGGGCGTAGTTAGAGATAAATGGATAGGGGGGCTGAGTCTTTGCTGGAGGGAGGGGGGTCGATGACAAACTTATATAGTATAAAAAACTATTAATGACTTAAGCAAATAAATGCACATTTAAAGCCCCTATAAAATAGGCCTAACAAACGTTCCTGGCAGCTCAGATCAGACGACATCTGCCCTCGATTAATGTCTGTGTTAACGTGGCAGTGGGGAGATCGTTCCTGAGAGTTACAGACATAATACTCAGCCCAAACAATAACCTGTAAATGGATGTAAATGATTGTTAGATACATCCTTACAACAAACCCAAAAAGAAACAATCTGTGTAGTTTGTGAACAAGAAGTGACTTTACAGTTTTCAGGCGACGCATCCTGTTGTGTAAATAGTATTAACTCATACAATATCATTTATGGTGTAATATATAATATAATATGTGATGTGATGATATTATACTGATTATACCCAAACATTCAGAGCATATATTCATACTATGTGTTTAATGCTGCCTTTGGACATAAGTGTCCCCAAAGTTTGTACGACAAGGGCATATATTTGGGACTTGTCCCTACCAATACTGTGGCAATACCATGTGTGTTTAGGGGGGCGGGGGGGTTCGGAGCTGATTCGGTCCCAACCAGACATAATCCCTTCAGGGTTGCCAAATCTCATGCATCTGGTGTGACACTCATGTTTTCAGACTCTCACACTTAAGCAAGAAATGCTACGGCTAATCTATATCAATTCAAATACCTAAAAATAGCTATATCAACAACTTTGCAAACCCTATAGACTATTTACAAGGTAATAAAACGTACATGTAAATGAGTGTACATTGTGTGCGGAGACTCATGGGCGTAAATTACGGGGGGGTGGGGGGGGTTGTAGCCCTCCCCAATAAATTAAAACCATCTAATACAACCCCCCCAATAATCATTTTTCTCCTGTAATGGGTGGAGACCTCAACCACCCCAATGTTCCAGCCAAAGTTACACCCTTGAGGAGTCTTGTCTCAAACTGAAAATCTCACGCCTGACCAAAGTTTTGTCAGCTTGCCGCTTGTTGTAAGTATGGATGTAAATGTAAGCAAAAACTGTTCCTGCATTTGTAAGGTACTGTGGGAGCCGTTCTGAGCCCAAGGAGAGGCACGTTGTACGAAGGCCTGGTGCACGCCACACAGAGCCACCATCCTGACTCCTCATTTCAGCTACATCTCCAGCACCGGGCCCCCGCTGAATGGGGAGAATGGGTCCCATGGCCTGGCACGTCCTGGCTGCAGTCCAGACGACAGCGGGGAGCCAGCGCCTTGCTTCAGCCCTCATTAATGTTAGCATGCCACAGGGTGCTAATGAAGGTGAGCCAAGGTATGAATTAACGGCTTTAGGCAATTTTGGGCTGGGGCGTTGGTTCCACCCACTTCCAGGACGCCTTTCCCTGCCCGTCTGACCCAACCCCTCCGGTTTTTCGGCAGTAAAAAGAGCCAGCGGGTGGTGAGGCCAGATTTCCCGAGTCGAGGCAGCAGCTTTGCCCAGAAGAGAGCACCCCGGGCAGCTCTGTAATCGCTGACAAACATGCTCAGCTTCCAGGAGCGGCAGAGCACGGCCGCTGCAGGCTCTCAGCTTTCGCTTTTATGAATATTTAAAATCTTTGTCTCCGTCGCACTGAAATCACAAGTTCAGGCCCATCACCACCTGCACAGTGCACACATCCTAACCGTACGTCTCATCCTAATGAACTAACGGCAGCCCAGTACGCGTTTGAATGACACCCAGCTCGGACTTTTCTCTGCTGCCAGCCGCGTGTGAATCGTGTCATATCTGTTTAACCGAAGCTGGTTCGCCTCCCTTTATCACGCTTGGCACCACGGCGGCTTTGGATGTGCTTGACAGGAGCGATTCGAAATGACAGATTAAAGAAGTTAGACACATAAAAGAGGAAAGGGGAGGGAGAAAATAGGATTCCAGGAGAAAAAAAAAACAAACGCGAAGAAGGCTGATCTGCAGTATTAGTGGCTCCGTGTGGCTGTATCGTGATTAATTTTTAATAGCCTGCAGTATGAAGCGGCATATCTGGGCAATCGAGGTGGGGTTTGAGTGTCAGCTCCCACCGATTATGTGAGTCAAGCCCCCGTTTTACTCAGAGCCGCTAAACCTTTCGCAAAACCGTTGGGTGATGTGCACGACGAGCACTTCCAGCGAGCTGTAAAGTACCGCCGGCTGCTAACGATCTGCCTCGCTTGTGAAATTACCGATTCACAGGCACACCGGCGCTGCGCATCCAGCCCGGTAATTATTTCACTGCTCACAAACAATGCTGCCCCCCGGACTGAACGTGTGAGTCGGACACCCCTTCAAGTCATTCCTTACTGTTCCCAAAAGGTAATTTATGGATGTAACCAAGCTGTCAAGAGCATTGCTATTTTTGCTGCAGAATGTCTAAAAATGTGGATCTCCTGTATGAGGCGACTGTACCAAAGGACTCCTCCACAGAATAATAATTTTGACCTTTTGTCTAGTGAAAATTTATATATTATTTCTGCTAGCAGTTACGATATGTTGAAGCACCTGAATTTCCAGAATGGAGAGTGTTTCTGTAGAGCTACAGTATAAAGTTATAATACTGTACTCCCTTTCCACGGAACATAGACTTTCAGAGAAGACACGTCCAAATCCGACCAGAACATACTGGACGTCAGGACTGGAAGTGTTGCTGTAATTTAAACCACATCACCGTGGTCCAATGAAATTTCTGCGCTGAGTTTTGGGGCCAATGAGTTTTTCTCTGGTGTGGGTGTGTGTGCGTGTGATCGGGCTGATGTGTGTGTCTGCTGTTGGTGGACGTTGACTCTCAGCAGAGTAGCAGTGTGATTCTTCAGCTCAATCAGACGGACGCCATTCTCTCACCTCAGGAATCAGGTAGGGCCACGTCGGCTGACCTCTCTGGCCAAATTAACTGTATGTTAAGCAGTTAAGTTTCACAATAAACTTTAAAGTTAACGAGTTAATTAGAAAAGGTAAAAAGTAAGAGGAGAGGTGTATTTCACGGAGACAGCCTGAACGAATGCTTTGGATCTTTGTATTTACCAAGAACGTTAGACTAGTGTATAGGATATTATAAACTTTTACCACCTGTTTCAGTAGGTTTTGTGTGATGCCATTTTACATCTCTGCACGTGTATTTTGGTTTTATTCTTCGCTTTGGGTTTAGACTGTATTTGTCCTGCTCTCAGACCGCCGTCAGCTGATCTTGCAGGCTTTGGAGCTCCTTTAAGCCCTTTAGACATAGCTAAGGGGACAGATGTGATGTGAGACCCAATAATGTGCCGGGGGGGGGGGGGGGGGGGTGGGGGAGGGGGTGTTCAAAAGTGAGCCCCATAAAAGTGGGATGTACAGAACAGAACTCTGTCCCACACCGTCAGATCTTGTCCAGAAATTTAACCTGAAATTGAAAAAACAAAGTTCAGACTCTGTGCTGGGGGGCTGCTGGGGCGCAGGGAGCCCCCGTGAGTACACGTGGACTGGGGGGGTGGGGTGTGGGAGGGTACGGTGTTCTGTTTTTTTTTAAGCCAGGGACTTGTGCGCTTGTGTGTTTTGGCCCCGCAGGATAGCATGATCATGGAGTTCAGGCTGTGCGTCCTGCTCCTGGCCCTAGCCGCAGTGGCCGTCACGGGCCAGAGGAGGCGCCCCAACACGGACGAGTGGAACTACCGTGACGGCTGTGAGTCCCTCAGCCCCGATGGGCACCATTAGCGCTGCCAGGCCCCGACCTGCAGGGCGCGCTCTTCCACAATACTATCTGTAGGATAATGAAATATACATTCATTCATTTTTATTCTGTTGCAAGGTTTTATCATTCTCTTAAGACCTTACAAAGTTTCGGTCTTGAAAAAAACACCCCAACTTAGGTTCTGTGTTACTGCTTTAATAGTCATTACTTGCATTTGGCTTTAATATTCAGCAAAGACATTTAAACACGTTAGTACGAGTCACACAAGTGCCAAACTTGTGCTTATTATGGGCTTAGGAGAGTCCTAATTTGGTGTTTGTGTTAGATTATAGTGGAGAGCTCTGTTATTACAGATTGGTGAACAGAAATGTTTGGCTGTTTGCTGATTGGATAGCAAAAGTGAACTTAAACCAATAAAATCTGAGAATGTAAGGTGGGTGTGGCACCAAGGCTCTCGCGTCCCCCTCCCCATTTTCAAAGTCTCGGCCCGGTCTGCTTCTCCAGCTGAAAAAGTGAACATGCGAGGGGTGGCCAACCTCACCCAGATCCTGGACAACTGGAGGTTCGACATCCTGGCCCAGATGCAGAGCATGATGCAGAACGACATGCAGGGTCTGCTTCCTGATTATACCAGGTCAGTTGTGTGGATCAGAGCCAAGAAGCAAAGACTGATTTTACTGTTGAAAATGCACCTGTAATGGATTATCCCTTTATAGAATTTTTACATGTAATTGCTGATTGGTTGTTTTTATTGAAAATGAGATTTTTCCCCAGAGATGCCTTAGCCCCTCCCCTCCACAAAATCTGGCCTGCTCTTGTGACTTGAACTGGAAAATTCTAGTCATAAATCCACATCTTTAACCGCGGTGCTACACGCTGCTCGGGATAGCTATAAACAAAGGAAGGGAGAATTATGGGTAGGACAGAGGTTTTCCATCTATAATCTCCAGGGTAACCAGAACCAGCCCTAAAATAGAATGTCTTTTTATGAAAAGTGGAAGAAAAACATAAAGCCTCTGAAGTCGTCCCCGTTTTTATGGTTTTGAAGCCGTTTGTCCCATTATCCTCGGAGCAGCGGGCTTGAATCCTAAATACCTCTGGATCAGACACATGAGAGGTCTCTCTTCTTCTGTGTCTGCTCAGGATCCAGCCTTTGTCGGAAGCCTTAGACGACCTCTTCAAAGAGTTCAACGCCCTGAAGACGCATTTGGGCGATCTTAGCGAGAAGGTGGTGTCCATTGAGGCCTTCATTGATGATGTGAAAGCCGGAAAATTACCAAACACTGCGCCCGCCGGTCCTGCCGGTCCCGCCGGTCCCGCCGGTCCCACCAAGAAGAAAATCATCAAGAAGAAGGTCCCAGCTCCGGCCCCCGCTCCCTGAACCCCACCCCTCTGTTCACCCATCCCCTAGACCCTCCCTTTTCAGTGCTGGCACACCTTTTGTACCTCCCCACAGCTGATATGATTGGTTCATATGGCTGCTCATTAGCATATTTAATACACCTGTCTCCCTAATGTGCGTTCCTGCCACACCATGAACGAATCTCTCGTGTGAACAGCTGACAAAAGCTTAACCATGTACAGCAGGCGTCAGTGTCCTTGAGGAATCAGACAGAGTAGGGTTAGGAACTAGTGTATGGGCTTCAAACGCTTACGCAGACAGAGGACCGCAGTGGGCTGGATCCAAGGAGGAGTTCTGACAAGTCGAGACACGTATCTGCAGGCTGTTACAACCATCTTTTTTTCCTCATGCCTCGCACTAAGAGAAACATCCTCAAACTGTCATTGTCTATGAACTCACTGATGCTGTGGATAAAATATATAAATACTGTTTGAGACACGCAATGGCATTCCTATCTATGCAGTGAATAAATGTCATTATTTTGCATGCTCTCAGTGTTTGATTTACAAAGGTTAGGTGCAACATTCAAAATGTTTACATGAATTATATAATGGAACAGAACATATGCTGAAATACAAGCTATGAAATACGTGTCAGTAGCTGTACCACCTGCAGCTCAGATTAGGTGATCCACTTGCAGCTAAGCTGGTTTGAGCCTGGCCAGTTCTTGAATGGGCAACCAACTAGAAAAGCTGGGGTGCTGCTGTGGTCAGTAGAGGAGCCCATCCTGTGGTCTGTGTGGATCCCAGTGCTGCAGTGTGGGGACAGTGCTGTAAAAATGGTGCTATCCTTCAGATTAGATGTAAAGCTGAGGTGCTGAATCTCTGAGTCCATAAAACTTTCAAAAGAGTAGGAGGCTGCCAATTACTGCCTTTCCTAGCTCACTGGGAGCCAAGAAAGTAACCAATGAAATGTGAGCTTGTCCAGTCCATGATTGGTAACATACAGTGACCCCGCCCCCTATGGGACTTGCAGCCTTACTTGTTGACTCAAGTCATCATTAAAGATGATGATCATATCTGCCATGAACAGTAACACCTTGTAGCCAAAAGCCCCCCAATTATTGCTCTTCAAATGGAAGGCTGGTCCACATACATTTCCAGTGAGGGTTCTGCTGTTAAAATTAAGAGGACACTTTTTTTCTAACCATTTGGGTTCTTTTTTCCATCTCCAAGAATCTGAAGGATAACTCTGATGAGGAGAATTTTCAGAGGTGGGTGTGGCCAATTAGTGGGTGTGGCCAGCAAGTGGGTGTGGCCAAACCTCAAGCAGACCCCACAGTAGATCTTTCCTTAGCTCTGGCTTCAGCCTGTCCTTTCAATGATGTAGGGAGCACGGCCAGTCATCTCACTGAGAAGACAGAGAATGAAGTCCTCACCTACCAAATGTACACAGGCAGCACCAGGCCGGTTCACAACCTTTATTACCTAGAAAACCAACATTGTATGAAGGTTTATAACTGAAAGAGGGTTTAGGTAAAAGTGCTGGCTATATTATTACATCCAGACAATGCACAGTCTCCACTGAAAATATCTACTCATCTTTTAAGTTTTCTGGAATATGGATGTTTGTGATACAGAAGTCATTAACATCAATCTTATTAAGCCCAAATGTCTGCTCCAATTCTGCACAATACACATCTATTCACATCTTTTCTTAAAAAAAGTCGGATGAACAGAAATTCAGGCTTGAGATCTCTACTTCTGGGCAAAACATCCCGCAGTTCTCTCTGTGTCCAGCAGGGGGAAACATGAGATTGAGCCAAATACACTGTTGGGGGGGTTGCATGGAGGAGAGTCCTAGAGAGAAAATAAATTCAGAGCCTTTCAAGTGGAGTGTGGCCAGATCAAACGGTAACAGTGAAGAGGAGGACGAGCAGGAGGGCGAAACATGCCGCTCAGCCATAGCTCCCAGCACTGCACTGGAGGATTCTGGGTATTGTTTGCATCACTGCGCATCGCTACTGTGTGGAAACAAGTTGATCTCCATGACCAATGCATGGCACCATGTCGACTCGCTTTGTATGCTTTGAGAAGTGTCAACTTGAACCAGTTCATATTTGGTCCCCAAAGCAATCCGTCCATCTCCCAGATTCGTAGGGCGGCCTGGAACCCATCCCAGGCAGCATGGGGCGAAGGCAGCGGTACACCCTGGATGGGATGCCAATCCACCACAGGGCACATAAGCACACACAGCACAAGCCAATTAGTTATGCTAATTAACATAATTCAAATCGATTAATGTTTATATAGCGCCTTTCACATGACAGACATCCAAAGCCACTTAACCATTACTACAATGTTTATACAAAATAGTGCATGAAACAGAAAAAAAAGAAAAGAAAAAATCAGATAATAGGAACCAAAAACTCCTAAATAGGGAAATAAACCTCTGGTGGTCCAAGGCCAACTGGCTGTCCCCCCAGACATGCTAAGATTGTAGTATACAATGAGAATGAGGCTGCCTTAATAAAATAAACTGTGGTGACTGCCAGGGTCCTTCAGTGAACCAGCTCTCCAAACAAGTCGCAAGCCATGCCCATGATGACACAGTTTGTTATCCACATCCATGATGTCACAGTTCACATCCATGATGTCACAGTTCACATCCATGATGTCACAGTTCACACCCATGATGTCACAGTTTGTAAGCCATATCCACAATGTCACACCTCCATGGGACTTTAGCCATATCTCTGGACCATGGATAGGTACCCAAGGGAAATTCGCACCAGACAGACAGAACATGCTAACGCCATGGAAGTGGTATTCAAACCCCCAACCCAGGAGGTGCGAGCCGCTGTTCCACGCGCATCACAGGCATACACACAGTGATTAACAAGCCCACCCTTGACCTGTTCCTGTGTGACCCAACTGGGAATTAAAATAACATGTTTTTGAAATAATACCATGCTGTAGAGATCACAGAGGCTGCGTGTGGTTTGGGGCACAGATCCCATTAGGGATCATCCCCAGCAGAGTCCCTACAGTCTCACAAATCTGAAATAAAGGACAGATTTCCTTTGGCCGATTATCTCTCCCTTGGAAAGATATCCTTCAGGTGACCTGCTCAGGGGTGGCGATTTCCGCTATTCCCAGCTTGACCCTTTCACTCACAGCTTGGACTCCTGGAGGTAGCTAATAAACACCTCCTTCCATTACCTGAAGATGCCTACGGCACTGGGACGGTGTCAGAGATGCGTTTGTGAATCATCAGCGCATTTCCTTAGGCTGCCTGTGTTCTCACGTCAGATCCACGTTCACACAAACGCGGAGACAACCAACTTTCAAATGTTGAGAACACACAGAGACACACGCCCAGGGGATTACCGTACTTACACTCCAGTGTTGTCGCATGACATTGTTGAATCTTCCCCACAGATGAATCTCTGTATCCAGCTCAAAGCCTTGTGAAGCCATGGAGCTAAATCAATACTGCAGTTATAAACGCAGACACACGTTCATTGCAGTACCCCCCCCCCCCCCACCGACATACAAACTACAAAGGACGATCTGGCCTTTCTCAACTTCACACCCAAAATCCCGGACGGCGATTTATGTTGACAGTTGCTTGTGATGTACAGACAGCAATGTGGCGCATAACAGCGTATTAAGAGCTTAATGACACATTCAGTCCCGTTTCCACGACAGAGCCCCCACCATGCACTGTTTGCAGAGCGACTACTGATGCATCTATCAGGGCGTCTATAAACGTCATCTGCGACAGACCAGCGGCAGACTTCATAAGCATGCGCGCGAAAGCTGGACGTCAAACACCTGGGGACCATCCACAGGAACTGTCGAAAACCCTGCCGGCATCTGACAGCACAGGAAAAGCAGGACGTTTATCCAGGACCAACAGAAATAGCAATAAATTACACCTTCTGGTGGATTCCTCTAGTGGATGTTTAAATGTCGAATGTCTCCAGATTTAACCATCTTAGATTCATTAAAGTTGAGCTGTTATTAATACGACTGCTGTATGGGACCACGCCCCCCCCCCTGCCCCCACAAGGCCTCGAACCTGTAATCTCCCTGTCACGAGTCATTATATTAATCATATGAGGATGGTGTTGCTATTGGTGATGTATGAATCTGGGCGCCATCGCGCCTTCACCAGCCGGACGTAATGAATGAACCTGAATTAAACACGGAGAGCTGAAATGATTCTGTTACCGCCAAGGTGCGTTACCACCGTGCCACACGCTTCCTGACAGCCCCATTACCGCGGGATCGTCCGGAGACGAGGCCGTCCCCAAATACGGCGATGCTGGGCTGATCCGATTGGCTCATCCCTACTCCATGCGTGTGGCTGGCCTGAGTTTCTCATTAATGTGCTGGCAGCGTTAATGCACAGTATCACATTCTCCAAAGGATCTTTTAGCTATAACATTATCCACTGTCTGGCTACAGTGCTGTCCTTGCGGGCAAATCCTTCCCTCCAATGCACCTTTAAGTCGGCCTTTGCAGCAGGGATATGGGGAATGGTGCATTAAAAAAAATGGGCAATCATATTAAGAAAGGTGCTTTATATTGAGCTTAATCTGAGTGTCATGCTTAAACCGGCAATCATTTCACTCTTTTATTTAATGCAACTTATGATAGATAGAAGGTGACAGCGCATTGTCACACCCACCACCTGACAAACCACCTCAGGGATGAGAACCTGAGTGCAGCCAGGAAACAGGTGATACCTCAGCACCACACAGTGTGAGGTTTTTTTTCCATTGGCTGCAGTGCCAATCCTGCCACCAATCCCCACGTTATTGAGGATTATGCGGACCTCCTTTTGGGGCTGGATGTAGATTAACGTCATACCCAGAATGAAGCAACTGCAGGTTAAGGGCCTTGCTCAAGGGCCCAACAGAGTAGAATCACTCCAGGCATCCACAGGATTTGAACCAGCAACCTTCCAGTAGCTGGCACAGATCCCTAGCTTCAGAGCCACTACTCTGTCCGACCCTCCCCCAGGGAGAAAGGTCACAGTGCTTTTGTTCTTTTTTTTCTTAATGTAGGTAGCATGGGATTTTGAACTCACATCCTTTGTGCTACAATGCACTACTTGCTGAGCTACAGGAGCATGCATGTAAGAATTTGTTTTTGTTTATTTTCATGTAAGAAAGATTCAAGAAGGGATGAAAGGTGTGAAATATCACACCCCCTCCCCACCCCCCCACCACACCACCACACCAGGCTCCCTGTGTTTCCCGGGGAAGCCTCAGACTCTCCATGACCTGAAGCCTGGCAAGCAGTTCGGGAAGACGGTCGGATGAAGAGGATTGCCTCCCAGCACAGCATCACCCCCCCCCCCCCCCCCCGCCCCCCGAGGATTATGGGATGCTGCAAGGCAGGTGGGCTGAATTATGGGAGAGAGACTGTTGCTGAGCTTCATTAGACTGTCCGACAGATGGCCGACAACAGGTGCACGCGAGACGTGGGCCCTGGGCGGCGGCCGTTTGAAACGACACACTTCAGAGCTGGATCTCCCGCTTTGATCAGCTCCAGGCAGAAGGCACCTCCAGGTGTGGACTCTGGCAGAGAAGTCCAGAACCTGGAATTCTCAGAGCCTGCTCTATACCGCCCCCTTTGGGAGATGCATTAACTCAGGGGTGTTCATTTAATTCCCTTTTTCTCTGAGGGCCAAATTCCATCAAGAACACCAAGCCAGGCTCCACTGTGTCCAACAATGCCGACTGGGGGGTGGGTGGGGGGGGGGTTCGACTGCAGAAGGGACTCCTGGCGATGGCGCACTTCAGCGACTAGGATGTTTAATACTCAGATAAAAATGTTGATGCAGCAGTAAAAACAGACATTTTTAACAGGCCGGTGTAAATCAATCATCTCTCAGCAGTACTGGGGCTCGTAAACATCAAGAAACCAGGTGACGTGCGAGAAGGAGCGAGGTGAGAGAAGACGCGGAACAATCCGGAAATCAGGGAGAATGAGAGGTATTTAAGCCACGCTGGAATTCACTCTCTTCCCGTCAGATATGTCAGAGACACGTGTGTCCGTGTGATTAGATACATATAAAGATCAGAACTGCAAAGGTCTTTTAATATACTCTGATTCAGCAAAAAAAATCATTTATGATAATTTATATTTAATTAAAATTCTGTAAGAAAACAATTACCATTGATAACAGCTTTTTTGTTTTTTTTTTTACAAAAATTGTCATCTGAGAAATTATTTACAGTTTTGATCTAAGTACATCTACATGCATGTGTGCCCAGACGTACATCTATATACTACGTACACTGTACTGAACAGCTGTGGAAAATTTCGAAGACAGCAGGAGACACTGGCAATGACCAAAAACCAGCCAGGTAGAGCGCAGAAGCAAATTTCTAATGCCAGAAATGATCGTCCACTTATCCGGCACTGCCTCATAAATCGGAGGATGACCTCAAGTGACCTTCAAAAAGAATGGGAAACATTAAGTGGTGTGAAGTTCCCTGCCAGGACAGTTCATAACAGGCTCCTAGAAGCAGGACTGAAGACCCATAAAGCAAGGAAGAAGCCCTTCATTAATGAAAAGCAGGGAAGAGCCAGGCTGCAGTTTGCAAAAGAATCTATATTTTACACAGACGCATACCCATAAACTGAGAAATGAATGAAACTGAAAATTTTGCTGTGGTCTCTTAATTCCTTTCCAGATCTGTATAGTACTAATATACTACTACACTTCTACACACACTGTGCATCTTTGTACCTGGTCATGTTACTCTGCTGGCATTTCCCAGACTGCATAATAGACTTTGATCAGGGGTGGGTCAAAGGTCTCTGACTTGGGGGCCATCGTGCCAACAGTATATCACCAAATTAAATATAGACCCCCAGCGTCTTAACGACAATCCCAGCACATCACCGGAAAACGTTCAGAGGAGGGAATGTCGATCCGTGGATCAATCGCACTCACGTTCACCAGCCACCTGGAAACCGCCCCTCTTTGATTTCAATTCCCACCAAAAACTCAATTCCCACCAGTCTTTCTGGCACAGGACCAATTGCCATCCCCCTGGGTCCAATCCATCCTCCCGCCCCAAAGGTGACCTTTCCCCTTTGACACACTGGACCGGAATGAACCAGTTTATCCTGCATCGCTATGTTTGCATTTAAGCCGCATCTCGTGAGGACAAGAAGACACATTGACCACATGGCATTACACTAATGAGAGGACCTTTTAATTAATATACATACATGTCAGTGAAGACCTGGGAGTACAGAGAGGGAGACACAGGTAACTGTGAAATGAAATCAGGCTCACGCTGTCTCATGCTGTTAATTTCATACCACCCAGTGGCTGGTAATGCACAGTGGACTCTCTCTTCTCAGTCAGTCTGTAGTTAAGGGGAGCTGCTGGTTAACTCTCACGGTGCTTCTCTGCGTCTTACAATACATTACACAAGCTGCTCACTGGAACTGCTGTTATCCTTCCTGTCTGTTATCATTCCTTAGCCACTGTCTCCAAATGATAAGCTTTTATTTCCTTGTTAAATTAATTTATATACTGCAAATGGCGTTTTTCCTAAATGAGCGGGAGGCAAAAGGAAAATGCTTAACTTACTGGTCGCGTGTGTGTTGATGGTCTTTTTTCTGAGGCTTAATGCACTGATCATTTGTTCTGACCTTTGTAAAAATGTATGAATATGAATGCATATTTAGTGATGTAGTTGGGGGGGGGGGGGGGGTCACGGCTGAAACTTTCTTTTCCGGAACACTTTACTTGATGACGATCACAAGGTGAAATAATAAAAAAAAAAAAAACTCAAAGACCAGGAAGAGACCTGTAAGAGCAGAATGTAAAATGCTGAATACAGCTGGAAGAACACTGCAATCAGGGCTAAAATTTCCCCGTAAAAACTCAAATGGCAGAAGCGTGAGTGATTCTGCCTTTTATACTCAGTCTGAAGCGCACGGACAGAGCTTGCCACTACCTGACACACTCAGCACAGACACACAACCTTTTCAGTCTCGGATGGTCATTATTAAGTGGATTCCTTTCTGCGGTGCATCTTTCTAGTGAGGAAGTTCCGGGGAGAGGGGCAGGGACCAATCAGAACCTCTTGGCACGGATGATGCAAAATTCTACAGTGTGGAGCAGCACGGTGAGCACCACTGGTACCCTGGTACCGGCCCGAAAACACTCCGTTTTTCAGTATCCGAGAGGCTTTTGCACAACTCCAGTTCGTCCAAATCATTCCTACTGACACCCCGGAGATTAGATTGGCTGCTCGTTTGGGCAGCAGCTCGTTTTTGAGGATCTCAGCTGGATCTAGACAATCTTTGTGGTGTTTCACTTTTTCCCCACTCGAAGCGTCGGAGACCTTCTCAGAATGAGACGAAGATCTTTTCTAGATCCCCGTCAATCATGGGTGTCAATCTAAAAGCTCAATTATTTCTCGTTCGATGCTTTAATAAGCCATTGTAAATTCTGATTTAATTGATTTTATACTCTTTACTTCTCCATTAGCAATCGTAGTTATTAAAATCAGCCAACAATGTGAAGCCAGTGTTTCTCCTGAACCATGAAAACACACCTCAGAGTGGCACCAATCTCCCAGGGCAGCTCTCTCCTAATGCATATTTTGGCTCGGAAAGGTTCCCCCCGCCCCCCCAAGTGGCTTAAGTAGTTTAACACGTGTTTGTGGAGCAAAAATCAAAACAAGCTGACAAACGGGCATCTCTTCCCCTTCAAACTAACTGTAAAAGTGTTTTTAGCTTGAAAACTACGTAAATAAAAAAGGCATAAATAAAAATATATACATTAACCAATTCAATGCGTGTAAGATAATAATGAAGATATGAAGCTCAAAGATTGTAGTGGGCGGGGCTGTATGGTCAAATAACCCAATGGAGACTGATGGAGTAACTAATAGATTAGCAATTAAACCAATCAATGGCCATCAGAGCATAAGAGTCCCACCCACACTGGTTTTTGGAAAATGCAGAGGTGATGTCATTCCTTTAATATTGTGGGCAAAACCATATCACATACCCACTTGACAATGATGATCCTTTAGGACACTGTTTCTCAACCTGGTCCTCAGGGACCCCCAGACGGTCCACGTTTTTGCTCACTCCCAGATCCCTGTCAGATGGTCCACATTTTTGCTCCCTCTCAGTTCCCAGTAGGGAGCAAAAACACAGTCCATATTTTGGCTGGGAGCTCCTTACCAGGAGCTGGGAGGGAGGAAAAACATGGACTGCCTACAGTGTTGGGGAAGTTATTCATAAAAGACAAGTTCCACACCAAGGGTTTGTTTCAACCAACCAGTTGAGTATTCTGTGACTGACTCTTTACACCCAACTGGTTGGTTGAAACAAAACCTTGGATTTGTACTTTCTGGACCTGAACTGGATTAATTTTGTGAGAAACTTCCCCAACACTGACTGCCTAGGGGACTGGTTTGAGAGACACTCATTTAGGGGCTAATGCCTGATTTTGTAGCTTGTTCGCGGCTCATTCCCATGTTACCAGTGATGCTAAGCTAACAGAAGGCCTGGTCCCCCTCACTGTGCGCATCTGGCGCTGCCCACCAGATTACAAATCAAAGGAAGAATAAAACGAGAGCTGCACAGCCACCCCAATGCCAGCGTCAGCTCTACGCTACACCGCCGAATGACACCCATCTGGCGACTGACGTTGGGTTCCGGACTGAGGTGGCAGTTAATGGAGTGTGCACTTTCTCCGGAGCATCTTGGGGTCACTTCCGTTTGATTGGTGTTCTCGACAATGGGTCATTGAATTCCCCAAGATAACCGTAGTAACAGCCCTCAAAGGCAAGGGCCCTTTCAGGACAATGGCCTGCGACAGAAGAAGCAAGATAACATTAAATGTAATTTATGCACAGCTCCCACCCAATGTAATAGCGCATGGTGCCTTAAAGTGCCATCAATCATTCCTACCAAATGTTTAAAAAGACATTTAGCTTATAAATGTGGTTACATCTAAGTTCTGATTTTATATTGTTGCTTGTACCTCAGAGGAAACCTATAAGCAAACACCCCTGATGTATTTACATTTTTATTCTTTGTGTAATCGGCCCTGAGTCATTCAGGAAATCAATCAGTCAGTCAAATTGATCGATCACTGTATACCACATACAAAAGTGAGGCAGCAGATTTTGATGACTCACGCCTGGAGAGACAGTGACGCGAGAGCAGGGACTTGCTGCTAGTAATTAATCTCACCTTCTGGTTTGTGTGTAAATCAGGCATTAATTAAAATGTGTTCTAGGGCCACACTCCAGCAATTGAATAATTAATAAGTGTATTTGCAATTGACTATTTACAATTAGAATTAATTTACAATTAACAAAACGTTTGAAATACATGATTAAGTTACATGTATTCATATAGAGGTAGAGAGGTAAGGAGCGAGCACTGATTACCAGAGGTGGAAATTTCAGGTCCAGAAAGTACAAATCCAGACCAGGATTTTGTTTCAACCAACCAGTGGAGTACTCTGTAACTGTGACTCTTTATGCTCAGCTGGTTGGTTGAAACTAAATCACGGTCTGGATTTGTACTTTCTGGACCTGAAATTTCCACCTCTGCTGATTACAGCGCGTTGCCACAACAAACCACCTCAGGGATGAGAACCTGAGTGCAGCCATGCGGCGGGTGATACCTCAGCACCACACTCCTCTGAATGGACCAGTGTGAGATTTTTTCTGGTGGCTGGAGCACCAATCCTGCCACCAAGCCCAGGTTATTTCCTATAAGTTGGAGGACCTCCTTACCGGGCTGGACGTAGATTAACATCATACCCAGGATGAAGCAATTGCAGGTTAAGGGTCATGCTCAAGGGCCCAACGGAGCAGAATCACTCTGGGCATTCATGGGATTTGACACAGCAACCTTCCAGTTACATGATATAGTTGTAATATTAATATAATGATGGTCATTAGTAATATGTGGCTTAGTGAGTTAGGCCTCTGTGCCTGTGATTGGAAGATCGCTGGTTTGAATCCTGAAACCACATCACCTTGGGTATCCTGACCACATCACCTTGAGCAAGAGCCCTGGGAAATGGTCTGGGAGTGCTGGATGAGCTTCTTCTTTGTCTCCTCCAATCGCTCTAGCAGGCTGCCTGAACCTGTCAATCAAGGCCTGGATGAATAGCTGATTGGCCAAATCACTTGGGGATCATCACTGAGAGGAGCCACTGGAGCAGAACATAAACAGCTCTGTTTTTTTCAATCCCCCGACTCTTCCGCCAGCCTAAGTACCCCACCCGAGGGTATTAGGAGCTCGTGGGCGGCCTTTTGTCAGCGTCACTCAAAATCCCCCAGCAAACAGGAGACTGAACGCTACGATGATTTTACTCCTCAATGCTCCAACAAACAGGATGTGTTTGGACATAATTGACTGCTGAAGCAAATCAACTGAGCTAACTGTTACGCTAATTAATCCAATATAGTGCTCAGGATGCTATTGGTTCAGAGAGAGCTGAAGGACCAAGGTCAGACTACGCTGCTGCAACATGCGACTACATTCATGTATGTAACTCAGATTAATTAAGCATCCCAGGAAACAATGAAAACCTTAAGATTTGTCTTGTGTTAATGAAGCCACGTTACTGGACTGTTCTCTCTCGCTGCCACTGCTGCCCTTTCTGCCTCAGATAATGACAGAAAACGAGGTGAGCGGATAATTAGCCCCAGGAATCAGCCTTAAACGCCGGTGCTTTGTCTAAGGCGGCAGGGCGCAGTCTCTCGTGTCGGGACCTCGTATCGGGACCTCCTGCAGTGCCGGTGGCTTCCTGCTACGGACGCGATGGGATGCTTCACCCCGCGATCAAGGGAATGGAAAAGGTGCGGCAAAACACACAGTTAACGACAAGTCAACAAGTTAGGGTTTGGGTTTGGGTTAGGGTTAGGGTTAGGGTTTGGGTTAGGGTTTGGGTTAGGGTAACCCTTAGGCTCATCCTAACCCTTACCTTGCCCCATGATCACGGGGAAGGATAAGGCTAAACAGCAAGTTCAGGAGCGGCTGCTTAGCAGTGTAGCTGGAGGGGCAGGAGGTGGTGTTAGCGCAGCACTGTAGACGAGGCCTGTAGGCCGACCTCAGACCTCCAGGTTAATAAGTTATTCCCAGATTGCTGAGTGTCTGTGAGTGATAGGCTCTGTCTGAAGGGGTAAACCTTTGAGAGCACGGGATAGTAATTTACTGTCTTAGTAATATTGAAATTGCCTCACTGAGGTCATTATTCTGAGGGTCAAAGATAAGCCGCAGCCGTGTGTGGAGGTTCACGACTTTAACAAGTCATAGTTATTTCAGGTTATTTTTAAGCGAAAGATCACACTAAATGCTTTCCTATTTCTACAAATAAATTCATTTCCTATTTCTAGAAATAAATTCAAATGAGACTCGAGAGAGCCAGGCCTTGGGACGATAGAGAGGCAGTCCCTGACATCCAAGAGCGAGGTAGGCCCTGGGACCCAAGTGAGGCAGGGCCCGAGACCCGAGAGAGGCAGGCACTGAGATTCAAGAGAGGCAGGCCCTAGGACCCTAGAGAGGCAGGCCTTGAGAACCAAAAGAGCGGTAGGCCCTTGGACCCAAGAGTGCCAGGCCCTGAGACCTGAGAGAGGCAGGCCCTAGGACCCCAAGGAAAGCCTCCAACTCCTGAACTGGCCAAGGTGAAGCTCAAATGTTTATTTTGAATAGACCACTTAAACATACCTTGTGACACTTGTACTAGGAATGTCACTGCTAACTGGTGTGGGTTATGTAACATCTTTATTTCACTCTTAGTAATGACGCTGTGCTCTGCAGCTTTAATAGTGAGAACCTTCCAGAGCTTTTAGTCATAGCTGCAGTTCATCAGTGCAGAATGTTTCACCCATTTCAACCTAACCCATAATATTTGTTTTTGTGAAATCTACATTTAAGGTGTGACAGTTGTGTTTACGGTAAGAAGAGTAAGTGAGTCTGTGGTTTGTGATGTATGTACTGCGAGGTTTCACAAATAACCCCAAAGGCTTCATATATCATATATCAACCAGGGCGGCAGTTTAATTAAAGAATGACCTGAGGACGTTTATTCATGGAGTCGTTTGTTCTTGTTATTGTTATTAACTGCTTCTGCTCATCATGCATCATACTGCATATAGAGCAGTGCTTTTTTGAAGGAGACACAATTCATCTTAATTATCATACATTGATGTCTTATTAGATAGCTTCCTAAATGAGTGCTGAAACATATCAATATAAATTAATAATTATGCACACATAAACAAGCTCACCCTTTCCTGAAGTTTTCAGTGGTTTGAGGCTATTCAACCCATAAAATATCTCTACACCAAGGACCACAGACCGATGTTTACACTATACAAGGTAAATGTACTGATGCTCGCAACATGTGTGTAAGACGCTTATTTTCCTTACATCATGCATACAGCTCTGAAAAAAATTGAGACCACAGCAACATATTTAGTCTCACTTATTTCTCAGTTTATGTGTACACGTCTGTTTAAAATAAACATGTTTTGTAAACTCCAGTCCAGCTCTTCCCTGTTTCTCATTAATGAAGGGCTTCTTCATTGCTTTATAGGTTTTCAGTCCTGCTTCTAGGAGCCTGTTATGAATTGTCATAGCAGTGCATTTCAAACTGCTTAATGTTTCCCATTCCTTTTGAAGGTCACTTGAGGTCATCCTCCGATTTATGAGGCGCTGCCGGAGAAGTTGACGGTCATCTCTGCCATTAGGAAGTCACTTCCACCCCATACCTGGCTTGCCAGTGTCTCCTGCTACACCTTGTTCTCGTGTACTGCTCTTGGAAATTTCCAGCCTGGAAGCAGCCTGCCACACAGCGTAGCCTTCTGCCAGCAGAACCAGGGTTAAACCAGTATTTAACAATGCAGATTTTTTAAAAATATGGAGTGGTCTTTTAATTTTTCCCTGGGCTGTATTTATACCACAGCTTTGGTAAATACTTGTTTCTTATTGGTCCAGAGAGGTCACATCGGTAACTGCACAGGTAGTTCCAGCCACCTAATAACAGCTCTATATTAATGTGTTTTAATGTTTTATCAAACATATTAATATAAAAACCGGTGTGACCTTTTACTCAAATAACTAGTCATTCTTATCAACATGATTTTAATTAATTTAACAACAAAAGCACCTGTATGTTGATGGTTTCGAGGGTAACATAACAGACTTACTGCTTCCAGTGATTAGCCTGACCAGAAGTTCTATCCTTATAGGGACTATATTTTTAAGCGCACACTGGAACATTATTAAATTCAAACTGAAATAATTTTCTTCTGAAAAGTTATCCGTGACATTTTTCATTTCGTTATCATTTTTTGTTCGTTAGCCATGATATAAGGTGGGATTAACCACTTCAAGGTGTGCCGTTACACGAAAGTAATAAACTGAAATGTCTTTGATTATTTTCGTATAACCACACCCCATCGTGATTTATCTCTTACATATACGGCTTTTCGAACCTTGGTGGCCAATGTCACGTGGTCGTCATGGCAACCCAGCGAGGCTCACAGGTGTGGGGTCCAGCACGGTTGATGAAACTTCCCAGAAGTCTGACCTCGCAGTTCTTTGAACTGCTGCCAAATGTTGTTCTACCCCCGGGGCCAGGATGCTGGCATGTTCTCGAGTCCTGCTCCCCTAAACCCCCTAACCCTTATCCAGCCAACAGGCTCTTTACCTCAGGCTGTGAGCTCCCCCCACGACACCGTCTCCCGCTTCTCTGCCAGCCATGTGATGCTGTGCCATAATACCGATAAAACATATAAACGGTGGTTAAACCGGCACAGTTCTCTCTGCCACGGGGCGCCACAAAATCACAATCAGGCGCCAAGACTGCGGATGTTTCTCACCACAGTGAAAAACAATAAATGCCAATATCGGAAGTTATTAATTATGGATTACAAGTCATTACTTCTTTGGGTTTCATTTGGTGAGTCGCTACAGTTTTAATAAAGTAAAGTTTCCCAAGTAAACGGGAACAATAGCAAACCGTGACATAATTTTAATCAGCTATGTAATTATTCAGTACTCAGTGGCTTTTCATCAAAATATGGTAAGTTATAATCATTGGGTAACTCTGGAAAACATGCTTTTGCAGATATTAGACTCACTATTCAATGCCTAATGATCTTTAAAAAGTATTTGTTGTGCATCATGTGACTCTATTATGTATGAGATGAAACAAACCAAGAACTGGAGCCTCACGCTTAAAAATGATCACCTGATGATAGCCTAACATCTGGACAGAATATGGAAGAAATATCACAATAAAAGATAATCACAAACTGAATTAATTTAATTACCCTTATTCCTGATATAAAAAAAACATTGAAAACTGGAAATGAATCGATTTATTATTAATAAGCATTATGAGTCACTGTCTGATCATGAAACTATGTCCTGTATCAGTAGTTATGGAGGAAAATTTCGAATGCATTCCACGGCATAAAATATTAAATTCGCATTATTTGCATCATGCTTCATGTGAGTCACATGACAAACAGAAGCACAGTCCACCCAAAGGCTAAAACATGGTGGGGGGGGCACTTTCTGGGGCAGCATGATCAGTAAATTCCCATGGCCCTGGGTTCGAAGCCAGCCGTCTGTCATGCCTTCTGTCAGGTGGGTCAGACAGTGTCTAGGTTGCTTGGTGGAATGGAGACTGACACTGGGATTAATTCACTGACACTTCTTAAGGACCCCCCCCCAACCTAGAGGAATAGACAAAGACCATCCATCCAATCACCTTCCAGGTGCTTATCCCAGGTGAGGTCACATGGATAACCTACAGACCCTTATTGAAACGTGTTTCTTACGGCTGACCTGAGAGGTGCCTGACAGTAATTTATCTGGGTTCCCAGGAGGGCCGACCATAAAAGGAATGAATTACCAAGAAATGTGCTGGGGAATCCATCACCTCTGTGATATTATGGGCATGTTCAGCGATGTGATGTGGGTTACTCTCCGGTCAGGGCAGGACTGGCCATCTGGCATACTGCAAGGTTGCCAAGTCTCACGCATCTGGCGTGACACTCACCCTTTCTGACTTTAGCGCTCGCACAAGAAATCTTACGGCAAATCTATATTATTCCATTATAAACCTATAATCAGCTACATCATAAGCGGTGGGGTAGTTTTCAAACCCTACAGACTATCTACAAGGTAATAAACTATTACATACATGTTGATGTGTGTGCAGACTTGTCTCGAATTGAAAATCTCACACCAGCCAGCTGACCAGCGTTGGCAACCCTGCATACTGGGCATTCTCCTGGTGGTCCAGTGGGTATGTGGGCCAGCACAGATTATCATGGGGGATGCCAAAAAGTATCACTTGGCAAGAGTTGTCTTGGGGGAGTCAACCCCAGTTAGCAAAATTTACCGTGGGGCTGTGGGGACCCCAAATTCCAGGAATGATGTTGAATCCCAGACCAGCCCTGCCAGTTAGCACCGATCGAGCAAGCTTCATGCCGTAAACATGCAAACATGTTTAGTTACTGTTTAAGCAAACGACTCTTTTATTACTCATTTATTCAGCTGTAAGTTTTACTGGGGTAATTTACCTCACTCTAGGGAAGAGCAGCAGAGTTCCTCTAAGCCTGAACTGTGCGCTGCCTCTACAGCGAGGGGGAACTTGTAAATAACTGGAGAATTGGAGATCGATTTCAGCCCAGACGCTGGAGGTGAGGTGTAAATGACTCCTGGAAAGGTGACGACTTTGCTGTAAGTGGGGCGCTCCATGTGACCCGTCTGTCTCTGCTGGCATCTCCCAGGGTGCACTCTGCTCGCCCCCCCAAGGCCCTTGGGGCACTTGGATGGATGAGTGACATTACCAGCAACATCCAGGCGCAGGTCCCACATGACCCACGTGCAAGTCGAGAGCAAGGCATTGTGGGTAATACTGGACCACAAGCTTCGAGTGCAGTAAGGTGAAGGGGTTCGCGTCACACTTTTGAACAGCGGACTTCGGTCGCAATAACTTCAGCTGCATGAGAAATAAAATGCAGGACATTATGAACAGATTCACTGCTCAGGACAGGGCTTTCTGATATGGTAACACCTAAGGGCTCTTAGATCTTTCCTCTTTTTAATCTTAGAAAGTCTAAAGTGCAGTTTAAAATGCTATATAATCACCCTGCTTAGTACTGCTGCAAGATACGGCCTGTTCCTGACAAAGTTAAATGGAGATCTTCAGTGTCTGATTGGACATTCTCAGATCAAATGCCCTGGGGCTGGGCAGCGCCACCTGCTGGCCGTTTTACCAGCAGGCTTCAGCACTGGTAGGCTTTTAGCCCCCGCCCCCCACATGAGTATGAAAGGGTAAGGGGGTACGGTAGCCTCTAATAGTGGTTAAGGGAACGTGGAGGATAGCAGGTTCTCAGCTGAGTCATGGAACGCATGCCGTCTCACTGCCTCTGAAATCGGGAGACAGGTGGCACTGTTGGGGGCCATGACCACTGCAAATCACAGATGCTCAAAATCAAGGCCTACAGGAGACAGGTATGGAGCAATGCAGTGAGATATTCATCAGTCGGAGGGTCCTGTGGATGAAAACATTACACAATCATCCATCCATCCATCTATACATCCATCCATTTTCCAGCCACTCACTCTGAGAAATTTCGGAGGGTGCGATGTCACACTACAGGCCATTTAGAGAAGCCACTTAGCCTGACGGCATGTGATTAGACTGCAGAAACCAGGCAACCACCTGGCGAGCTGTGTGACACAGCAAAAATATGCAACCTCCACAGACAGTGCGAAGGCGGGATTTGAACCCCCCCCCCACCTGGAGGAGTGAGGCGAGCCTCCCACGAAATCTCACCGTTAATAACTTCTGTCCGTGGTGAAACAGCTGTTTGGGTTTTTGGTGTTTTCAGCTCGCCGGCGTGTGTCTGAGCAGAGTCACTGAGGGCCCCCCCACCCCCCCTTGCTCTCCCTCGCTGATGTTTCTTGTCAAAATCGGGCTCTGCTGGGACCCACAGCTCACCTGCTAAATCTGATAACCCTCTGGGCACAAAAAGCCTGTTAGTTGCACACGCTGGTGTCACGCACCGGGGGCCGTGTTCCGCCGGGGAATCTGCGGGCCGACGGCTCGGCTGCCACCCGACTCGTCTCTCAGCCCCCCCATTCCGCCACTCTGTCAGCCAGTCAGGCGTCCCCAGAACCCACCAGTCCATTGTATTGCCTGCCTGTTCCCTCCGCAAAATAAAACCCAGTGTCCCATGAACCACTGCAATAACTCCAACTCCAAGGTAAACAATGTCTAACAAATATACCCCCCCCCCCCCGGAGAGGAGAGTACTGCCCAAGGGCCCCTGGTGAAATCGGCCCACCCATCCTGGATGCCTCCTTGCCTGCCTGTTATAATTACAGCTAACAAATGAAGCCCTGCTTCCCGGGGCGAGTGGTGGGGGGGGGGGGTTTGTCGAATGGCATCACCAGTCCCTGGATTGGACCGGCAAATGAAGGGGCGCTGGTCCACAGCACCATTTGCGGTTTTAGCCGTGCGGGAAATGAGAACCGGGCCTGATTGACATGGACTGGGAACGGTCCCCCCCCCCGCAGGATCCAGCGGCTGTGGCGCCTGCAGAGCTGGGATGACGATGCTGCTTTCTGCTAATCAGCGTTTGGATTCCGAAAACCAGCATAAGCAAGACATGAATAGAGTATGATATGATGATATGATCTGAATATGACATATACAGTGCCAGTAAAAAGTTTGGACACACCTACCCATAAAAAGGTTTATTTGTACAATTCTCTACATTTAACAATAATTATAAAGATATAAAAACTATAAAATAACATATATGGAATTATGCACTGACCAAAAAAGTTTTTATTATTATTATTATTATTATTATTATTATTATTTGTTAGGGGAGTAGCTCTGTGGGATGGGATTCAGAAGGTTGTTGGGTCAAATCCCTGGGTTTGGCGTATCTAAACTTTTGACTAGAACTATAAGATAACGTCAATATGAGTCCAGTTGAGCCATGAAACACATTTCTGGGACGTATTATATGCTGATACGTTAGCCGAGGGGTTACTCTCTGCGCGATGTTCACGCTCCAGCTGGGCCCAGACAGTAACCCCAGTCAGGCCCACGGTGATTCTCCTTGACCTGGGAGCAGAATCATCGTGGCCCCCGGGTCCCTGTCCCCATGGTCACCCTCATCGGCATAACGAGCACAGCCTCAAAATCCACCTGGACCGACTCACAGTCGTCACGACGGGATTGATATGTCCCTCCCCCCCACCCCCCCATCTGACAGTCTCGGAAGCAGTCAGGGTGAAGTCGCGTTCCGGATGAAAGAGGGGCACTGTTCCCCCCTCTGAATTTTGTGACATGTGCCATAAAAAAAAATTAAACAGGACCCCCCAGGGTGCTTTTGCTGGTGGGGGGAGTTCTAGCTGACAATCAGGGCACAAACTGCATGTCACAGTAACCCTCCGTGGCTAATGACTGCATAATTATTCTGATTATAACATTTTTTTACTTAACAGCCTAATCTGTTAGCGATATATTTCTGAGCTCTGTGAACAAATTCAGAACGTTTCACTTTTTTCCAGAATGAGATGAATACACAACGGTACCTTGATTATGCATCAAACGACCGTGTTGAACAGGCCAGAATGACCCCCCATTTTGCGCTGGTATGATGATTCAGATGCCAATGCAGGCAATCAGAATTGCAGTTCAGACTTCTACAACATTAACAAATATCCTCAGGCTAATTTACTGTATTCGATACATTGACGGCAGCCCAGGAAGTGAACCGTTCATTCTAAATTAGTCAGAAATAATCAAATTAATTTACATTTTAATTACTTTCATTTGACCAAATTACATTACAAGCCATGCAGTGACTCTGTCGTTAACGCCCTGCAGTGACGTGTTCAGAGCCAGTGCCAGGTCCCATGCAGTTAGTATGTTATCCCCGTGTTCAGGCTGTGAATCCATGACATAACAGGAACGGCGTGTCGGTCACTGTGACTCAAAAAAGCAGGGAAAAGTATATTTGAAGGAAAGAAATGAAAGTTTACCACGTAACCACCATGCTCTATCAAAAGAGCACACCAACAAGATTTAGATAATTAGTTTGCTTAAGTAGTTATTGTTAGTAATGGATTGGTTATGAACGGATGAGTGGTAAATCTCAGAACGTACACAGACACTATTTTTATTGATAAATTATCAGAACAAAAACTTCATGGCGTGGGTGTATACGGTATTGACGTCATTTATTATTAAACAGCCAATGAGGCATCGCCCTTGATTCCATCCCATAAATTTCAGTGGGGCATCGATCTTTCATTGCTGATGGCAGAAATGGGAAAATCATTAGATTCAATTCTGAATTCTTGTTGCTTATTTCAGACCACTCTGATACACTAATGCACGAAATTCACTCAGAATAAATCCGATCCGTCTAGACTCTGGGTGCGGCTAGGGGCGGGCTTGTTGTTTACGGGGCACCACTGGAAATGTCCCTCCCCCTTAGTGTAAAACTGTTTGTGGCTCACAGGGGGCCCAAGGTGAACACTGACCAGGTGG
This sequence comes from Gnathonemus echidnorhynchus, assembly GCA_026776725.1. Classification (NCBI taxonomy): domain Eukaryota; kingdom Metazoa; phylum Chordata; class Actinopteri; order Osteoglossiformes; family Mormyridae; genus Gnathonemus; species Gnathonemus echidnorhynchus. The sequence continues at coordinate 273,927 of JAODJU010000004.1, forward strand.
AGGCCAGACGTGGCCGTGGGACAGTGCTGGGGCTGGGGGTGGGGGGCAGGAGCTGTGTTACAGCAACGTGTTGATGTTTCACAAACATGGAAGCGTGATGGAAGCCCGCCCCCACCACTCCATCCAATCAGAATGCAGTTCGGGGGGGGGCCGGGGATGCCCAGACATCTGTCACGCACTTAAGTGTCAAGACGGGCCATCATGTCTTGAGGGTGCA
>JAODJU010000004.1:287674-307655 GCA_026776725.1 Gnathonemus echidnorhynchus
TGACCATACAGACCTCCACACAGCATATATATGACCATACAGACCCTCACACAGCATATATATGACCATACAGACCCCCACACAGCATATATATGACCATACAGACCCTCACACAGCATATATATGACCATACAGACCTCCACACAGCATATGTATGACCATACAGACCTCCACACAGCATATATATGACCATACAGACCCTCACACAGCATATATATGACCATACAGACCCTCACACAGCATATGTATGACCATACAGACCTTCTCACACCGCATATGTATGACCATACAGACCTTCACACAGCATATAAATGACCATACAGACCCCCACACAGCATATGTATGACCATACAGACCCTCACACAGCATATGTATGACCATACAGACCCTCACACAGCATATATATGACCATACAGATCTCCACACAGCATATATATGACCATACAGACCTCCACACAGCATATATATGACCATACAGACCTTCACACAGCATATGTATGACCATACAGACCTTCTCACACAGCATATATATGACCATACAGACCTTTATACAACATATATATGACCATACAGACCTTCTCACACAGCATATGTATGACCATATAGACCCTCATACAGCATATATATGACCATATAGACCCTCATACAGCATATATATGACCATACAGACCTTTTCACACAGCATATATATGACCATACAGACCGTACAACATATATATGACCATCTAGACCTTCAGAGACCTTCCAAAAAAATTTAAATATGTTGCTTAAATGTATTTAGCTGCTGCAAGAGATTGAGAGGCTCTCCTGTGAGACGAGATGCTCCTCAGACTTTAAGCCCTTATACAACTGCCTCTAACTCCGTACATGGCTTCCAGAAACTTCCGGGCTTCTGCCAAGAGGCACAATACGCTGAAGAGCTTTTGGTTTCATAGCGACCGAATAATAGGACAGCCAGCAGAATTGATAAGGCATGTAAACAGAAAAGTTCCCAAAACAGTGCCGACATGTTTATCGGAGGGGAAATAATTAAGGCGACGTTAGTTTGGCAGAGTCCTACCAGCACTGACCGCTTTGAATTAAAATCCCTGCGTCTCTAAGGAGGACGAGGTGAAAGCAACTGGATTCCGCCATCCAATCATGTGGCATGAAAACGTGTTAAAAAAACGACATTTACTGTACATGCCTCGCTGTCTCCCAGACCCCATTGGTAAGTCCATCATTACTGCTAATTGACTTACGGATCAACTGACAGATACAATCCTTTTGTTGAAATATTCAATACAGAACAGCTGAAAAAAATCATAATAAACAGTAAACTGTTACCTGGGCTCATCTCTCAGTATTCCCATTACGTAATATATATGTAACCGTTAACATTTAAGATCGTGTATGATTTTGATACCTGATCATGCATGTTTGTCGTAAATTCACTTATGTACATCAATGGCCATGTTTTTATGCACGTCAGACGTAGCTTTCCGTATGTTACACATCTGAATTGCTCATAGCATCAGCAAATGTGCCTGTATTTGTACAAATACAGTCAAATTGAATTAGCAGCTTTTTTGGTTAAAAAAAATATGATAATTTCCATTGAAGGGAAATGATGGACAGTAGGACAAAATCAAAGGTATAGCTATATAAAACCCAACCTTAAATGAAAGAAATGTGAGCTGGACACAGTCAATAAGCAGAAAATGCAGCCTATTTGGGGGGTGCTGATTGGAGGGAATGGGGTGGAATGGAAAGTTCCGGTGGTTTCTCATCACCGGCGTCAACCTGTCAGACTCTCATAGCAAAGGGAGCTAGATTAAAGCAGGAGTTTCCAGCACCAGATCCCAGTTGTTTAAAATAACCGAAAGGAGGTTTATGTCATCAAATCCACAGCTTCACAAAAAAAAGTAATGAAATACAGAGCTAGAGAAACCCAGACTCAATTTTAAATTGTGACAAAAGACTAAACGACGCTTGAAGTAGCCGACCGTTTGGCCTCACGGGAAAATAAATACTCCTGCTTTAGAAAAATGTGACAATGATGGTCACACAGCACATGAAAGGAATCCCTCTGCAGAGGAGAGTTTACATACATCCCTGCATGTCAGCGTGTTCAGATCCCGGTATTTCCAGGGCTGAAATGGCATCAGTGTCACTCACACCATAGCGCTTCCTCACCTCTCTCATTTTTTGACAGTTTCTGACAGAATTTACCCATTTTTCTACCTTTTGAAAATACGAACAGATCCCAACCCCAAAATTGCCCAGAAGGTATTGAATATCAGAATAATTTTTAAAAGACTGGCTGCATGTTTCTCTGCGAACACGCTGATCAATGCTGTAAAATGATGATCAAATCCACGGATAATTAAAACCTTACCCCAGAAGACTACTATGTCTGTGAGAGAGTCTCTGGCTTGGGTTTGGTGTTTTTCGTTTGTTTTTTGGTTTAACAAAGCAGTTCACTCTCCATCCAGTTTGACCATCTTATCTCTGGATGTTTCTATCTGGCAGTAGAAGGCAGCAGGTCCGGACTCCTCAAGACCCCAAGCAGAACTCCCCCCTCCCCGTGGACCTCGGACCCGTGCCATCCTGAATCTGTGCCTGAAACAGCGCCTCCCACTGGGACTGATGCCCATCAGCGGCCCGTCGCCCCCACCAAGGCACCATCGATCCATCGACCCCTCCCCCTTCCTGCACTTAAAAGAAATAAATAAATACAGCTGCCACAATCAATCAGGTGACCACATCGTAATTGCCTCGTTTCCCCGGCCGCAGGAGAGCGCCAGATTTACCGCCGCTCTCTGAGCTCTGTCTGCAGCCCTGACGGATGGAGCCCAGCCAGGCTTTGCCCCACCCCCCCCCCCTTAAAAATGGATATGACATCCTCGCCTACTCTATCCATTATGCCTTGTCTGATGCGGATCTCTGGAGTTGGAGCAGAACAGGCTGGGATAATCCATACTTCCCGCTGTATGTGGGTGTGAAGATGCGTGTGTTTGGCTGAGTTACACGGAGCCACCAATGAGCTGCACCCAGCCCAGGTCAACCCATTGAGCGACATAGGCAGCCACCTATGGCGCCCTCTTCTGACAGGGTGCTGACTTAGCAAGCCAAATTTCACGTTGTCCCCGACAGGGTCGCTGGCGATGAAGCTTTCCTAGGGCACCACTTGGGCTCCAACCGGCAGTGAGCACAGGAGGTGATTGGCAGGCTGACTGGCCAACAGCTATGGCCGTACTGACGGAAGGAAGTGCGTGTCAACGAAATGCGAGGTAATGAGGTGGAAACCTGCACTGGGTGCGTGTGGAAAGTGACCCGTGTCGACAGCAAGGGCACGGTGAGGGACGACTCATGCGAGGACATGGGGGTCCGCTGTCCGAAAAAGGTCGACAGCACTCGGCTGGAACATTCCGCAGAACCGGAAAGCTGTTTACTGACACTTCACCATGGCAGAAACTTTACAAACGACCCCCAGTAACCATGGTGATGGAGGGCCGCCTCTGCGACTCCGTAACCCCTATACCATTACCAACAACTCCTGGTTACTATGGTAATGGAAAGCGATGAGGAATGATGTCATTCCCAGCGATTTTCATATATGCAAAACGTAAGGACATTTGTTGACCATTCAGCTGTTTTCCCTGAAGTTTGTTTGTTTGTTTTTTATTGCAGATTGACTTTTGACTCCAGCCCCGCTGGCACCAGTAAACAGACGCTTCAAGCTGTCATTTCAGATGAGGCTGTTAAGGAAGACAACAGATGCTGATGTCAAGGGGTTACCCTGGGCGACCAGCGCGTGGTGATGCTCCCGCTCGCACACGCTCTCTCCAAAAAGGCCCCAGATGGGTTTCCTTCACACAGATAAATAAACACCAACCAAAAGTGGCCCAGCAATACACCTGCAGGACAAACTCCTTCCAGGACGCTGCTCTGTGAGGGGACATGGAATTGATTTAGCACAGTGTTTCCCAATCCAGTCCTTGGGGACCCACAGTCAGTCCACATTTTTGCTCCCTCTCAGTTCCCAGTAGGGAGCAAAAACACGAACTGTCGATGGGTCCCCGAGACTGGATTGGGAAACAGTGGTTTAGCATAAACTGGGCACTTGACTTCATCAGAAAAATGTTTTGCATAAGGTGGAGGAGTTGGCATGAAGGGGATAATCACCCGAATATGTCACCTAATGACAACAACACTAAAATAATAAAAAAGCTAATAGACAGAGAGACTCTTACTGCAATAATTAGCATTCTACCTTCGTCCTGTAACAAGCTTCTAAAAATACACATGCTGAACCAAGATCATTGTAGCTCTCTGGCAATGCCTGAAATTTCTGAGCCCTCGTTATATATATGCGATGCCTTTATATTATATAAAGCTTGCAAAACAAAACTGTGGATTTCAGCTGAAATCCTGCTGCCAGGTCCGTGTTTGCAGAGTCTTCCCTCGGTCTGTTTGGGTTGCCACCGGCTTCCTCTCAGAGCCTGAAAACATGCGGTTATAGCTATATGCTATCTGGCATGATAAATGACCCAGAGTGTGTCTGCCTTCCCATGGACTGGCAACCCATCCAGTATGTGCCATTCTTCTTGGGACTGGCTCCAGAGACATCACGACCCCCTATGCAATAGGCCTAGCTAGTTATGGAAGGTGTAGGCTAGTTAAACAATATTTATATAATTTACTCACTAAAGTGAAAAATTCATAATGAAATATTATGTTAAAAAATGGGTTGAATGAACTGCGATGGGTTGGCGCCCCAACCTGGGTTGTTCTCTGCCTTGCATCCGTAGCCTACAGGATAGACCCTGAACAGGACAAGTGCTTATAGAAAATGGATGGATGGATGGATGGATGGATAGCACAAGTTGAATAAAAATTGTAAAAATTCCAGTAAGTTATGGGAATATTTACTGCAAGAGTATACAGTATTCAGTTTTTTGATCATGTAATAAAATGCTTCCACATCTATACTGTACCACAGTAACTGTATAATCCAGGTGTGAGTGAGGTGGATTTCTGGAATAATCTTCACTGCAGCCTGCCTTTAATTTGATTTGTCATTTGAAGTTGGGCTAGAAAAAAATATCAGTAGCGATTTATATGAAATGCTTCAAGTTCATGACACAGATTAATTTGTAAATTTCTTTGAGTTTCCTCGCCAAAAAAAAAAAAAAAATGCCAGTATGTCAGGCACAGAGCAGCAGGACGGTTAAGGAGGTGAGACATCTGGAGTGCAGGAAAATGTGATGTTTAGAAATTACTAAAAAAATAAGCGGCTGTCAGCTTGCCGCAGACGTCATTACACAGAAGACAGAAGAGATGTGAAAATTCCTAATACCTTATTCACCAGAAATGGCTGTAATACATAAACAGCACAGGTTCCAGAGTATTACCTCCAGAGTGTTCCACTGTGGGCACAGTCGTTACGACTCAAGACTGCACACTGCGTACATGAGATGGTAAGGCGGCAGATCTTATTCAAAGTGACAGCCAGAACGGTGACATTGTCCACCAAGCTCACTCGTGTCTCGGTGCCACTTGCCACGGATTATAAATAAGAATATACTGCAGCCGTCGACATCAAGGGAAAATGAAACAGAATGGAAATTCCTGTAGGTACCTGAGGTCTGCTGCCTTGCAGTTTATGGATGTTACAGGTATCTAGCTTGGTATCAACATCAAAGGGTCTCAGAGTTCCGTACCGTCCACCAAAAACGTTCCTGAACTTTCAACACCCGTCGTTCGCCGGCAAATTAGGTTAAGCACCCCTAAATCGAAAACTGCCAGTAGATATTCAACGGGTACCTGCTCCCCATCACATACAGCGCTATTTTAGTGGTTCTATTAATGTAAAGATTTGATGTTATCTATTTTCACAGGAGTGTTTCGTGCCGATCGACAGCAGCACTGTAATTACAAGCTGTCGGGAAAATGACAGCGTTTCCTAACAGTCCATCATAGCCCGTGACTCCTCGCGGCTTCCAACAATCGATTAGCATAGTTTTTCAAATACATCCTTTTTTCTTTATTAACATTCATGTTTTCTCGTTTTAAAACCGGAAAGGTCAAAACCATACAGGGTCACATCCCAGGGAGGAGTCGTGTGTTTTCTGTGGCCTTCTCAGGAATTGTAACCATTACAGACTGTGGCGGATATGATGGATTTGCCGTTAGCGGAAGTCAGAGTAAGAGGGTGCCATTTTGCAGTTTACAGGGTTCTCCTTGTCCACCTGGCCCTCAGGGAGCTCTGCCGGTTGATTGAATGCGGAGGGAGACCTCTATAGGGTCAAGGTAAGTGGACATCGGAGGAAGAGATCTGTGACAATCCAGCTCAGTGACGCTAGATACTGCTCAGCAGCTGTAAGACAGAGGCAGCCTGTCAGGCAATCTCGGGATAACGGATTCCTAATGCTGGATGGGCAAGAAGTATTATGAGCTTTCTTTTACAAAGATAACGCACAATTGGAGGGGGAAAAATCTGGGTCTGGTGTCCTTGGTGAGAACAGCACCCAGAGGCATACTGCTGTTGCGCCCAATGTGGTTATTTTACAACTGCGTCTTATAAACATAACGGAAAGCGGGAAAAAAACAAGCCATCTGTCATGAAAAAAATCTGTTGTTATTTTTGAATCCCCACCCACTGCCCCATAATAAATATATTTTTAATATGCAGATTTCTCTCATATCTCCTAAAAACTTAACGAAGTGATGCATTTATTTAAGCTTGTAATGAATTGCGCTCAGTTCCGAAAAACACGCGTTGATCTTCGGGTTGCATTTAAAATAGACGGAACATGAGTGGCCGTGCGCGTCCGGTGAGCGCGTCCCCCAGGTAGGTATCCTGCGGATGGGTGTGCAAAGCTGGGCTGTACACGCTGTTTGGCACCCAGACCGGCAGGGGAACAATATGTCTTCGTAACAAGAGTATGGGGGAAATGCACTGTAATAGGATGCACGTGTAAAAGGCCTGATAACGCAAAATAAGCGAACATCTGGATCTCTGTGCCTTTTAATGAGAGGCGAGGCGATGCGTCAAGGGGCTGTGTGGACGTCCTGCGTCGGGGGAGGATCTGTCATATTTACCGAAGCATTGAATCCTCGCCCAAAGCGCCAATGCATCTTTAGATCATTGTAAAACAGAGAAATGCTCATTGTCACTGTTACATTTTCATCCATTTTGAAATAAAAATGTTTCCTACTTATTACTACAGACAACGACATCGCAGTATTATTCCTTGCGCTACGGTACTTTAAACAAACGTATGCTGAATATTTCAAAGGTGTCTGCGTTATTTTATAGAAGCTATTTGTAATAGGTGTTAACCTTGGCAACTTGTGGCGCAGGACTGAAGCACTCAAGGATGCAAGGTTAATGTGCGGTGGGTGGAGACGTGAAGCAGCTGTCTACTTTTCCCAGCATCTCCATCCTTTATGGACGGTCATGGATTTCGCTTGGTCAAAGCTCAGCTTGAGAGAAAACGGCACTACAGGCCTGAAGATAAAATAGGGGTGTTTGTGCCTGGTAGAAAGTGATTACGTGTGCACGTACTTTTTCAAAAGGAGGATGATTTTTGCTAGTTTTATAATCACATCATTCTCAGTACATGTTTCTCAGACATCAAGTTGTCGCTATATCAAGCTGGTTTTTGTCATCAAGTTTTATGATCAAACTGTCAAGGTTAAACTTCTTCACAAGCAGCGCGGTGTGGCTCCCAGACCCAATAGCTGCTTCTTTGTCAACGTCCAAAGCATTTCAGGAATAAAATAAAAACGAATTCAACTACTGTACAGTATATAGGAGAATAATGGGCTGATCACCTGTTCACTGCGGCTCCTGTTTTCGAAGCTTTTTTCCATTCGTAATGGTAACTAATGTTTACCAGTAATCGTGGTATAACTCAGATTTATAGGCTATTAATTGTTCCAGTTACTCAATAAACGACACTATGTAGGCAACATCCTGGTATCTTCGTTAGAGTAATATTCTCTCCTCTATAATAGAAATATATTGTCTGCAAGAGCTGGAAAGGTGGAATTCAGATGAAAGATTATCACCTATAAAACTGTGGTTATTTTTATAACACACGGCAAAATCAGCGCGAGATCAGCGAAGCGCGTAATTGTCTTTACTGCCTCACATCTGGAGACGTGAAGTAATCAACTCATTAGAAAAGCCTTAAACGTATGGCAGAAGATCTTATAAAATGTGGAACTGCTTGCGATAACTGCCGTGATGGGAATTCACATCGCTGTACGTTGGTACATAATAAAATGTCAGGCTGTGTCACTTATGACAGGCAGGGCTGAAGGACAGGCGACTCCTGTCTTAAGACACCTCGGGAAGAAAAGTCACCGTGTCTCTGAGAGTATCCCCAACCAGATGCGTGTGGTGAAATGCACTGTGTCTATTCCTTTATTTGCGAAGTTAACAGGTGTTATAAATGCTCCAGAAATTAATAATTATGACAAGCGACCGTGAACCGATACGAGTGCTCAGTCTAAGTGCTGTTAAAGCCGGTGTGTGTGTGTGTGTGTGTGTGTGTGTGTGTGTGTGTGTGTGTGTGTGTGTGTGTGTGTGTGTGTGTGTGTGTGTGTCGCAGAGAGAAGGAGATGGGTAGGTAGAGAGTTAAAATAGAGAAGGATGGTGCGTCGTGAGGAGAGAGGGCGAGAGAGAGAGGGAGGGAGAGAGAGAGAGATCGGGGTCCGTAAAACCTAGACAAAGATGCTGATACACACAGACACACACTGGGATGTGGGCTCAGAGCCGCTCTCTGTTATGAAGGGGAAGACTCCCAACTAAGTGTGCGGAAGATGTTTATTCTAAGCTTGGACGGTCGCGTCCCTTCCTTCGGGGTATTGATTGAACTCCGTCTTTGCAGTGCCAACTTAATTTATTTGATCTCATTAGGGAGCATTTCCTTCGGCGTTTTTTCATTTTGAGGCGGTTCTGTATGCTTTCTGCTTTCGTGTTGATGAACTCGCTCGACTTCCTGAGACGACCCCTCTAATGGACAATGAAAACCACTCGCAAATGCAGAGCGCTGCTGTCGGTGAGTTTGAACCTGGTGGCTCTGCTCTTCTCCACCACAGCGTTTATCACGACTTACTGGTGTGAGGGCACCCAGAGGGTACCCAAGCCCAACTGCAGCAAGGAGCGGCGACACAACTGCATCGATTACGGGGGAAACCAGACGGACCAGAGCAAAGTTCATTACAGCTGGGAGACCGGAGATGACCGTTTCCTCTTCAGGCATTTCCACACGGGGATCTGGTACTCGTGCGAGGAAAACATGAATGGGGGAGGTAAGAGTAGTTTATACACTTCGTAACCAGGAGCAAAACATGGTGTATCGCTTTCTGGAGTCTTATTAATATCTAAAGGACATGCCGTAGGGCGACAGGCGTGTCGTTTACCGTAAGATCCTTCAAAGGTGAACTGAGCCTTCGGAGAATTAAATTATTACAGAAATGTGATGTTTGGGGAAACTGAGCCTTTCGTACCCGAATTAAGTTAATTTACCAATATATTGGTCTGGTGCATCTATGCCGTATATAGGCTACATGACAGGTTTCATAGACTTGAATCATGTGGGATTATTTGGTTTCGATGTACTCCGGGTTCGGGGTAAACCAGCTGACTACAGGAAGGTAATTTGAATAGTGTTCGGCCATTCAGTAATCTCAACAGATTTTAACTAATCTATGTAAGTAATAACTAATGTTTTAATTAACGCATTTTGGGGGTATTGCGACACTAGACCACTGATCACTAAATTCTAATTCTAAACTGAGAATGCGCACTTTCATTGACAATTTCAGATGTTTCTACCAATTAAGACTTCGTGGAGCTTTCGACTTAATTAACATCAATTGACTCAAGATCGGCTCGTATAAATTAACTGAAATATTAATAGTCTCTGTAATATTTCTAGTAAGTGGTTCCTCCCTTCGAGTTAAAAATTAAAGACAGTCCTTTAATAGTGCATATATGTTGTACAGTCATCGCTAATAAGAATGTCAAGTAAATGTTCTGAGTAGCTCGGTTTCGTAATTTAACTTGCGTAGGCCTACAAAGAACACACTACTTTGCGCCGGTAGGCCTACAATAAGTGTACTTAATTGCTTTTAATTACATCGCAACATTAGTTTTTCTTGAGGGTTCTCGAAGTCAATCAGCTGACAGTTTCAACTTTAATGTTAAAAACGTCCATACATCCATCATCTAACCGCGCTTATAACATCAAAATTGGAAACACTGAAAATAAATGCTTGTTGGCGGGGTGCGATTTGAAGAGCTAAACAAAATTACATGTTCTTTTATATTTTACTTTTTAATATTTTGCTTAAACGTTTAGCCTATTTTTTTGAACCTGCATTTTGGTACCACCAACCGGAGGGCCGTTTCAAAAGCCTTGTTGGTTTTTGGAATTAATTGTGCGTGTGGTTCTGTTTTTAGTCACTGGAGATGGGATAACCCTCAGCAGGTGCGATTATCCAGTCCTATCGATCAGCCACTGATTTAACACATTTCCTTTTGCTTCCTTTATTGGCTCCCATTGGCTTAAAGCAGACAGTGATTGACAGCTCACGGTGATCCCGCCCACCTGAAGCTCCAAAGCCTCGTATGTAGTTTGACTGTCCTGTACGCCAGTGTACCTGAGATTTGGGAGGGAGCAGAAAAGTGGACCGTCCGGGGGTCCCCGAGGATTGGTTTGAGAAATACTGCTGTACACTGTAACATCACTGACTTCTAAAGTACAATATTGATTTTTTTTTAATCTGCTTTATGCTTTTTTTATGTGGCCGCGTATGTAGTTCAGCGGAATTTAACCTTCCCTGTTAATTTTTCGCACATATTTGATAAGTCGCAGGTGGTCCTTAGAAAATCAGCTCGTCTCTTAATTAAACAGCACGGCCTAACTAATCCTCAAGTATTATTTACCAGGTTTTTTTGTGTGTCGCAAGTAGTCTTTAGTGTTTTTTAAAACCCACCGTCTGTCGGCATTTGTCTTTAGCAATTCACCAGTATGTAATACAATGTTTGTCGCCGGCTCAATTCTTATATGTAATTGTGTTATTCATAAGCACGTAAGAATTATGGAAATGTGACGCCTTCAGCTCTAAGTTTTTTTTGCATCCCTCGTGTTATGCATGCACAGCTCTGGTGAAGTCAGAAATTGTTTTGCAGTGGTTTTAGCGCTGCAGTGAATACTGTACAGTGCAAGTAGCCTACCTTATGTTTCAGATTCACGTCAAGGTTCATATACCGTCATGTTTTTTTTTTTTCAGCTCAGTCCCTTGCAGTTTCAGATAAATTAATATTGTGTTTAATAAGTTCCACCACACACCGCACTCGAGAGCAGAAAATACCGCCTGAAGGAAACCGGCTATGCAATTGAAAGTGGCTCAGATAGTGGGATTTAAAGTGTCCCAGTCACTTTGAAGCCTCATGCGTCATTTTGGAGTGTAGAAGCAGAAATTAAATCTGTGGAATGACAGGGACAGTATCACAACTGCAATGCAGTCAAAAGGGTCATTTGTTCGGTAGTGCACTATCCAATGGAAGTTGGGGAAAAACTCACTTTGGGGCATGTTGACGTTTAAAAAAAAAAACGACATTAATCAACAATGTTCACATGAAATCATCTGTTATAACAGTAATCTGTTATACAGATTTAAAATGTTGATGTTTGTGTTAGCTGTAGGTTAAATGTAACACAAATAATATCCTGAAAACTACTATGACTCCTATCTTACGTGTCTCTTTCTCCTGTTTTCAACTTTCCCATTAAAACTCCTGAAGGGTATTAGTTCAAAACCACAGGGGGTGATCACTTCCAGCTAAAAATAACAGACCTAATGCCCTACCCTCACCTCCACGCCTGTCTCATCTGTAGTTTTTACGCAGCTGAATTTATGTATCAAGCAGCAAGCTTTTCAGCGTGCGATCTCTTGTCTGTCTGCCTTTATCGTCATGGGCATCTCACAAACATAACTTTACATTTTTGGGTACCTAAAATCACAACATTACCTGTATGAATCCAAAGAGCTGGCTGTGCCTTAGATTACAATACCTGTATAGTCAGGCTTGAGGAAGCATTACCAAGATGTCTTTGGGGATGAGATTTATACAACTAGGATTCAAATGTCACATCACCCATGCATTCAAGTGATAAACAAGCGTCACTTAACGCAAAATGTCTGTTTAACATAGAGTCTTGCTGGTTATGTGCAAATCGGAGCCCCACAACATGTGCCAGCAATGAATTAAATTATAATCAGGGAAAAGTCTGAGCAGGAGATAATACCCAAATCACCATCGTACACACTCTCAGAAACAAGAGTAGCAATTTGTACCTTTGCTTGTCACTGGGGCTGTACCCTCACAGGTAAATACCTTTTAAGGTACAGAAACAGACTCTGAGGAACATTTGTGTACCATTGGGGGTACATTAATGCTGTTTGTACCTTCTTGGTTTTTGGATTTTGGTCCATTTCTGTACCTTAAAATACACTGAAAGGTACAGGTACCTACAGCTAGGGGTACAGTTGGCAGACCCTTGAGGGTACAGCCCCAGTAACAAGAAAAGGTACTCTTTTTTTTCTGACAGTGCAGTATCCTGCAAAGTCCGGATTGTAAACACATCTATAGTGTGTTGTACATATTGTATATAGTTGTAGCGCAGTGCTGGTACACAGGAGTCGGGTGAAAGGCAGAGCAGTGGCCTGTACTGCGAAGCGGGGTTACTGGCTTATCGGGGTAACTTGTCGGATTTAAGGTACCACAGTTTAAACGAACTTCATATTCGTTCACTCACATTTTGCCCAGACTACCTTAAATCCGACAAGTTACCCCGATAAGCCAGTGACCCCACTTCGTAGTACAGGCCCCATGGTCACACTGTGGTGCAAAGACCTTCAGAGAATGTGCAGGAAGAGCAGAGGCGGCAGATTAGGCTCCTAAAGCTGCAGGGCTTCTGCTTTATCTCTGTAAGATTCCAGCATGAGAGCATTTCCCCTTAGTGGTTAGTGCCCTCAGAGCAGCATCATATTTTTGCCATTTTATTAGACACTTTTATTAAAACATTTTCAGACACTGTCACAAATCACTGCTTGAACATGAAGGCGTTTTAAGAGAGAGAGACTGTCAAGAAACACAGGTGATTTTGTACTGGAGTTCACTTGATGCAATTTGTTGAGTCCAGATCGTCTAGTTTACGTGTTGCACTTACCTAATTATCTTCTAAGGGCTGTATTACAAGAAATCTGGCTTAATGGTATATGGACCTAGAGTACCGTGTATGTTATATTTACAATTGTTTGCATTGTTTTTATGTTGAACAGAACCAAATGCACCAAAACAAATTTCCTGTGCATAGTAATGCTCCCGGAGTAAAATCCTCTCTGAATTGAAAGGAGTTTTGTTTCATCTGGTTTATTTTTAACCTTCATTGAACAGTTTGGCTAAGTTAGCCTCCCGATCTGCAATGTTTGTGAACACAGTGAGAGCGCAGTGAATACAGTGAAGTGCAAAGGGGGAAGGAAGTGCAGTCCATTTAATGTTCAATAACAGTTATATGAATGTGCAAATAAACAGGAACAGTGGTGTAACTGTGTACCGTCTTATGTATCCATCTGCAAACTCCTTGTTAGCACGTGTGTGTTGCCATCTGTGGTAGTTTACTATAGGGAGGCCTATATGTAGCACAAGGCTGTAAAACAAATATGAGTGAAGACAAACCAGGCAGCCGAGCTCTCGATTTTGATTTTATCGTGTTGTGCTTCCTTCCTTGTGTGATTTAAAGAAGCTATGGCTTATTTTTTTCACACTAGAATCTAACTTAATAACTTCATAATTTTTATTTCATAGTCATGGTGCTTTTCTCCGTTTCCCATTTAATGCATGTATTCATGAAGAATCACTACTGCATCTGTGATTTAATTGCTGCTGCTTAACTAAGTCTAGAACTGAATGGACATTTAATTTAAAAATTCATTGCTTCTAGTTTTATTAGAACAGGAAGAATGTTCCGGAAAGGGCAAGCCCGTTTGCCTTCACATCCGCATGAGTAAGAAATGTTGAATTTAAGGATGGGGGACTAGCAATTAGATATCCCTGAGCCACATTAATGCCAGATTCATCAGTTCCTCAGTACTTTGTTTTCTCTTGTAAAAGGACATTCTTCATCTGTGAGTCGCCGAATGAAAAGTCTGAATGGAAAAAAAGGTTGCCATAGAAAGAGGAGGTCAGAAGGAGTCGTTGCCTTTGGTCTTAGATAAATAAAGTTTGGGGAAGAAAGGGGACACAGACCGTATGTGGCAGGCAAAGCACGGAGGGGGGTGGGTTTGGTCACAGCCGAAATACAGATTCAGCAAAGTCCTCAAGGGAGACTAGCTGGAGTTCAGGGGAGACATAGTAGCTCAGGAAGCTTCCTACGGACAAAGGGTATACAGGGAACGTCAGGAAGCTTCCTATGGACATAGGATATACAGGGAACGCCAGGAAGCTTCCTATGGACATAGGATATACAGGGAACGTCAGGAAGCTTCCTATGGACATAGGATATACAGGGAACATCAGGAAGCTTCCTATGGACATAGGATATACAGGGATCGTCAGGAAGCTTCCTATGGACATAGGATATACAGGGAACGTCAGGAAGCTTCCTATGGACATAGGATATACAGGGAACATCAGGAAGCTTCCTTTGGACACAGGATATACAGGGAATGTCCGGAAGCTTCCTATGGACATAGGATATACAGGGAACGTCAAGAAACTTCCTATGGACACAGGATATACAGGGAACGTCAGGAAGCTTCCTTTGGACATAGGATATACAGGGAACATCAGGAAGCTTCCTTTGGACATAGGATATACAGGGAACATCAGGAAGCTTCCTTTGGACACAGGATATACAGGGAACGTCAGGAAGCTTCCTATGGACATAGGATATACAGGGAATGTCAGGAAGCTTCCTTTGGACATAGGATATACAGGGAATGCCAGGAAGCTTCCTATGGACATAGGATATACAGGGAACGTCAGGAAGCTTCCTATGGACATAGGATATACAGGGAACGTCAGGGAGCTTCCTATGGACACAGGATATACAGGGAACGTATACAGATGCATGTGGAGTGTGAAGGATGCTCTTCTAATAAGGAGAGAGTAGGAATCATGGAGTTTTGCTGCTGCCTACCCACTAAATGCTAAGAAAGAGCGTAAAAAGGCAGAAACATTGAAGTTTTTATGTGATTGATAGTTGCAGCAGCATGGATATTATTTGTTCATTATGAACAAGTTTTATATCCCAATGCTGAATTCTAGGATATTTCATTTTTCTATCTTTAAGGTAGAAATACTGACTAAATCACAGTTTTTAAATCAGCTTTGGCCCCAAGTTGGTGACTTTGCTCCATGTCTTATGATTCTCTTTCATTTTCACATTCAAAGCTAAGACGTTCCATCCAGAGCTTTTCCTAATTACATTTTATCATTACGGATTATCTTCACATTGGTTCAGGCAGGAGCTGATCACTACTGTGTCCCTGTTTCACGGGATGGGATCGCCCTCTTTCTCCAAAATTCAGACAATGAAGGTGCCTTTACACAGGACTAGCATCGAGGTGTCAACCACATTGGGTTACTTATTGCCATTCAAAGGCAAAGCCAGTAATCTGAGCTGAGATGGAAACATATTGATGTAAATGAAGAAAGTCAAATTGAAATAAAGCGACGTGACGCATGTGAATAAGCCACACCGCGGTCTGTTTACATTCCCTTCCTGCTAAGCGCCTTCTGTACACCCAGATCAGGCTCCTGGAAAACATCCAGCATGGTTCCTCGTGCCTTTACAGTATCTCACAGAGGACGACACCATTTGTGACTAAGTCACTGGTGTCAAATACCGCCTTGCTGATAACTCCGCTATCATCTGTGTGGTTCATTCTTCGTAAGCAGCATGGGTAGAAAGTTTTTACAGTCTAGCTGGGATCGTGAGAACATTCTGCTGAGGTGTATTGTCTTGTAAAGGTTTGTGTCTGTGTCCAGGCTCTTATAAATCAAATTCTCCTCTCCTGAATTTTGTCTGTTTTCCACGGTGGTGACACGGTAATGCAAGCGTCGGACTACCCTTGGTGGCTTTCGAGTCTTGAATCTGAACCCTTACGGTTGACACCAAGGTCCTCATTCGCCAAAGTGCGCCAAAGCTGCACTCGACTATCCCTTGTGTCATTTCACAGAAATGCTCTCATTTGCTCTCTCTGCACTCCTGGATGAAGTGCCTCCTAAAGTTTTTATGTTCATTTTTTATGTGCAAAACATGCTAAATTTAACGGGTGGGGCAATTGTGACCTTGAACCTGATGATGGACAGGATTCCCATATACTGTGACCCACAGGCTAGTATTCCCACCTCTTCTTGGTTACCCCAGAGCAGTTAGGGGTTAACAGCTCTCATTAACCAGACTGCTTTCCCTCCATATCTCTGAAGGTGTAAAATTACATGTAGAATTGGGTCTTGAGAGCGGGGTGATGTGCGACTGAGTGAGTTAGAATGCTGTGCCTGTGATTGGAAAGCCCTAGGTTCCAATCTTCGTGGTCACAAGACAGGTTTCACCGGTCGCCCCTGAAAAAGGCCCTTAACCTCGAATAAAAACATATGCTGCATAATTAAATATAAGAATGTACAGAGGATTTCCTGCTTTTAATCCGGCCGCAGGGTTGTGGATCTCCTTCAGGAGTTTGGAGGCTTCACGCCCTGCTTCTCTGCCTGTTTACCTTCATGCTGTGCTTGCCTTGTGTCTTCTCAGGTGAGAAATGCAGGAGCTTCATCGATCTGGCCCCGGCGTCGGAAAGGGGTGAGTGATGGCCGTCATTAAGCCCCTCAGCCTGTCTGGCATCGGGTCCCGGGACCCATCCGATGACATATCTGTCACCCTTGTCTGTGTGTGTCTGCGTTCAGCAGCACTGTGGGGGACGCAGCACCCAAGTTGAGCTCAGTCGATTTTAAAATTTTTTTATTTTTTTGGGTGCTATGGATGTTTTGTCTTTCGATGACCTGGAAAAGCTGAATTAATGCTGAGTTGAGTGCAGGAATCCATAGGGGTCCTATTTACATGAGGCGCTGTGTTTTCAATCCATCAAAAGTGACAGTCTCGGAACCGGAGCCAGTTTAGTTGTAGCATTTAAAAACTATGTTTAACGATCACATTAAATGAAAGTCGAGGTAGAATATACAATCATCTTCTACTGCTACTGAACATGTTGAGGAACTATGGGTAATCATTCCTCCCTGATACAATATACACAAAGTCCTCCATAAACATTCATTGGCACTGTAAATCACCCCGGCATGGCTGTCCGCACCTTCATTTAAGGGGCACCTTGCATGTGAGCGTTCACCTCTTTTGTGAACTTCTACAGTCATCTACTGGCACACTTTTTGGAGGGAGTTTTTCCCCACCACCCCAGAGCCCCCGTTCAGCCAGGAGTCAGGAGGGATGTGTGACAGAGAGCATCACTGCTGAGAAGGTGCCTAGCGGCCACTGGAGCATGTGTAGATGTTCGTGCAGGAGTCCAGTCACGTTCTTACACTCACATTTAGATCTGCTGATTTGGCAGCTGTCAAGGAGCCAGCTTAGGTACTGCTAAGTGCTGCTAGGCTGAGCTTCCAAAGAGCGGCCAGGTAATAAGTACGAGATAATGAGGATGATGACGACGACGACAACAATCATCATCATCATCATCACCATAGGAGCGCACCTATGTGAAGATGTGAACACCAACATTCCTGTTCCGGAATGTTCCGGAGCCCTCTGTCCATCATCCTCCCTGCCACTGCTCTGAACACGAGAGTACCTCCTCCCACGCTTACATTCCCTGCACGCAGCTGGCCGTCTCATTCCACGAGAGATGCATTAGGACCGCCGGGAAACTCGTGGGACTCGCTCATTTGAATAAGGGTAATATTTCAATAAAGTAGCTAGACTTAATAGCCATTAGGCATCTTTCTCTGACTCCGCATTGAACTGATGCATTAGTCCAACGGAGTCCATCTGTGCCAGACCTCCGTGTACCAGTGTCGATCTGTCAGACTAACCTTGCTTTTTAAGTGCTGCTTAAATAGTAACCAATAATTAGTACTGAACAGATTAAGCAAGATGATACTGTAAGACCCACATGGTCTGTGTTGGCCTCCTTCTTTCTTGGTTAATATTAATTATCAGACATGCATGAGGACACTGTAATGAAACAAGCTCAGTGCTACCAGATCTGCCTTTTTTCACTATGGGATGTAGAAGCTTCAGTCCCTTCATCAAAGTAATTTGGCCAAAGTATTGTAGTGCTTAGAATACGCAGGATGTTGGGGTTTCGGCTGTAAGGGGTGTATGGGGGGGCCAGGAGAGCGTCAGTGTGGAGAGACGGACCTGGCACAGTCTGTCTGTGACGGGAAACGGATGGCGGTCCCGCCGGACCCTGTCACTCTCAGTTTATTTTAATTCCTTTTCTGTTGATGATAATCGATTCCGGTGGAAATGTTCCAAAATCCACCTGACGTGAGATGGGCCCATACCAAGCTGGAGCTCTGAATCAGCACTTTGAGCTTATTCCTGTGCCCGTCTTGGCAATACGGAGACTGTTAAACAGGAGCCCCTCGCTGGCCTGTGTCCACTGGCAGGCAGGCCCCCGGCTGATCTGTGTATTACTGAAAATGGGAGTTTTATTCGTCCGGTTTTGGGGACACCTGTCAACAAATATCTCGAGCGAGGCACTTTTTGACAATTTAATATGAACATTTTTACACACGATTTGATGCGTAATGTTGGCGTTTATCTCAGCCTGTCAGGTCTCCTGCCTGAGGTGATGGTGGATTTAAAGCGTTGCTGAATATTAAACACATACCTCAGAACCAGAGCAAATTAATGTTCAGTGTTTTTACGATCATCTGTTTAATAAACGAATGAAACATTAATGGCTGGAAATGAAATTATTGAGATGGTAAAACTGGTTAATTGGACATATAGTTAAAGGGTTTAATGTTTAATACCTGTGATAATTTAAAGTCAGCTTTGAAATCCAAGTTCTAAAACCGGTCCTGTCACAAGCGAAGGTCTGGCCTGATTTAGTGTTTCATCAAAGGTTGTTCTGGAGAAATAGACACAGTGTTATTCTGAAGAGAGAGACCCAGCCTCACCGTGAATCACACTGACAACGAAACTGCCAATATTTACCAAATTAACTTAAGAATTACAGCAGGAGGGGTGTGATTTATATGACCGGACCCTGATTTCTGGCTGTGCTGTCTTGGGTGGGGGCCAAAGGGGAATCAAGGTGCAAAAATAAGTGCAGAAGTTCAGTCAGATTTATTAGGATGGGAAATGTTCAGTGCTAAAGAGGAGGGGTTTACTAAGCACTGCACCTTTACATTTTCTACTCACGCAGTATACACATACACACACACACATGCGGTGTACACACATTTGCACACAGACACACACACATGCAGTGTACACACAGAAATACAATGTACACTGTCATGAACAGTATATGCACACACATGCGATGTACACACACATATGTACACAGACACACACACATGCAGTGTATACACACACACATATGCAGACAGACACACACATGCAGTGTACACACACACAGTGTACACAAACACACAATATACACACAAGCAGTGTAATGTACGTGTGCACAACATAGTGTTCAGACAGCCGCACACACATGTAGTGTACACGCACACAGACACACACACATGTAGTGTTCACACAAACATATACAAACATAGACACATGCACATAAATATATACAACCACACACAAACGCGCAGTATACATACACAAGCACATGCAATACAGCAACACACATGCAGTGTACACACTCACAGACAGGGGCGTCGTAGTGGGGGGAAAAAGGGGACTGAGTTACCAGGGCCCCATGTGGGGGGAGGGCCCCTAAGGAA
>JAODJU010000004.1:327220-358509 GCA_026776725.1 Gnathonemus echidnorhynchus
TCTGTCCTCCCTGTCCAATGGGTCTGCTGATGTTTCCCTATTAAATGACCTGCTGGGGGTGGGGTGGGGTGGGGGCAGATCTCACTGCTGTCCTCCACCCTCATCAAAACTGCAACTAATCAAATGACCCCCCCTCCCGAGGACTCATCTCCTAATTAATTATCTTAAAAGAGCACCGTGGGCACTGGAGCGGGGGGGAGTGTGCGAAACGGGCCGTTAGTCAGGGCCCCCGTTGGTGGGTCTGACGGTACCCCTGGGCCTGAGCTGGGCCAGCACACACACATTCCATATACACAGTTACTTGGCAACCAGACAGAGTTACCACGAGACACCCATTGCAAAGGAGGCTTGTCTCCATGGAAACAGCTGGGGCTGAGTCATTGGCGATTCGGCGGGCCCTTGCGGAGGCGAGCTGATTGGCTCGTGGGCGGATGTGCTGCTGTGTCACTTGGGCATTACAACACGCCTTAACATGGTTCCTTGCCCGTGATCTGGACCGGATCTTCCAAGGTGATGGAGACCCTTGTCCTTCCGGGCATTATGGTTCTGTGCTGCTGCAGAAGCCGTCAGTCCCTGTGTGGTGTCACCCGCGTGAGAAGGTATAATTCTCCTGGTTTAACTTGGTGTCCTGTGGAGGGCGCTGTTGCTCTCACCTAATCCAGCAATACAGAGCGGTACAAGGTTTTAGGCGATCATCGGAAAAGTCACTTACAGCTTCCCTTAAAACTGGGTCTGAATATATTTTCAACAACACGTGAGCCTCATATGAACAGGTAGGTAGCCACGCGATAGAATAAAAGGTCTGAACCCCCCACCTCCCAGGCGTGTTTGTTACTGATCCGGGACAAGTTACGAGTTTGAACCCTCCTTCAAATTTGCTGCATTCTACTGGTCGGCGGAATCCACCCAGAGGGGTGTCCCCGTTTCCCCAGTAGGCAAACTCTACCGAGGGGGACCTATCGGTATAGCTGGCTACAGGCCTGCATATGTAGATGCAGATGCGGGCTTCGCATGCTTTTGTGAATGAGGTACGACACTGCGCCATTTTGACTAAAGCGCCCTCATTCGCTTGATATAGGGATCCCCCACTTACGGAGACGTGTCGCTACACGCGTACAAACAAAGGACGTCGTTAAACTAATGGGAGTAATAATTGAGAAATGCTACCATCCTCCCCAACACACAAACGGTCCAGGTCCGTTATGAATAATTGACAAAGTGCAGTTCTTCTTCCCTCAAAAAAATCTTTTTCATTATTTATGCAGCAGGACTGAAAGCGTGATCCTAATAGGCGTATAGGATTTCTCAGTGTTGTGCTGCCTCGCCCGATGAGGATGGGGGAGGAGAGGGAACAGACTGCGTGGTTATAAATAGAAAGTTCCCCCCCCTCCCGGCTCGCTGCGCAGCGCACCGCCGGCAGAGGCAGCGCGGGCACCCGGGTACAGGCGCCCGTCTATCGGCTCCGGTTTGAAGTGATCAACGGTCATGACAAGTGTGTCACCTCCTTCTCCATCTTTTGCTCCAAAGTACGTCAGCGTGCAAACCATTTCGGCGGAGTAGATCACCGCATGCCTTGGATTTCCAGGTTTTCAGTCGGACGTTTTGCTCAGCGGATCGGCCGTATGAACGCGGTTTAATTACAACGAATAAACATATAAATAGAGCCGAAACGTTTGAGTTCGATTCCACTGTCATAAATGTAAAGCCCCCTATAAACATACAGGAGCCCACCAATCCTCTAAAATAGCAATGCTATATGAAATCTCGTTTACCTGTAAAACGCCGCTTGTATAACGTTGTGGGGGACATTCCTTAGGGAAAGCACAGCGCCTCCGTTGAAAGGAGCATGCATAAAAAGCAACGTGATGTTTGTGTTGATAAGATAAACAGGGGTGATTAATTGTTTGTTCTCATCTTTGACGGCGTTATAAAAAGAGATGCGTACGAGAAGTGGATATTGGATTATATAATGCTGGGGCCCGGTTGTTTTGTGCTTTAAAAAAGATTGCAACTCGATGCTTAACAGCCTACAGGCATGCATTATTAATATTAATGCTCGTATCTCTTTAAGTGGCTTCGCTCCGTTTGTGAGCCTGTGAGTGCGGGGAGGAGGCGAGCTTTGTGCGGCGCACCATTCAATGAGACCGAGGCGCACTCCCGTTATTTCCAGCCCGTTTTCCGTGCTGTATCCGACATCTTATACATAAACGCCCATTTTCCCTTCACAGTTGGCAGGACACGCCGCTCCGCAGCCACCCGGTGCCGGGGGGAAATAACGGGCTGAATCCTTTTTTTATTATTTATTTGCTGGCGCTTTTGCGTTATTGGAAGCGTGATCGGACCTGGCTGATCGATCGAGCCCATCATGGATTAACACACGCAGAGACGGTGCAAATAAAAAGGTAAGGCGTCCCTCCCTCTCTTTAAACGCATGCCCACCCGAGCGGCGTCCATATAACCGATCAGCTTTATAGATGGTCGGTTTTACAGGGGGAACGGTGGCATAACGAGATGTGTGTGAGAAACGGGGAGAACCGGAATCACCGATCCGACGAGATCGTAGCAGGCTTTTGGTACGGCTTTGCAGGGTATTCAACTCATACAACATCCGCCTATCTTGAGCAAGGTCGCAGGGGGTCTTGGAGCCTTTCCCAAGCAGAAAATGGCAAAAGGCGGAGTACAGCCTGGACGGGATGCCAGTCCAACGCAGGACACATGCATGCACAATCATATACTACGGGCAGTTAAGTGTGTCTGCGGAATGAAACCATTGAATGTCATGAAAACTCCAGATATACAGAGCGGAGACGGGACTCGAACCCGTAACCCTGACGGCGTGAGGCCACCCTGTCGCCTGCTTGCCGACCATATTTCCCTGCAATAATCCGTATACGAGATAACTTGACGTCTGTAATAATGCATATATTACGTGGCCATCTGCTTAGCGCCAATGATGTAACCTTTCTTATACAGTCGGCGTGGAACGTCGAACATGCCGCATTGCTATTTTACAACGAGCCCGGCTTCAGTGCAACGGTTGTTTTGTTTGTAAACACTGCTGAACAAGACGTATGTAATTGCTTAAGGTTTAAACAGGGAAAAGATGGCATTGCGTCGATTTAAAAGTGATGGGACAGATTCTTCCTTTATTCTAAGTGGGCTATTGACGCTGGATTTTGGGCCGAACTCATGGGAGGCTCGGCAAATACCAGCGATCCCAGCACACGTTCATCCCACGTTTCTTTGATCACAATGGACTTCAGAGGAATTCCGGCGGCATCATTGCCACTCCCTGAGCTGCCCAGCATATATAACACTAAACAAAATGTTTCTGACCATCCTGTTATCGGATGGTGGCGGGAGTCGCTCCTGACCCCGGCCGAGGGGCGCGAGGATTCCCTTCCTCCAAAGCCCACGAGACGCATCGGCTGTCCCGGGATAATTCTATCCCCAGCTGTTCAGCAGCTTCGGGGAAACACTGGAATGATGCGCTTTCGGATCTTAAGGAGACAAATTACCGTGAGAGCCGAGCGTGCGGGGGAAGGAGATCTAGGTGCTGACATGTGACAGATGAGGTGTCAGCCTCAGCCCACACCTGAATGGCTGACAAAATGGCACTTTGTAAATTACCACCATTTCATAACGCAATTAATGACCTTTTTTTTTTTTTAGTAGGAACTGTAATTCTAAAGCATTTACAGCATTTACATTTTACTTATTAATAACAATAACAGTATTCACAATTTAAGGAAACAGTTGTTGTTGGTCTCTGTGGGATTATTTCTTCTGTCATCTGAATTGTTTGTTCAGTTGGTTTAGTCTGTGGTGGGGATCACTGGTATACCTGATGAATCAAGCCTTCATGGTTTGATGAATTACATCACGAACCGGTAGATCACATGACCACAGCACTGGCCAATAGCAGCTTCCCTAGTGAATCAGAGAATCTGGGAGCTGAATTTGACTCATTCTGCACGGCTAGTGAACCCAAACACAGAAGCATGGAGTTAGTCATCGTCTAAGTGTGATTGTGAGACCCATAGAAATCATTGTCTGCTGGATGCTGAGGATGATGTGGTGTCACAGGTCATCTCTGTCACTCTAGTGCCATGTGGGCCTGCTTCATGGAGTCTGATTCCGCCCCCTCCAGTATAATGCTGATTGTTCCTAAACATCTGGCTCTCCCCTGGGCGTCATGGCTTGGTGAGCTCTGTCGCTCCTTTGTTCCCCTGTGTGTTTTCATGCCATGGGGAACGGGGTGTCACTCCTACAGGCCCCTTCTGGGCGGGGGTGGGGGGGGAGAGAGAGAGAGAGAGAAAGGCAGGCTGTGGCCCATGCAGCAGCTTCAGGATCTTTGGTCGATTCAGAAGCTTCAGGATCTTTGGTCGATTCAGAAGCTTCAGGATCTGTGGCCCATTCAGCAGCTTCAGGATCTGTGGCCCATTCAGCAGCTTCAGGATCTGTGGTCGATTCAGAAGCTTCAGGATCTGTGGCCCATTCAGCAGCTTCAGGATCTGTGGTTGATTTAGAAGCTTCAGGATCTGTGGTCCATTCAGCAGCTTCAGGTTCTGTGGCCCACTCAACAGTTTCAGGATCCATGGCCCATTCAGCAGCTTCAAGATCCGTGGCCCATCCAGCAGCTTCAGGTTCTGTGGTCCATTCAACATCGTCAGGATATGTGGCCCATTCAGCAGCTTCAGAATCTGTGGCCCATTCAACAGCTTCAGGATCTGTGGCCCATCCAGCAGCTTCAGGAGGCTTCAGTTAGTGTTTTTTGGAGCACAGCAGATTGGTCTTCATCCTTTTCAAATCTTTATCTGGTTAGTAATCACAGGACTGCTTCCATTTTCATTTTATCATGCCCAGTCTTATGCATGGGCTGCATGGTGGCTCAGTGGGTAGCACTGTTACTGCACGGGCGGTGGGTCTAAATCCTGCTCAGCATCTTTGGAGTTTGAATTTCTCCCTGTGTCACATGGATGTGAGGTGGTGACTTATTTATAAGACTTATGCACCACTTGTGTCTATAAATGGTCAATGCACTTAAACTAAACGGCAGTGACCCAGTGAAGTGTGAGCGAATGTGAGACTAGTGACGGGCCGACGCCCCTAGACTCATCTCAGGTCAGTTCGCAGAAACATGCTGACTCAAACGTCTGTCACACTGCTCAGTTCCAGCTGCTGAAAGTGAAAAGTAAAAGCTGGGGAACCTTAATCATCTGGCAGCCAACGCTGGGTCATTTCTAACCCTGACCAGGATAAGTGGTTATAAGATGGATGGATGATGGATTGATGATGGTCTTTAAGACTTAAAATGGCTAAATTTCCCAGGACAGGTTCCTATCACAAATAGACAGTTATCATATGAAGATGGATAGATGGTCAGCTGGTGGTTCCTGAACTTCAGGAAGTTGGGAGGAACTTGAAAACTGGAATAATGTGAATCTTAGCTTTGGTTGATCAGTAAATGTCACATTGGATGGTCTGGATGGTGTGTGGTTGGTCTTCTGTAGTTGTAACCAGGGACACAGCCATCATGCCGGAACAGTTCAGGTGTGGGTGCTAAAGTCCAGCTGGGGGGGGCATACGCTCCACATGCTCCTGGTCTCCTGGTGTCCCTTCCCCATCTCAGTTTGACATGGCATGATGGCATGTCCTGTGTTATACCCGTCTGAGAAGACCTGCGTCAGCCATGAACCGTCACCACCCCTCTGATTGGCTGGTTATTCCTAACTCACAAAGAAATGTTACTCCTGGGCATTAAAATGCTACTTTAATGTTTAATCTGTTTTTGACACATTTATTACCCTTTTCTTTGCTAGGTTGAGTACATAATCGAGTAGTTTCTGCAGGATCTAACAGCGCATCTCAGTTCTGTTACTGTAACTGTTGACTTGTCATCCATAAGTCTCTTTGGGCAAAAACATCAGCAGAATCTTGTACTATTAACGTTTTTTTTCCCCCCAAGTGATGAATTTGCATTGAAAATTCATGAATTTGCAGGTGCGATTGTGTTTTTCATCTGCTCATGGGCACTTTGTGGAAAATTTCCGTTGTTGACAAAACAGCCGTTAAGGTTACGTTCCCAGACTGTGCCACAGAGAGTCACAGAATAAATCTTCCGAACGTTTATCCTAGACAGCCTTAGAGGGGGACCTGGGGCTTATCCCAAGCAGCACGAGATATGAGGCAGGCGAGGTGCACCCTGGGTGGGATTCCATCCATCACACGGCTCATACACACACTGTGGACATTTCAGAATCGACACTTGGCCTACATGCATGTGTTGGGATTGCAGCCTAAAACCCAGAAACCTGCGTGACACAAGGAGATCATGCAAACTCAATATGCAGAGTGTAGGTGGGATTTGAACCCACAACCCTAGCGGTGTGAGGCCACTGGGTCTCTGCATCACAGCCTGAATGATTGCCTTCATTTAACGAGGTTGCACCATAAAATTCCCAGAGCTGGATCTCGGTTTCAGTTTGACGGGTCAATATTTGCTTTAGTCATGTAATGGTTCGGTCGCCACGAGTCGCATAGCAACCAGCCGCTAACCCAGACACATTTTCTACTCATTTTCCAGCTAGTTGGGCAGGAGGATAATCCAGCATTCAGCTCACCTTCACATCATAACGTCCCTGACCACAAATCATTCCTCACTTTTATCTAGTTGTGAGAACATTTTTTTAAGCTAAAGCACATCCTTTGCTACAAAACGAGACTGAGTCATTTATATCGATAAAAAAAATAAAAAGTTCCAGCCTCCATAACAGGGGTGAAAGGTGTGCCTGTGATTGGAAGGTTGTCAGTTCCAATCCCAGGGTTGGCAGAGTAATTCCACCATGGTGCCCCTGAGTAGGGGCCTTAACCCCAGCTGCTCCAGGGACTGTCTGACCTTCTTAATCATATGTCATGTCGAATAAAAGCGTCTGCTATAGGAATAGAATATAAAAAGAGAGAAAACTGTAATTCCCCCACGCACACACACCCCCGCCGCTCCTGGGAATGTAATCCTGTCCCAGATCGATACCCACTCTGCCAGGCATCGTGCGAGTCAGTGACGGCTGTGTGTATGATAGGTGCGTGATGGCTGTAATTGCCTTGTGGCCCTGTGATGGCAGAATGCAGCTGTAGTAAAAGCAATATGCAGACATAAATACTGTAGATTTCCAGTCCAGACTAATGTCCCCCCATGAAAATGAGATCTGTTACCGCGGTGACAGACTGACCCATAAAATGACTGATGAGCATGTCGCCCTGGTGACCTGGGAAGGCAGGGTTTACAGATGACTGGGATTGGGAACAGATGACTGGGATTGGGATCATTAAATGGAATGATCAATAACACATCATCGGGGCAGCATGAAGTTTAGGGGCGGCTTTTTCTGTTAGCGGAGACCACCCCCCCCCCCCCCCACCACCACCACCACCACGCGTTTCTATTTGCTCGTTAATCTCTGCGTCTCACGGTTTATCCGCGCGCCGTCTCTCGTGGGCGGAATAACGCAGCAGGACCGTGGGTTTGCGCTGTGGTGCGTTGTCACTCGCGGGGGCGTTGGAGTATTTCTCCCGGTGCATTTTCCTACCTCTAAAAGCTAATGCGTTCAGCGCGTGGGATGTTTGATGCACTGAACTTCTGCTTCTCTGAAGCGGTTGTGCTCGCTTTTTGGGGCCTGTCAGCATCTCTAGCGAGGTGATTTACACCTTTACCCGCAGACACACAAGTGCGTGTGAGGGAAATATGTGACCTGTCACATCTGTGCGTCCGTGGCTGTTGTTTCGTGGGAATGTAGGCTCTTGTCTGCCGTTATGTGAATCTCTCACATTTGCGAAGGTTCGTTTACAGAGACAGCTGCAATTACGCTAGACAGGAGTCATGTACAATCCTATGAATAAACCTCGGTGTGCTAGCAGTGTACCAGCACTAAAAACAAGCGCATTTCGCACGTTTGAGCGATCGGGATTGTTTGTTTATTAGCTACTCTGCGGGGCTGTTTGTTCTGTCCTGGTAAATAAAGCCACACTTTGTGACTTTCACTTCGGCCTCGCAAGCCAGTGGAGCGTGTCATAATGTCACGCGGCGCCCTCCGGTGGAAATGACGCGGTGGCCGAGCACGGGTTGCCAGGAGACGAGAGCGGGTAGGTGATACGGAGCGAGAGGTGCCGGGTGTTGCCTCCCTGCAGCGCCTGACAGTTGATCTTGAAGGTGCTGAAGGATGGCTGACGTCTGAAGAACGGAGCGCCTGTAAGGGGCGGGACACTGGCAGGGTTTTTGGAGGATGCGACTTATTGTTATTAACTGCGCAGTGTGAAAAAGATGCTTGTTCATTAGAAGGGAATAACTTCAAAATCCAGCTACGTAAACATAAAAGATGCTCCTTGATGTTCTTTGGTTGAAACACATTTTTTCACCAAACTCTCCATTATGAAAAAAATGGTCCTGATTTCTTGACTCCCTTTAATTTAACATGATCTAAATATAGTTTATATTGAAAGATATATGTGTCTCTGCATTGGACTGGCACCCTGTCCTGGGTTCTTCGCTGCCCTGTGCCCATAGCTTCCGGGATATGCCCCAGACCCTCGAGGACCCTGCATAGGACAAGGGGGTATGGAAAATGGATCACCTTGTTACAGCTTACCATTTTGTGTTGTTTGCACTCTGTGCCAGAATCAGACAGGATAACAGCGGATGTGACACCAGCACCCAGACTGAAGGGACACTAAATCTTTTCTCATGTCCAGAGATTTGGCATCTCCAGGCTGGTATCTGTTTAGCAAACCAGGCCAAACCTGCCCAGCACCATGGTGCCCCTTCAGAATTCTGTTACCTTGGCAACAGCAATGCATAGGCTGGTTATGACCAGAGTAGACTCTGGTTTAGTTATACAAGGTTTGTGCTTTTCATTGGGGAGTACTTGAAACTAAAGAATTACTGAACCATGAGTAGTTCAGCTGGATATTATGTAGTGCTTGTCATGCCCAATACCCTGTCCAGGATAAACTGTTGTAAGATGGGTGGATGGATGGATGGATGGATGGTAATGGTAGTTTTTTTGTTAGCAGTGAGACAGATTCATGACATACAGGTCTTCATTTAATTAAATGTCCAAGTCATTTGGTAGGCAAATGAAATGGAACAGGCTGATCATAATGGCCACGCCCAAAAGCGTCCAGGACCATCGCTCTTTAAACAGCAAAACAAGGTTTGAAGATGTTCAGGTCTTTGAAAAGTCATAATGTGATCGATGAAAAGTCATAAGAAATCAGGTGATTATATAAAGAAATACATTAAGATCAGTAACTGTAACATGAGATGTGTACCTCAAATAATACATTATTCCAATTATGTATTCGGTTACAACGAACGTCACACCCTTGCAAGTTGCGATTCTTTCACGAGAAAATGAACATACCTCTTCCGATTAATTTTATAATGGCTGTTTTTTTTTTTGCTCATGTGTGCTGCCACCGCGTGGAGAAAATTATGTATTGCAATCTGGTAAAATGAAACTGAAGTTACAAGCCTTTTGAGATTCAGAGAGGATGGATTTCCGTGCCACTGCAGCGTTAGCGTGCTTATAAGCAGGACCAGTTCGCTTAGGAGTGTGAAACTTATCACCTGAACATAATGCTTGAATCGCCTTGTAATTAACTGAGTATTTGGACTGCAGTTCCTGTAAAGTCTGCTTCTGGGCTAATAATGCTAATGATTGATTATTGTTTTTATTATTGTGTAACAATGTTAAGCTTGATTCCTGTCACTAACAGAGATGCTCTTTCTGCCCCCGTCCAGTTCCAGATGCTGAACATGTCCACCCCCAGTGAGCTCAAATCTGCCTGTGTCACAAGGAACGGCATGGTCAAACTGCCCCCCCAGCCCAACGGCCTGGGCTCTGCTAGCATCACCAAGGGTACCCCTGCAGCCAAGAACCGCCTGTGCCAGTCCTCCTCTGCGGCGCCCACCATCCTGCCCCCGCCCAGCCTGCCCTACCGCATGGAGCCCCCACCGATGGCAGCCTCCTTGCTGGGACCGGACCTTTCGGAGCGCCCCCACCAGCTCCGCAAGTTCCCCAGACCCACCCCCCAGGAGTGGCAGCTGGCGCTGGATGAGAAAGTTCTGGACCGGCTGTTGTGGTACTTCACCACAGCCGAGAAGTGCATTCTGGCCCAAGTGTGCAAAACCTGGCGCAAGGTTCTGTACCAGCCGAAGTTCTGGGAGGCGGTTACGCCTGTGCTTCACACCAAGGAGCTCTACAACCAGCTGCCAGGGGGCGATAAGGAGTTCATCAACCTGCAGACATTTGCCCTGCGCGGGTTTCAGGCCTTCTGCCTGGTGGGCGTCTCCGACCTGGATATTTGCGAGTTCATTGACAACTACCCGCTGTCCAAGAAGGGCGTCAGGTCTGTCAGCCTCAAGAGGTCCACCATCACAGACGCGGGGCTGGAGGTAACTGTCTGATGGTGTCTTTTAGGGACCGCTCCTGAATGTCTGCCATATTTGTCAAGATTTACTCCATGTGTTGGTTGTGAGCTAAGTAGGCCTCATCACTGTCATGTGCCGGATGGTCTGACCCTTCAGTTTTGGTTATTCTACCCTACCAGTTCCTGTACGAGACACGTAAATGGATCAGAGACATTTGTAACATAACATCCTAAGATTATCCTGACATCTACTACTAATAATAATGCTAATATTGTTAATAGATACCAATATTTGGGACCTTTGATGCTGTGCTAAGAAGGCTTGTGTCAGAGTGTCCTTCTACCCTCAAACTGAGATGGGCTTCTCTGATCTTGCCTTAACTACTCATAGCAAGAGGCACAGTTTCACTTAAAGCTCTGTTACCTTGTGATGCTAGCAGGTTCACCCATGTGTTTGAACCGGATAATAACTTGAGGGCATGGCAGTGACCGTAACCGTAAATCAAATAGCCAGCCTTTTAATTTGCTGAAAAGCTGACATTTTTTGGATCAAGCCTTTTTTAGGCCTTTGACCAAACAAGACTGGGAGCTATGTGATCTGTTTCAGTTTCTCGCGGTATAGACGCAGTTATTCCCTATGCTTTGGGATGTACATCAGCTGCCAAAATGCTTCTCCACAGCTTCCAAAACAGGTGTTTTACACTATGAATATACAGCAACAGCTCTTTCCCCTAAATCAGGGATGGTTACGGAATAGGATACCACAGTAAAACGTGACAACCCTGCAGGTACCTCAAGGCTCTGTATTAGGTCCATTAATCTACATGAACATTCTGTATTCCAGCATGTTAACCCTCATGAGAGTTTTACATACACAAAACTGTTCTGAGGGCAGAAGGAAAACTGATTGGTTCACAGAGATAATCAATCAGATTATAGAGGAGGTTAGTCCAAGCAACTAGAGGAGGCAGGACCGAGACATCTGATTGGTTGGTCCCAAATGTTCATGAGAACAGTGATGACCCAACATAACTCAAAATTAAACATGTATATGAATTCATGTTGATTTACCCTGTAATTAAATTAAATTAAACAAAACATCAAATGTAATATAATTACGCTGCAAAGGTGATTTTATCACTTATTAGTTTTTTTAAGTCAGTTAATCAAATACAATTAAAGTATACCATAAGATAAATGCACTGTATTTCCAGTAACTTGCTTTATATAATGTGATGCATTGATATACAAGCTTGTGTAATTAAGTTTTTTTTTTAAATTCCCATTTTAATTTAATTAAATTTTTTCTGATGACATTGTCACCCGAGGTTAATCATATCCAGGCTCCGCCCTTGACAAGAAATAAAATAAACGAGGTCATTTCAGGAGTTAAAACAAAAACAAACCGCATCAGGCTGAAGGAGAATCAACCGGAAAGTGCTAGAAACGTCTTTCAGGTCATGGTGCTGGAATTGGAACCGACTGAGTGCTTGCTGGTATCAGCCAAAGTAAAGGGCCTCAGTTATGCTGGATTAAAGGCAGGATTTTTATTGCTTTTGAGGCAAGACTGCGGCCTCACATTGTTTGGCAATAGGCCCACGTTGGGAATGAGGTCACTGATGGGTGTTGTGTCATAGCCCTGCCCACCATGGGGCTCTGATCTACATTCCTCCTGGCCTCCTGTATCCATGGGCCCGAAGCGCCAATTAAAAAGTCATTTTAGCCCCCCCACCATCTGTTTGGTAAATTTACTGCATCCTCCTCAGGTGTCATGTTGGTGAATTACAATCTTTCATTTCTGTTGTTTTCATGGTGCCGCTGGGATAGGATCACTTCATGTTCGCGTGTAACGTTAACCTTGGCTAGTGAGTAGAGTCAGATGATTGTAGCTACCTAGCTGGTTACCACAGCGCTGCAAACTTTAGTCGACTGGCTGGCGTGAGATTTTCAATTCGAGACAAGTCTTCACACTCATTAACATGTACGTAGCAGTTTTATTACCTTATAAATCGTCTGGAGGGCTTGCAGACTACCCCAACGCCTTTGATGTAGCTAATTTTAGGTTTATAATGGAACAATATAGATTTGCCGTAAGATTTCTTGCATGAGCATGAGAGTCTGAAAGCATGAGAGTCACGGCAGATGGGTGAAAGTTGGCATCCCTGTGTTAGCAGAACATGCAGCTTCAGTATCTCCTAAATAAGGAACATGTTTATTTAAACACTTAGTTTAGTGACTGTCTGTGGCCTTGTTTTTAATGGTGATAAATACTGCTGCTGCCTGGGGGGTCAGGCTGTGGCCGGTGATGTAGGAAGAACCAGAGAGGCAGTTGTTGAGCTGGTGTTTGTTAGCTTCTGCTAAATGCCTGTCTGCTTGGTGCGACAAAGCTTGCTTGTTTCCAGCTTTTTTGGTGAGCAGTTACGTGACCCTGGCGCCCCCTTCAGGTGATGCTGGAGCAGATGCAGGGTCTGAGGCACCTGGAGCTGTCGGGCTGTAATGACTTCACGGAGGCAGGCCTCTGGTCCAGCCTGAACGCACGCCTCACCTCCCTGAGCGTCAGCGACTGCATCAACGTGGCGGACGATGCCGTGGCCGCCGTCTCGCAGCTGCTGCCCAACCTTTCGGAGCTGAGCCTGCAGGCCTACCACGTGACCGACACGGCCATGGCCTACTTCACGGCCAGGCAGGGCACCGCCACGCACACGCTGCGCCTGCACTCCTGCTGGGAGATCACCAACCACGGCGTGGTGAACATGGTGCACAGCCTGCCCAACCTGACGGAGCTCAGCCTGTCCGGCTGCTCCAAGATCACCGACGACGGCGTGGAGCTGGTAGCCGAGAACCTGCGCAAGCTGCGCAGCCTGGACCTGTCCTGGTGCCCCCGCATCACCGACGTGGCGCTGGAGTTCATCGCATGCGACCTGCATCGGCTCGAGGAGCTAGTGCTGGACCGGTAAGTCACCTCCGCGGGCCGGACCCGGGCGGTCTCGCGAACCCGACTCAAGGATCACGGCCTGCCCAGACCCTGTGTGCCCCCCCCCCGCAGGTGTGTCCGGATCACCGACACCGGCCTGGGGTACCTGTCCACGATGTCCTCCTTACGTAGCCTCTACCTGCGGTGGTGCTGCCAGGTATGCTGTGGTGTAACTAAGTGGAGGTGGGGGGACGTGCGAATATATCCCCGGTGGGGACAGGTGACAAGGACAGCGATTCACTGTCCCTTGTGTCTTTTTACCGGTCAATTAAAACTGGGTTCTGTCATCACAGGCCCGACCCGGATCCCCAATCCCACCCTTTCCTAAATCCCGACACCCATCTTTTGCTTTGATCCTGCCGCTTTCCTAAATGCATCCCCGACTCCTTCCTGGCTCCACTAGGCCCAGACACGCTGACGTTCCGTCTCCCCTCACAGGTGCAGGATTTTGGGCTGCAGCACCTGTTTGGCATGAGGAACCTGCGGCTGCTGTCCCTGGCAGGTGAGACCCGGATTCGGGGCTCGGTCATAGGGTGTCCCTCCCAAACTATGGCTTGCTTGTCATTTTGGCTTCTTGCCACAATTTTTTTTTTACCAGATTTATTCTTGAAAAATCAAAAATCCAACATTTGATGCTCACAGAAAGTCTCGGCATGTTTGCTTAAAATAGTTTGTTTTGATATTTCAGTTTTTCTATTTTAATAAATTTGCAAGAAATTCTATAATTCCATGTTTGTGCTGTCATTATGGGGTACTGAGGAACAAAAATGAATTTACATAATTTTAGCATGAAGCTACAACATGACAAATGATTGAAAGGGGTCTGAATACTTTCTGAATGCGCTGTATGTCTGTGCTCTTTCCGCTGCCTTAGGCTGCCCCCTGCTGACCACCACCGGACTGTCGGGCCTCATTCAGCTCCAGGACCTGGAGGAGTTGGAGCTGACCAACTGCCCAGGTGCCACCGCTGAGCTCTTCAAGTACTTCTCCCAGCACCTGCCGCGCTGCATGGTCATCGAGTAGCAGAGGGGGTGGGGGGCAGGGCGCACCACGCGCTCACCCACCGGAAAGCTTTCACCGCAAAAAAAAAACGAACCCCGACTAACCTATTTCATCCAGAGCCTGAAAGGGATGTGAGAGAGAGGGGAGCGAGGAAGAGGGCGGCGTGGATGGCAGAGGCGAGGGCGCGAGGGAGAGCCCCGGGCGGCCCGCCGAAGGGGAGCCGCTAGACGGGAACCGGCAAGCAGGGCGCAGGGATTAACGCATCGCTCACATGACGACCGGGGCACGCCGCCGGTCAAATGCGGCGGAACCTTGGCTGCGGTGTGGCGCCACCCTGTGGCTTTGAAACATTTTTCGCAGCGAAGATGCGAAGATTCCTGTGACGTCATTGTGTGTGGGGGGGGGGGGGGCCTCACGGACGTTTCCCATTTCCATGTCTTACTGTAAAATGCGAAAGGAAACCGGAACTCGAAGAGCGAATTAACAGGCGACTCCATCCTGCACCGAAGCTGCGCGCCAACCTGCTCATTGTCATGGAGATTTTTTAACATTATTTTTTATATGTAATTATTTATTTACTTTTTTTGATGAACCCAGCCAGATGACCATGAAATTGTGCTTTTGTTTTGAAAGAAAAGGAAATCCGAGCCAAGATATGGGTGCTAAATGTGGGGAGGATTTTAACAGAAGTTTGGCGGACGGGGGGGGGGGGGTCTTCAGGATTGACGGACTATTGACTGGATCTTATTTATGGTCATGAGGGCCTGTACATACAGTTATCCCTACGCCGAGCATTATCTTTCTAATGTTCTCTTAAGCTCATTTTGACGTCATTTAACATGATATGGTTCCAGTCCTACCTACGATGCACTGTGTTTACTTTGGCCCATGTACGGTTACCAGCGTAAAATGGCGGCTCGGACAGCGTGGCAGGGCAGAGACCAGGCTAAGCGTGTGGGGGGGGGGGGCGCAGAGGGAGGCAGCACTCACTGCAGCAGCCCTAGGTGGATGATGAGGCTGCTGTTGTGCACAGACCGGCTTCCTGCTCATTACCAGCAGGAGGCGCAAGCGCAAAGGTTGCCAATGACACCCCCCCTGCTGAGTAGCTGATGAACACCGCTTCTCTGTACCCCAGACCACTCCAGCTCCCCCTGCTGTCCTCTGACAGTAACTACCCCTGATTTGTTTCCCCTGTTTCTGCCCCTTTTCCCCTCCCTTTTATCTGCCCTTTTCCTTATCTGTCATAATTCTTTCTACCCCCTGTCGATGTCCGGTGTCTCTGTTCCTTCGCTTTCATATTCCTCCCTGTGTAGCCCTTTATTTCCAGGGACACCAGCTTTCAGCCCAGATTCCTCTGCCTCTGTGACTTGGGCTGTGTTTTTTTCTATATGCCCCCCCATCGCATGGGGTGGGGGGATTACATGAGAGGCCAAGTACGACAGATTCTCCCCACACATGACAAGGAGCTCAGTGGGGGCCACGTTTACATTATCCTTCTGAACTTTGCCTGCCGGTGACAGAGTCACAGGAGAAAATCCTCCTTCAGGGTTAATAAGGTCTGAAACACAGCTGCTGTGAAATAAACTATATATCAAATAAAAACATGCCGTTACTCTCAAACAGCTCATAGCTACTTCCGCTCTGAATGTACAGCTTTAACTTTTAAAAAGAGATCGCTATAACTTGCAAATATGTATTTATTTATTTATAGACTGATTTATGAATCACGTAAAAGACGCATCTCTTGACCACGGATATATTAAGGGTTCATAACGCCCCCTTGTGGTGGCAGTGGTTATAGGTTCATTATTTGGCTATTAGAGGCTGCCAGTGTGTGGGTGTGGCTAATCCTTCCTTCGATTACTGCCGTGGGTAGACAAAAAGGCAGAACTCCCGATGGATCTCATTTTGAAGTGACAGCTCAGCTTACATTGAGTGTCACCCTGGCTAACTCAAACACTGTCTCGGCATTTATATGTTAAGCAATTAGTTCCTCTTTTTATTTGCTTGTTCTTGAGTCCGAGTGCGGTTGTTCAGTTAATTTATGAACAAACGTATATGTTTATTGGCTGAGGTCCAGAAATGTGCTTTCGTGTACAAGAGCAGCTTCAACAAGCGTAAGTTTAGCACAGTAACGTTGCCCCATAGATTTCGGTGTGTTAATTAAGCTCCGGGTGTTGTCTCGCTGGAAGACTATATGCTGAGGTTTTAAACTGATATGCTCGAAGCCTGTCGCTATGGTGCCAATGATATATATGGGTGTTTTGAGTAGGACCATAGATTATTCAACAGATCGGAGTCCATTATGAAGATATCGTTGCCTCAGGTCACTTATCAGATGAGAAACAGATGGAGCTGGAGCTGGTCACGTGAGCAGAGGGGCCAGCGGTGGACAGCTGCCGACAGCTGTGGTCCGTGACGGGCTCGGCCTGATCTGGCCGCTTTTCTAGTTTACTAAGTACCGGGTGGCGTGATTTTGAGTCAGCACCAGCATCGCAATAGCTGCTGTGCCCGTTGGGCCGGAGGTGGTTTAAATGATTTGGACGGAGACCAAGACAGTCATTTAATCACGCATGCTTTGGAGACAAATCTCAACAACCGCACGCTTGCCAGCATGAGCAGTGTTTCAGGTATTTATTGCCTCCTGGTCTATATTCACTGCG
The DNA here is from genome assembly GCA_026776725.1 of Gnathonemus echidnorhynchus. Lineage (NCBI taxonomy): Eukaryota > Metazoa > Chordata > Actinopteri > Osteoglossiformes > Mormyridae > Gnathonemus > Gnathonemus echidnorhynchus. Next base: position 344,288 of record JAODJU010000004.1, read on the forward strand.
GGCAAAACTGGACTTGGGATCGAGACTTTAACTGGAGCCCAAACAGCAAACTTGCTATTCACCCAGATACATTCATGCGGGGGATATACATGAACCTGTTAATATTTCTTACGGAGACACGGTGCATACTGACATATATAAATTGCTAACACGTGAAGAAAAAAAGACATTTACATTGACACGGGTTTTATAACTATTATGGTAATCTGTATGCTGCGCTTTTAAAATCGTGCTCTGTTGGGCCGGTGACGGACGGGCGGAATGACAGCGCCATTTAATAACTCTTGTTACTATATCTGTGAACCTGTCGGTGCAGTGATAAAATACTAAATTATCACAACATAAATTTGTTGCACCTGTTATGGCTGTTTTGTGCATATGGAAAGGGCGATTAAAAAGGCAGTATTAATGGGAAGTTCAATAAATACCTTTCGTAACGAAACGGCAGAATTCAATAGTGCAGAATTGCAAAATCGGTTTGTTCCTTAGTGTCATAAACTCAACGGAACTTTATCGGTTCCGACTTGTATTTCCAGAATTTTGTTCATTAAGAATCATAGTCTGTGGTAACAGCAACAAATAAATTACAGTTTTAAAAATGAAAGAACTTGCACTCAATGTTTTGTGGTGAGATAACACCTGGGGAATCACTGTTTTGTATAAAGCACAGCTTAAGCAACCCCATGGCGACAGGAGGAATAAGAAAGCATTAAATACAATTGCCCCTACGGGTTCGTTGTGGAAGGTGTGAAAACTTCTTCCAAGGTGAGCAGGCAGGCATTACCAGTGCCGTCTTCAATAGTGCATGTCACAAAAATAGTTTACATCTCACCTCCTTACAGAAAATGAGATGTAACAAATAGGCCTATAGAAGCCTCTCATCCTGTAGAAGCTTTTAGGGACTTAATTGATTGCATTAAGACGAACCTTAATAAATAGCAGTTAATAATAAAAGAAATATGGTGTAATACTTGAAATCGGGTTGTTTGCGGGTTTTCTGTTAGATCCACATGGGAGAAATAAAAAATAAACAGAAAAAAACTTGTTATATACTGCTGTTTCACAATAGCTATGGATGCTCAAACCGCTGACTGGTTATACGTTAGGTCTATAATAGTTCTGTTGGCACGCTGACAAAATGTCTAATGGCGCTTTTCCACTGGCATACAGGAACCGACCCGCACCCCAGTAGAACCGAGAAGACGGACTAGCCACAGCGCGGTTCCAGCTCGCTTCGGTTTCCACTGCAGAAGGGTCGATTTGGTAAAGGCGTTGCTGGGTTTGGAGAGCGACAGTGAAGTCACACGGCGTACACCATTTTTTACTATGTGTTAATTTCCTAATTTTCTAGCACATCTGTAAGAATTGCCGTGTTATGGTCACATCAAATAGGCCTACTAGCTAATGGAATTAGAATTTGCTTGCGTAAATTTGATTTACGAATCAATTCCGTTCAGCTGTTCTATAGTACATTACGCCATTTATTTCCTTCGTATAATACTTGCCCAGAACACTGGTGTCTCCGTGCGTTTCAACCAATTAGACGGTGATGACGCAACCAGCTGGGTTTGGGCACGCTTTCAGCATGGGTGCCGGTCGGGTACTTCGCGGTGGAAAACCGCCAGTTCGTGATAGGGCGGGGTCAAGGTTTGGTGTTTGGTGGCAGTGGAAAAGCCCCAAAATATTCAAGCCGCCTTGCTTTAACGAGGACCTTATTTTCCCGTTATCTGTAAATATAGCAGTGTGATGAGCTTCATTTAACAGTAACCCTGTTTGTTAATTTTATTATTCCATGGCTGCAGTGCCTTGTCAGACAAGCATTGTCGGTTTCAAATCGTCTGATTTCCGTTAGCACCATTTTAGTAAAAGATGTAAATAAAACAAGTCTGCCTTCTTGCGTTTTTCTTTATTTTGTGTTCTGATACACATAACCTTTCCTTATTTTCTCTCAAGCTTTAATTGCCTTTGCAAATATTCTCAATTTGATTTTTTTGATGCCATGGATTTAAAAATAAATTTACATCATAATTCCACCCTTATATATAGTTATATATCTACGAACGTCCTTGTAGCATGACGTTTAACCGAAAATGGTGTTTTGAGCCTCTGCGGCTGCTGTACTGCGGATCATCAATCCTGCGTCACAGCGCTTTAATTAATCTATAAAATGTGAAATTACTTGAATTTAGCCGTCAGAAATAGAGTTAGCGGAGGGAACGGAGCTTCGGTGCTGCATACTGCCGTCCCCAACATGCGCACAGTGGAGACACTAATGCTCACCTGCAGGTAAGGCGACACTTGAACATTACTTATGTCCACTTTCCATGATTTGTACCAAGGCTTTCCCCTCCATAAGGCCGGCTTCTGGCCGTGCCGTGCGCGCACATGTGTGCCTATAGACGCTTCATATCGATTCAGACCTGCTTCCTCTGGAAATGCATAGAGGTTGCTTATTATGTGATGTTCCTGAGCATGAACAAATCGTATTTAACAAACCGAGTTTGTTATACAAACGTTAGTGAACCTATTTGTTTATTTACCCGGTAAAACTGCAGTCAACACTGACCAAGAAGTGGCGATAAAATAGTAAAGCAAATAAGACAGAAGCTGACTATTGTTTAGCGCTGTATAAAAGTCTTATTGTAGCAGTCCCGGTGCTGAAGCATTATTGTTATCTTCTTGAGGAAATCTATGAACAGACCCAGCGTCTCCATGTGGTTAAAAATAAGTGGGTATAAAAATTAGAAACAAATAAACACAAACATTTTGCAACATACAACTTTAACTCTGAATAAATCGCGATTAAAATGAACAAAACATCACATTTTTTCATTGATAAAAAGACGGAATGAAAGCCAACGCAACGGTCTGAACGTTCTTTGTGGGATTATGATCTTTGTGACTATGGACCCTTAGTTTATGAACTAATCCGGTAATCTATTAAAATAATCTCGCTGCACACATTTTAACGCGTTTTTAAACTCGATTTTCTCACTCCGTATACAATTCTAAGATAATGACCTTTTGGTGAATTTCACCACACTTAATATCCAAAATATGTGTATTCTTATATATCGAAGTAGTAAAAATTTGAAAATAATGTCTACAAAAATAAAAACGAAATTAAACAAGATTCCATGGGGGGGCGCAATGCATTTGAACAGTTTCTTCCTCTCAGATGTGTTGGGCGGGCATTAAGCATCACGCTGGATCCCTCCACTCCTCTCTTCCTCTCCTCTTCTCCTCTTCCTTGCTCAGAGGTGGCTCTCCGCATCACTCTTCGCCACGCAGCCGTTCACCGGGGACAGTTCAAGCCCTCGGGCATTGCTTTCGTTCAGCCTCCTGACCCTGTATTCCTCGTAGTGGTTCTGTGTGACATCTTTGAGATCCTGCAGATGGGATCTGGAATGAGGGGGGGGGAAATGCTGATGTTTAACACACAGACATATAAGAAGGTGGCACAGTGACTCAGTGGTTAGCACTGATGTCTCGCTCCTCCGCAGTTAGGGCAGTGAGAGGTCTTCCTGTGTTATGCGGCACCCTGCCTTTGCCCTGTGCTACTGTCCAAGATGCACAGTAAAGGTTTGGAAGACGGAAAAGCATATAATATCATATTGTGCAGGACAAATGACAGATGAAGTTACATAAATACAGCTAATGTATATTACAATGGGAGATGAACAGTCTGATTTAATTGTTAAACACCAATCCTAAACCCCATCCCTACATCAGCCTTACCTGATGAGCAAATCTCTCAAGTTGGCAAACTCGCAATGTGCAACATTCTCAACTGTAGAAGTAAGAAAAATGGTGATCAGGAGAAACATTTAAACATTAATTTCCTTAAGCGCACACACACACACACACACATATAGGTATGACGCATATGTAACCTCCTGAGACCCCACCCATTCATTTATGTCCATTGTAGTGGACATTTTATTTTTGCATTTATCTTTTCACTGATGTTAGGAAACATATTTGTTCCTGCTGTGCACTAAAGAGGACATGCTGTGAAATTAAAAAGAAAATAAACTTGAAAAAATCTAAATTGTAAGATGTCTTATTTCCTCCAAGGACAAATAACCTACAATTGAAGGACACTTTTTCCCTTGGGTCTCAGGAGGATATAGCTACACTGCTTTGACAGGAAGGTTTTTGAACAGAAGAAACCCTTGAGCCACTAGGGGGCGATCGTCTTCTTTCTGCTCCAGAGATGGCCAGTCAAGACGTGCCAAATCCCAGCCTATATTCCCAGCCAAGAACTGAGGACTCCCAATCATACCGAAATTGTTTGCATGATACAATAGTAGTCTTTTAATTTTCTCTTAAATGACTTGTGAGAGTAATAATTGGTAGCAAATTATCTGTTTCTATATGAACATTTCAAACTGTGGTTACAGTTTAGCATTGCTCATACTAATTAGTGAAAATCTGTGCTGATAGCCAGCGGGTATGTAGGGTTTAGTGTTTCACCTCTGGTGTGGGAGTGTTTTAAAAGCTTTTGAAATTGAATTGCCTGCAAGGACCTCTGTTTATTCATATATTAATGAATCTCTAGGTTATCTGGTAACTTGTGGACACTGTAGTTTGATTAGTTCTCTCTGCTGATTGGTTCTCACAGTGCTTGTGGGGTTTCCTTCAGTTTGTTGCCGTAGGGACGGATGGCCTGTGCGGGCGGCACCAGGCAGAGGGTCGCTTAGAAACACGCACCTTCTATAATCCCCCACTTGGTCTTCCTTCCTAGGACCTTGTTTCCGTTGACCTGGTGCTCTTTGTCCGTGCCAACCACTGCAAACGGGATGTTTTCCTGGGGGCCGGAGGTCAGCGTGTCAGGGTAAGCAGCAGTATTTACCACCACTCAAATCACACATTACAGTGGAGCCCCTAAGGTTTGGGCCCCCTGTTGGCCACAAACAGTCACTACACCTGAGGCACTGCTTACCCTGATTTTGTCGTTGCGCTGTGCATCGTCCTCATCCTCATCATACTCCCGCTGTGGGTACACTCTGATCCCATGGTCCTGCATGTTCTGTCTTATCTGTGGTGGCGGAAATGTGTTTAGTTTTCCCCGCGAACACATTGCTTCACGTTGAACTGCTTTACTTCATGACCCGCCCCACCCCTATTCTACGCATTCCTGCAGGATTAGAGGGACGTGAGCAGAAAAGGGGCAGCTGCCCCCAGACCGCGTTCCGCTCATTAATGCTGTAATGGGATCGTGTGCAGAACGGCGTGACTGTGCCCTGTACACTCTCAGTGTCACATTTCAGCATCACGGCGCCAAAATACAGTAAACCCAGAGCTGATCTGAGATCAATCTGACACCCCCTCCTCCCCACCGCACCAGAGCCAACGCTGCGAACAGCTCCACGCTGAAAGAGGAACTTGTAAGCATTCGGAGGGGCCTTTTACAAATTGCACTACCCAGAATACCCCTGGAGAGATGGCCATTGGGGTAAGCCGAGATGTCAGATGCCTCTCTGACAGTGTGTGCAGGTGTCCAGTTAATCGCCCCCTCTACAGCACGCAGCCGACTCTTGTACCGGCATAATTGCCCACTTGTGGTATTTAGTGCTGTGAGCGGTGGGGGGGTCGTGGGGTTAAGAGAACCGCCAGGGCTCAAACCATCCACGCCCTTCCCCCCCAAGCCCCCCCGGCCCAGAGGTGTTTACATTCCCGATTGCTTCACCTGGGCTGTGTGTGTTTTTGTACAGGGGCTGCACTTTTGCCTCACACCTCTGGGACCTGGGTTCAGGTCTCCGCCAGGGTTCCCTGTGAGTGGAGGTTGCATGTTCTCCCCGTGTCGTCGTGGGGTTTCCTCCAGGTACTCCGGTCCCCCTCTCACAGTCCAAATACATGCTGAGGCTAATTGGAGTTACTAAATTGCCCATAGGTGTGCATGTGTGAGTGACTGGTGAGTGTGACCGGCGATGGGTTGGCGTCCCATCCTAGGTTGTTCCCAGCCTCGCACCCGTAGCCTCTGGGATAGGCTCCAGACCCTCCGCAACCATAAATAGTAGAAGCGGTTACAGAAAATGGATGGATGGCTGGGTTTTGTACAGAATGAACAGGAAAGGCCTTTAATTTACTTCTAACTGAACATCCCTGCATGTTGTTGGGTGCAGCAGGTAGCATTGTAGTTAAACAGACAGCCCAGGCCTGGAAATTGCCCTTTTCGAGTCGATTAACTAAAATATCCATCTGTATGCCGTCCAGATGATTGGTGAAAACTGGTGTTTACTTTGTGGTCCTGAGAGCTTTATGTAGCTTTAGATCCTGCATGAAGGTCCACCTGTCCGTCCGCCCCTGATGGCTGTAAGATTGAGGGCATCTCTGCCTTTTACCTTTTTATTTTTTTTCTTCTTTATTCGGTCACATGACTCACCCTGGCCTTGAAGTCCAGCCTCTCTTCCAAGGTGAGCGTGTCGGCCTTGGCGATGACAGGCACGATGCTCACGATCTTCCCCAACCTCTGCATGAACTCCACGTCGATTTGCCGCAAGCTGGGAGGCGGGGGGCAGAGAGTCAGCCTGCAATCTCATCGTCCTGTCACCCTGGACGTGCCCCCACGTCAGTCTTTACCGTCGCCACCCCCCTCCACCCACCGCTGCACGCTCCCCTTCTAGCACATTCTCTGCATCACCGCCTCTAGCCACACGCTGTCTCTGGGAGGCCTGAAAACGGAGGTCATATGGGAGACGGATATCCATCGCATGACCCGGGAAGATTTATTTACGGAAAGAAAGTTCATACGTCCCTGCAGGCGGGACAGAGTTATGAGCTGTGGTGCACGCTCCCTGCGAGCTGACCTCTGCATTCCTGTCACGACCGAATGAAGAATCTGCGGTCACAGTCGTGGTCACGGCACGCTTTTAACCTCGGTCTAAGCTTCGCATGCGGTCGGTCAGAAGTCTAATGTAAAACCACAGACTCACTAAATACAAACTTCAGTGTCACAGAAATGTAAGTATATCAAACGGGTTTTCAGTATTGTATTATTATAAAAATATGAGATTTTTATCAAGATTATGACTGGCTTCACATCCAGGGAATCCCCTGCCCTACAGTTCCTGGGACAGGATCCACGCCCCGCAGTACACAAGTGCTGATAGATGGATAGACGTCACGCTGTCTGATTCTATAAACCTGTGCTGAAAAGTCACTGCTGTAGATTTTCTCATGCATTCCAATTCCTTATTTAAGTGTAATACCTTAATGCCCAATAAGTGTCTTATACAAAATAACATCGTAAGTGAGGCTGCAGTGAGGCGGGGACTCTCGCATGCTGAGAGTGAGGGCCGGTAAAGTACAGGCAGTGTCGCTATATGCTCACAGGTTTAGTGGAAGCTGCCGGCAGGGGGTATCACAGTGCTGAGATTTGCCACTGAACTCATCAGGTAGACCTGCTGCTCTTTCTGGGACAGACAGATCCTGACCAAAGACATGGCAACACCTGACCCCTCAAGACTGACCTGCTGTTTTCCAGATGTTTCTATAACGCATCGGTCAGCCGGACCATCCATCATATTGATTACATCTTAGTAGTGCGGCAAGCGGTTGAGACCTTTGGCCCCTGGCTAGCCCCTTCTAACCCCTCATTCTTCCACTGACCCTGCCGGTCAACAAGGACGTCGTCAGGTTGGGGCTGTGGGATCAGAGTTTGACGGTAGTTGTCGCCCTGAGCGACAGCAACAAGTGCTCCTCTCTCGGGATCAGAGGTCACCATGTCAAGTGGGCCATGTTTGTGGCTGCAGTGTGGGTCATGGCCACCAGGGGGCAGGCTTCACACCTACCAATGTCCCGTGGCTGGCAGGAAGTAGACACAACAGTGGACACGCGTGTCCGGGATCCGCCTCTTCCTGTTGACGTTAAGCTCCTCCACCAGGTACTTCTCATACTGCTCGTTGATGTACGTCACTATCGGGTCCCAGCTGGGGGGGGCAGAGAGAGAGACACCCGTCCGTCTTACTGATATGTTTCTGTACGGCCCCCACCCATAAGCGTTAATGCCAGCACTTCGGCGTCTCCGCAGCACCTACCAGTTCTCATTGTTAATCTGGTCCCCAAAGCCGGGGGTGTCGATCACCGTCAGCTTCATCTTCACACCTTTCTCCTCGATCTCTGTGGGGAGACAGTCTTTGTCAGCGTTGAGTCCTGAGTTGTTCAACGGATTGTCCATCAGGGGGCAGCGTTGATGGGACAATGCTTGAACCCTCCCTGCCCTCAAAGTGGGACTACAGAAGGCCTGACACCCATAAGCATCTGGAAATATCACTGAGTCAGGTTTCAGATGCCTGAGATTTTGCCGCTGAAATGCAGCATGGTTTGTGATCCGCGCGCCCAGAATTCACAGAATCGCTGGACAGGACTGGAATTGGCTCTATGGCCCGACATGGCCCTGAGTCTAGGACACCGAGTGGAGAGAAAACAGGCCTCTGCACGCCCACGCGTGTACCTGCATGTGGACGGCAGACACGCATGGCCAGCGCGCTGAGTGGGGGCCGCTTGAATAACGGCACTTGCATCCTGAGGCACAGGAAAGGGTGGGTGAGGGCATGCCTGTCACTCCAGGTCACACCGAAAGTCACCCAAAATCCAGCCGTTCCAAACGGCACTGGGGGGCGGTTACTTGGATACCGTCTTCCTAGCTACAGAAGGACAGATGTGTATTTAGGCTAATCACCGCCCCCCCCCCACTCTGGATTTTGATGGGGGCTGGGGCCCTGGCCGCGCCTGTATAATGGCAGCTTGTTTATTGTGCTGGGGGGGGGGTGAGAGCTGTGAAATCACCGGATGTCCGACTCTTTGGTTCGCCTCCTGCAGCTGTGGTACCCCTTGGCTCCCAGGGGGGGCGCTGTTTCTCAGATTGCCCTCTATGCACTTATCTGTTTATTTTTTTTGGGGGTGGTGGCAAAAGGATTCTCCAGTGTGGGTTAGTCAGATTCTCTGCGATCCCACGCACACGGGCCTGTGTTGTTCACTGCGTTTTATAGATAAACACTGAAGGGGCGCAGTGAAGGTGCTCTGCCTTATGGGATCAGTTAGGCCTTCAGTTCATCCTCATGAACGCCACTGCACAGAGTCCATGGGGCTCTTGTGGGACACGTCTGAGGTGCACGTGAGGGCCTGGCCGGGAACCTGCCGTTCACGCTCTGCTTGGCTGAGGAGCCAGCGGAGGGCATCTCCGGGGCGTTCGTAGCAGGAGGCCGGGGGCGCCGGGCAGGTCGCCGTGACGACACTGCAGGCGCTCTGTGCGCGGTCATGCGGCGTGTAACGGCACGCAAGTTTCACTAAAAGCAGGTGATGCTCCAGACAGCAAATCGCCAAACAGCTAGACTCTGGAGATCAGCAGAGATCAGCGGCTCGACTTCCTGATGTTTAAGGAGATATGAGGCAGCGGCCTTTATAAACTTATCTTACAGATACGGGGTGATGACAGCATGCGGCTGAAACCCTTTGGGGAGAAACCAACGGCGTACCTGTGAATAGACCAAGTCCCTAAATGTGACAGGAACTTCCAAAATGCCAATTAAAATCCCAGTGATATGTGATGTGAGAAGAGGGCGTCGTAAAGAGGAGAGAGAGAGTGTCCCGTCATGGGGTCAGTGTGTCTGATGTGGGGGGGGGTCTGGTGTTTGGCAATCGTCTGATAGCTTTCACATCCCCCCGCGTGCCGTAACCATTCACTCGACCAGACTCGCAGGCTTCGTCTGGGCCTTCCCAGGAGCCTTTCCCAGGCTGCCCCTGATGCAAGATCGATTGAAAGGAGGCCTACTCTCCACGATGCACTTAATGCGGCAGTGTCAGGGTGGCAAACGAGCGGAAGAGCTTAAAATAACAGCAGAAAGGAACAGCAAAGTGAGAGACAGAAATTCATCACGTTTGTGTTGTCTTGTCAATAGCTGCGTCCCTAATAATCCCCTAATTAACACCGGAGTCCTACATTTACATATTATTTATTCACATTTGTCTGTTCTGTGAGTTTGTCACCCACTGATAAAGCAAACAGCATTTCATCGCATTTCAGTGAATCTGCTTCCCCCCTCCGCCCTGAAATGTCACACTTGCTAACGAGCGTAGCAGCTTTGCATTTAAGCGACTCACCATGGGGAGTATTTGACCCGTAATTTCAAAGGGAGACGCTTCACTGCATTTTTATATTGCAGTGCACTCGGCCTCGGTTACACAAACAACATGTCTTTTTAATCTGCAAATTCCGAAAAAGTGTAAAATAAAGCAGTGGCTGGTGTTAAACGGCACTGCAGTTCGATGCAAACGCTCAAAATAATCAATGAAACATCACAAACTGAATGGTGATTCAACAATTAATTGCAGTATTGATGCAGCTGGAGTCGCAATGTAAACAGAAGTCATTCTTATCACTGCGTCAGGATACAGGAAGGGGGCCAGTTTACAGAAAGCAAGGGGGATGGGCCCTCAGCTAGCTCCGTGTTTATGGACCTGAAAAGCACTATGCCCCCGCAATAACTGCACCTCCATGCCGCTCCCCAGCCAAGCATGGTAGGCGCCTCACATACCTAAACAACGAAAAAACACAAGACCTCTGGGGTCCGTGCATGCGGGCGCCTTGTGTGAAGGCAGATCGGAGCATCACGCTGCCAAAGGTGTGCCGTGGCTCGGCGCAGGGGCTGATAAGCTGTCCTGGAGTGTCTTACTGCCAAGGGGGTTGCTTTATGTAGCACCCAGCCCCCCCTCCACAGCTGTATGAACGGCAGGTATGTCAAGGCTTCACTTGTGTAAGCTATGACGGGCAGCCAAGGAGCATTGGCCATAGTAACCTGTGTTATTCCGCCATTTTCTATGAAAGGAGGCCTGATCGACACCCCCCACCCCCCATGATTTGGATGTAGACACTGGTGTTCCTCCAGCAGGCCGCTGGTGAGAGGAGTGCAAAATTCCAGCATGCGATCTGCATTTTGGCTACAGTTACCGCCGCATTTCAGGCTGCGGCACAATGGTTAGTCACTTCCTTGACAGATACAGTGAAGACGCTGCAGTGGGTCTCGGTCTTAATTACTCGCCATCGTCTGCCAGTGTGATACCTCACTGGCTCTGCTCCAAGGTGAACGTCTCAGCCCACCTTCTCGGTGCTTCATCCTCATATTCCAGTTAAACTCTGTGTCGGTTTTCTCGATAATCTCATTTTAATGAAATATGACAGTTGTGTCATGAGACCTGAAGGAGAAAGCCCTATGGCACCCACAAGGTGGTGCCCCCCCCCCCCCCCCCATATTTCTGGAAGGCTTTGGATGAGCGGGATGGACTCACCGTGGCTCACTGACTGCAGCTGCACGGTCTTGGGGATCTTCTCCTCGTAGTCAGAAGTGCAGGACTTGCGGCTCACTTTGGACTTGAAGAGCGTGTTCACCAGCGTCGACTTTCCAAGTCCACTCTGACCTGCGGGAGGGGGGGGTGACAGACAAAGCAATAAAATGTCTTGAATGACATTCGGAGGGGGGTTGGCAGTTCCACAGGTTTTTAATTCACGCTTGTTGATAAATCATAACTAGCTAATACTTTTGGCTACAGGTGGGTAACCACTACTAACCAGTGGGGTACTCAGTAAGTGTGACTCCTTTCATACTGAACTGGTCGGTTGAAATAAAATCTTGGTCTCGGTTTTTCCATTCTGGACCGGAACTTTCCACCTCTGCAGGTAGGTTATCTGTGGCATGTCGCAAAGGAAAGAAAAACCCCACACAGATATGACCATTTCTGGAAACATCTTGGAGCGTTCTAGCTGATTTGTGCTGAATTGCCTTTGCTACATGTCACCCAGTGGACCTGACCCGTCCGGGTTCTGTGGAGGTTCTGGCTGTCAAAACCGACAGTGGCTAGGAAATGCGCACTGCACTTCCTGCTGTCCATCCTACCCCGACGGATGGAGCAGGTCTCGGGCACCCTCATTTCTACGGCAACATGGGAACTCGTCCAACAGCAGGGATGACTGAGATGGACTGTCATGAAAAAAAGTTCTGGTCAAAGCGCCCAGAGGGAGACCGTGGATGGATCCACAGCGGCTGTCTGTCAGACACCGTGCAAATTTATGACCAACGGTGCTGGTCAGGCCTCACCAAGAATTTAATCAGAGCTCCGTCAAACAGCTACCAGCTCACAGGCAGAATCATGGACACCTAAAAAGATCATGCAAGTACAGGAAGCTGGTCTATACTGCAGGTTTATCATCTGAAAAATCCAAATCTTAGCTATTTTTTTGGCACTATATTGTTTTTTTTTCTTGAATAAGGCCACTTTGTTCCCCTTGTCTGATCTGCTCTGAGGACACGATGGTGCGCCAGACCATACAAATCGACGTGACACCGCTGGTCAAGGTGGGGAGGGGGGGGGGGGGGATATTAAGTTTTTCAAATGTAAATCACTTCCTGCTGAATCATTCGCACGCTTCCCTTACATGGGGCCACCGTGGCAAAGGGAAGCTTCCGGAAAGGTCCTTCATGCTCCTGTGAAGAGCGGAAGGAGAGTGCAAATGTATTGCCTTGAGGGGGGTGAGGGTGGGTGGATGATTGGTGATTTGGGAGGGGGGGGGTAATTGGTTCCACATGGCCCAGGGAGTTGTGGAGATTTTGGATCCACAAGAACAGGACAAGGGTCACAAAGGTTATTGGGGAATGGGGGGAGCTCAGCAGGGAGTCCATCTTACTGTCATGACCTTTTCCCAACCACAGGTGGCGCTGCGTACATATTCACCTACAGTTAATGCCCCTGGAGTAAAGGAGGCATTTCAACTGGCAGGGGAAGTGACCATGAATACAGAACCCTAACCACTTCCTGTACATGGCTTTCTACATCCTGTGCAGGGCTGTTGACTGCGATTAGTCCCCTGGCCTGCTTATTTTCTGAAGCGGTTCTGCAGGAAAGGTGTCTGCCACCTATTTTTAAGAACAACCGGAACATTCTAAATAAAGACACTGAAGAACCGAGTCTGTTTTCAGCTCCTTTTGCAATGATTTAAACCATTTAGTTGCAATATAATCTCATGACCTCCTGCCTACAATGTGCTATAATTCCATTGATTCATCTTCCAACCTTCCTAGTCCTCACCATCAGGGTCACAGTGGGGGCCTGGAGCCTATATGAGGCAGCAAAGACACGGCTATGTATGAGTTTACAGTTCAATGCGGAATTCCTTTATTTGTGAATATTAATTACATTTTTGAACTGGAACTAACTAAAAAGTTCTTGGTCTGTGGGGGGAAAAACAGAGTTCTGTAGAACTGTTATGTATGACCTGTAATAATTTAATTAAATTTACAAATTAGGAACTCAAGAAGTAGATTTTTTCATAAGTGTTATCCCCAGGCAAACTGATTGAGTTCTGCAGAGTGAAACGCACAGGGAGTGTATAGTGTTTCTGAAATGTAATCCTTTTGGCCATAAAAAAAACTAAATTTCACAAAAGGCCTTTATTTCAGGTTTTAAAGTCAACCTTCTGAGATGTGCCTGGTGCCCCCTTGGGAACTGAGATGCCTAGAATCATTAAATACTTAAACATGATTGGTGTGCTAACCGCTAACTGAGTTCAGACGGGATCACTGTCTCAATGCCATGTCGATATTAGCGTTGCTAATCTGCGTGCTTAATATCGTTTCGTAGCAGTACCACGTGACGCTCTGCTAATTTTAGCATTGGTAATTTGAATGTAGCACTGAATGCCACGCTATGCTAATATTAGCAGTGCTTGTCAGGTGCCGTTCTTAGTCCAGCACCCTGAGGTTTCTAGCCACATATGAGCGGCATGTCCAGGCCCATCCCACGGTGCTGCTTCAACGCAGTTGGAATTTCGCCTCCCCCCTGTTAACCTTTGACCCCCGGGCCCCACCTGACAAACCATTTCAATTACCCTTTGCACATCCTTCAAACCACTGCCACACCGCAGTATCGCAGGTCTCCGGGACATTCACACGGATGTGATGTGATTCCATTAAAAAATGCCGCTCATATTATTTAGTTATGCCTGTTTTTTACCCCCCTGCCCCCCCCACGTCTCGAAGGCCACAGAGCATCAAAGCGGCGGCCCGCGGCGCCACCTTCAGGAATGCTGATTAGCCGGCCGTCCCTCGGAAGAAGGTGAGCGCCGTGTTCTTGATGTTTAAATAGGGCTTTGTTTCTTAATGTAGTGTGAACGATTGGATTCGTGCCGCGATGGGGGTGGGGCGGGGGTTTTGTGGGGGGAGGGG
>JAODJU010000004.1:387000-401845 GCA_026776725.1 Gnathonemus echidnorhynchus
CCCAGGGGGCCCCCCCTGTGGAGAAACCCCCCCCCCCCCCCCCAGCTGACAAGCCACTGTGCATGGAGTGAAGCTGACCACCCGTCAACAGCCAGAGAGCCCTGGGGGTGCCACTGCAATTCCGGACTCTGGAATTAAGGTACAGATTAGGCTAACCCACGAAATCCACCCACGGGGGAGTGCTCTCAGCCCCTTGCTGCCATGGTCATGCATCGGGTACCAAACTGGGAGAACAGTGAGCTTCCTCCCCAAACCCAGCACATTCAGCAGGCCGCTGTTTATCAAAACGTCAGCAATACGTCCCTCACAGCGAGATGGGCCGGGTTAGAAGCAGTTAATGACACACCAGGGGGGGTTTCCTGTTTAAGGCTCTGAAGGGAAGCTGCTGTTGAACCCCACCACCCCACCAGCAGAGAGAATCTAGAAATATCCAGCTGTCTAAATAGGTTTTTAAAAAGTAAGTGTTTCGTAAGCTGTGTGCAGCACTGAGGGTCACTGTGTTGGATAAATTGCTGGATAGCAGATAATGATTGTGACTCCACAGAGACAGGGATGTGGGGTTCTCCAGACTAACACGCTAGTTTGCTCTCCCTCCAGAGTAACACGCTAGCTTGCTCTCCCACCAGACTAACACGCTAGCTTGCTCTCCCACCAGGCTAACACGCTAGCTTGCTCTCCCTCCAGACTAACACGCTAGCTTGCGCTCCCTCCAGGCTAACACGCTAGCTTGCTCTCCCTCCAGACTAAAACGCTAGCTTGCTCTCCCACCAGGCTAACACGCTAGCTTGCGCTCCCTCCAGGCTAACACGCTAGCTTGCTCTCCCTCCATGCTAACACGCTAACCAGTTCTCCCTCCATGCTAATATGCCAGCCTGCTCTTGCTCCATGATAATACAGTAGCCAGTTCTCCATCCATGCTAACACACTAGCAGGGGACACGGTGGAGTTGTGTGGGCTGAGGCACTCAGTAGTGCAAACTGGAAATCAGAGTCTTTGAAAACTCACATCTATATGTTCACTGTACACAGTGATTGGTTGTCTGGTTCAAAGGGAGCCAATCATGTGAGCAGTGGGACTAAACTGAACAAAGTCCATGACTTCCATGACATTCCAATCATCCCTCCCAGTGAGTTTTGGATCCCATTAACAGTCTGGCTAACAGTCTGTCCCATCCCAACAGTTAGGACGGATGGACAGTCTGCCTTGCTGGATGCAAATCAGTGAATGCGGCACACCCAGCTCTGCACTGCTGAGACACTGCAAATGCTGGCTATTTTTCAGAGGTGCCCCAATAAAATACATGAGCCATGGGAAATAGCGCTGATGTTCCCTGAAGCCGCCAAGCACTTTACACATGGAGATTTTAAACAGCTGCTCATAAATTTTCGCAGATTTTGCAGGATCTTAAATCACAGCCTGAAGTCAACACCCCCCCATAACCATCTTTAAAGTGATGCTAGCAGGGCTGAATCATCCCATACTGCCATGTTTATGCACAGGCCATTTATCGTCAGGTGTGATTTTCTCTGTATTATTACAGTCTGCATTGATTAAAATCGACTTGAATGTTCATCCATAATCGGTGAGCGATTATTCAACCTGGGGCGGGAACCTGGAGATCCAGAACACAAATCCAGACCAGATCGGCAGGGACACATTTCACGTGGGATTGAGGGCCCCTGTGAGCTGGATGGGCCCCACACCACCCCCCCCCCCAACAGTACTATATTACATATATGATCATCTCTGAGTCACGCTTGTGTACATGAGTTACACTGGCATCGCACAGCTGCACTGACAGGCCACGCCTATCCCACATTGCCACTGTGAGGCGCTCTGGGTCCCAGGCGTTTGATATTTACCACTCTGGCTCTTAAAGTTATTATTTTGAAGTTATTGGAGTGAGGGCTGGCGGCCGACAGCTGGCCTCAGTTAAAGACGGAGTTCCGCGTTTTATATCTTGTCTAATTATAAAAATTCCATCTCCACAACTGAAGCATGGGCCATATTCGCATGTGAGAATGTGGTCGAGGGTCCAGCACTGCAGGGGTTGGAGCTGCTCTCTGATTGGTTCATCCGTGGACTCCTATGGTTCCTTGAGAGGAGACAGGCTTACAGCTGTCATGTGACTATCGTAAATACTGCCAGGTGGTGTTTCTGTAGATGGGGCTTCTTTCCTCTGGGTGAGAGGTTCAGCTTTGACCGAGCGCTGGGGGGGGGGGGGTCTTCCTGCCATAACCATTTATGAGCTCTAAGCCCTGAACTCTGCCTCCTGAACACAACGAGCACCTCGTATAAAAATGGCAGACTCTTAACGCCACTGTAAACTGCCCTTTGCGATCTTCCAGGCAGAGAACAGACACGTTTCATCACAGCTTGCCTTTCCATTCAGGTAAATATGGAAAAAAAAAAAACCTGTCAACAGGACAGCGGATGGGAAGCGCCCGACTTGTTCAAATTTGTCTAAATGCTTTTGGACTCGGGCAAGCATACACACACACTCGCACACGCTCAAAGACTTCTCTTTAATGCGTCGCATGATTCCTGACTCCATCCCAATAAAACCAAATGAAAGAATTTACAAAAGAATTGACTGACAAAGAAACGGGCTTTTTTGCCCCTGGGGTGTGTGCTTAGGAGAGTAGAGACATGGCGCACATGCAAGGCACACAAGAAAAGAGAAGGAGAGGGAATCGCGAAACACACGGGAAAGTATTTTCCCTAAATCAAACACCGTACAACCGAGTCACTATGATGGCTGTCACTGGGGTGGGGGGGGCAGTCATTCAGGGTGCATTACAAAATACAAAAAGGGGCCTGACCACAGATTTCACCCCTGTGCCTGAGAATTCCTACCTGCCATCCCCCCCCCTCCCGATTGTGAAACACAGAAGTCAGTCCCACCCCCCAATCTCCACTGTGCTTTGCAAAGGAGGGGGGGTGATTTGCAGTGCCAGTGGCTGGGACTGAAAGGAGCTTTCATGTGTGTTACGTGAGTACCAGACTCAGTGAATCAGGGTGGTTCGCGCCGGGGTCTTGTCAGCGTGACAGTCTTCACCCTCCGCTGCCATTTAACGTGGCAGAATCCAGAGGAGCTGTCAGCAGTGGGCCCATATCTCCATGAAAACCCGATTCAAAGGCGGCCCCACTCAAGATAAACACCCTGCCTCCCCCCACCCCTGCACTAAATCACTCCTTTCCTCACACTCCGTCACTCTCATCCGCACAGACGTGCCTGCTGTTGTGCTTGCTGTCGTTAATCACCCTTTATTGGCCCGTAATGGCCCTGACAGGGTACACGAAGCACTTACTGTACCACTGCCGTGTCCTGAAGAGGGGGCGGTCTTCAGAAAGAGGAACCTTTCAGGAGACAGACCTTAAGATATGCTGGGTGGGGGGTCATTAAGGTTCTGCTGGCCTCGTCATTAAGCGGGGGGGTAGCCCATCATCTGAAGACCGAACCCACTGCAGGACCCACTTGGTTAAACTGAGTGAGTTATTCTTAATCTCAGAGCACAGTACCCAGCGGCGATCGAGTCAGGATGTGGATGGCAGATGTGAGGACACGTCTTTATAGGAACACCCCCAGGCCGCCAAGACTCCGCATCCCGCCCCCCATGTTCCGGAAACATCATCCGGATGGGTTCCGTGGCCACAATCTCCGACGGTGGCCCGGGTATTGGGAGCAGATGTCTGTGTTCAGAGAGCCCAGCTGCCGTCGTAGCCAGAGCCCAGTGGTGCCACACCTGGTTTGCATGGACCGACTAGCAAATGACACTAACCAGCAACCAAATCTCAACCAGAAAAACACACAGCTGGATCTACTGTACAATAACGGAATATCCAACACTAATTAATATGCTGCAATACTATTGGCTGATTAACATTATGAATATAAAGTACAGACTCTTGGCCTACACACTATGCTAAGATCTTTGGAACAGCTTCAAACCCAAAAGCTTTTGGAAAACTAATATACCTCAATAAGGAATAGAAAAGGCGTTTTTTGTCTGGTTGCATATAACGATTTCTTAAAGTATCACTGAAGGAAATGGACTGAGACATCTTCACCTGTATGAAAAGCCTGCAATAGAATGACCAGGAATGGGGGGGGGGGGGGGGGTCAGAGGTCAAGGGGGAAGTCAGGTTGCCACCTTTGGGCTCAGCTGAGATGAGGAGGACCCTCTGCTGCATTTGCTCGAGCTACATCACCACACGCCCTGAAGCACAAAAATATCTCTGAGACCACAATCTGCTCTGGGCTGTAAGTCACAAAACCCAGAGAAGACGTTGGGATCAATCTTTCGTGTTGAAGGACACTGGGCGGCCATAAATCTAATCACAACTACAGGCATTCCACGCGAAGCTTTCCTCGCAACGAAACACTGCAGATTTGGCTCCAAGAAACGCCCAAAGCGCACATTACGGTCCGGGAACAATGACAGTTTGCAAGCCAAACCACACAGCGCACCGGCACACAATGTAATACTCCTGTTGTAAATGGGGGCCTAGAGATTAGACCTTCTGGCTGTGTGTTGGAACATGCGCAAGAACTGTAAATAACATTTAGCGCTTAAATGTGAGGTTTAAATGTGGAATTTCATTCGCTGTAATTGCCATGTAATCATACGGGAGTGATGCTTCAAGCACTAGAAGTTCTTCGAGGGAAGCAGCAGCTGAACTTATGCACAGATCCAAAAAATGTCGATGACCACTTCATCTGTCAAGACAGATCATTATTGTTATTGCTGTCGTTTATGTTATTGTTTTTATTGCCCCATTTGTGAAAGAAATATGCTTCAATTCCTATCAGTAATGAAATATTCGTTCCCACTCTCTGCCAGTCGACACGCTGAAGAGTTCGTGACGAGTCCAAAGGAAGATGAATCGCATTTTCAAACAGATTCGTGCACAAATCCCAGGACAGAAAAAACATCAACAGACAACAACATGAACTGGTGAAGAAATTAATATTTAACGGGAAGCGGAGCTGATGGGGGATGGGGCGTGGGGGGGGGAGCTTAAAACATCTGCTGGTGAAGAATTTATTCTCTAAATCACTGTAATTAAATCCAAAATAAAGCGTGCTGTACAAGGCAGAGAGGAACCCCCTGTATGTTCAGGGCAGGCTCAAACATGAAGGGGGGGGGCGGCGGGGGGGAGGGACAAGTGGAAAGGTAGAGCGAGGGGGAGAGGGGCAGGGGAAAAGGGGGATGGAAAGGAGGTGGAAGGGGAGGTATAGGCACAAAGAGATGGAGGGAATACAAAAAGGAGGGGGGGGGCAGGCTAGCCCCACTGAAACACCGGCTAAGCCTCCTTCAAAGCCAGAACGTTGTTGCAGCTTAGACCGGAATCGCGAGTAAATCTCAGCCTGCGAGGAGCAGGCAGACAGGCAAAGCCTCAGTCACCATAACCCCGGCGTGTGAGTTCAGAGTCTCGCTCGTCCCAAACCTTTAACTGCCATCTGAGCTCTGTAATGTAGGACGACCCCGGAGAGTGGTCAAGCCTGCAC
Source organism: Gnathonemus echidnorhynchus (assembly GCA_026776725.1). Classification (NCBI taxonomy): domain Eukaryota; kingdom Metazoa; phylum Chordata; class Actinopteri; order Osteoglossiformes; family Mormyridae; genus Gnathonemus; species Gnathonemus echidnorhynchus. The sequence continues at coordinate 392,513 of JAODJU010000004.1, forward strand.
CAGGTTGCACATCTGCAAAAAAGCTCACCGCTTTAGCATAAACTGCTCCCTAGTGTTTCCTGACGCCCTAACGCTGTGGTCCCGGTGCCGGTTCAGAACAGAGGAGCGAAAAAAGTGGGGGAGATGAGAGGGACCCTCTCCTGGGGGCTGCCACTCACTCTGCCCGTTTTAATTCCCCAAGCAGTTAGACCTGAGCTCTATACAGACTTTCGCTGGTCAGTGTCTCTCAAACTGCCTGGCTTTACCTGTGATTATATGGTCGACCCTCCTGCATCGTGACTTTCCAAATCTCGGCTTCAGCCTGTCAGCATAAGTTATTAAATGGGATTTTTCTGGGGAGTCTTCCGGAAGCCACAGACGACATGTAAGGATGCGACAAAAAAAGTTCAGTGACTCAAATGCACAAAACATACGTACAGTACCGGTTCACAGGACAGCAAGCGTGTTTACGGCAGCCTCCCATGTGATATATCACAGTGATCTTTATCGGTCACATCTCTTGTAACTTTTCACTTCGCTTCAGTGCACTTGCCAAGGGGATTGAATATTTTACATGGTTTTTCCAGATCGCAGGAGCCCTGTGTTCATTTTCATTTAATTTCAGCTCATCTTATTCCTGTTGGGGTCATGCCCTTTGGCTAGGCCCCCCTAAGGTCCAGCAGCTCTCACCACTGTGCCTGATGGGAATTATAACAGACAGGGCCCACCTGGTTGCCATTTTGTTTTGGGGGAAGGTGACGTTAGTTACAGGGAAGAGAGCTTTAAGGCCAAGAACGCGAACGGGAGATCCGTCGTGTGTTCATACGCGGGACGGCATTCTGGTGAATTCCTCAGAAAGCGGACAGCGTGCGGAAGCGGCTCCTTTTAATCGTGCCGCGCCTGAGGAAACATCGCCGCTCTGAGAGAAAGATTAAAAGGAAGAAAGAAGCTTCAGATGTTTCCACCTTTAATGTGTTTTTCTTCAGCTTCAAAGATGTTTTTTGTGTCCTTGTTGCTCTTAAAGTGACAGCAGCATTTATTTTATTATTTATCAGTTACAAATCCAAGCTACAGCCATTACTGAACAACAGAGCTTACTAATCAGTCTTCTTGTTTCCTTTATGTGTGTTTTGTTAATTTGCTCTGTCAAACTTTTTGATTTGGCACATCATAAATGCCGGTTGGGGAGATGACTGGAGTTCTGTTAGCTTACAAAAACCCTGAAATGTGGCCACAAATAAAACACGTATGCCAGTATTAATGAGTCATGGCCTAGATTATTTTTGAACGCCGATAAGACGTGAGATGTTTGTGAGATGAGTGGAGTTTCAAGAGTAACAGTAATTCTCCAGAAATTTGTTGGTCCTTATCTGTCTAACCTTTTTGTAAATAAACATTTACATCCTCTGTCATACTATTGTGAAAAAGACCCAATTTAGGTTAAGTGTTGTGACTCTTCACTGTGTGAGGGGGCTGCAAGCTGAGCTTTGGTATTCTGCTATTGCCCCCCCCCCCCCCAGTTTAATCACTAGAGGTTTTATCTTCTTTTAAAAGGGACACTTGGTGCCTGCTGCATTAAGTCATTGTTCTGTAAGGTCGACTGTCTTCTGGGTAATCAGATGGCTGATTGAGTTTCCATGAAGGTAAAAACAAAAACAATCTCTGCGCACCATTGAGCTACACAGCCCTGTCGGGAGGCGAAGCATCAGATAAGGGACATTCCCCAAAACATCACTGTACATCTTCTCTCGCTGCCAGCCAAATTAAAACACAGGGGAGAGGAAGGGATCACGGCCCAGTCCGAGCGCAGGCTCTACAGCTGAGTCCAGACCCTTGATCCTGCTTATAGGATGGACGACAATGGCCACATTGGCAGTGCAGCAGTGATTTACATTTAAATTTATTAATGTAAAGTGAGATACAACTAAGAGAGCAGGATCAGCCAGTCCCTGGAGCAGTTGGAGTTAAGGGCCTTGCTCAATGACCCTGGGATTTGAACCAGCAACCTTCCAATCACAGACACAGCATCTTAACCCACTGGGCCACGCAGCGCCCCCTAGATGATATAGGCAAATGCAGCTGCGTCTCTCGCTGCTGAGGGCCGTGCTGTAAATCAGCACTTGGATTCCAATTCAGCCGCGTAGAGTGAGAAGTGGCATTTCTTTTAATCCTCCCCCAAGAAGGAGACGAGAGTTTTCTGAAGCGACTGCCGTGATTCGTCTCTCAGGCTTTCGTGCCCGCCTCCCCCTTCGGTCCTCACACCCAAAGCCTAACGCAGGGGTGTAAGTTCACCTCTCTGGCAGGCCAGATGTTTCCTCTCCTCCAGCTCCTGAAATGTTTGTCTTAAACGACCGGCGGAGCTTTCCAAGCCTTCATTTAGCTTTCAGGGAAAACCGTTCTGACATATGAACGCTCGCGTCTTTGTACGTCGTTCGCCAGCGTTTGATCTAAAAACGGGAAACCCGGAGCTAAAAACGGGGCCTCGGCCCCCGGCCCCCACCCAGGGAGCCCGTTTCTGCCTTTATCTCAGGAAACACCGCGGCGTTCTGACCTACGCGCCTCCCCAGGCATGACCTCCAGGCTGACCCAACCTTTGGGCCACACAGGCGTCAGTAACGACGCCCAAATGTGCGCTTCTCACGAGCAGCCAGACCGGCTGAGGCAAACAGCCGCACGAGCGTCTTTAAGTGGGTGGAGGGACCCACTGCCCCCTAACAGCCTCGTCTCTGTCCCCCAAACACAGAGCTGAGCACTTATTTTTGTCCAAACAAGGTGAAGTTTCCCGGCTGTGAAGGCCGCTGCCATTTCCTTCCTGTCCCCAGTAACAAACAGCCAGTGGCCCACCCTCAGCGGCGGGACCCGGGTCAGCCATCAGCATCCAGATGGGCAACCTTTTCAGCCGGTTCAACATCTCGCCACAAGACCGCGTGATTGTACCATAGAGTGCCGCAGAGAGTCTGTTTAAATGAACATATCAAATTAAGGGCCCCTGCAGTGATAACAGCTTTCTCAGGCCGGCAAAAGAATCGACTTCCTTTCATTACGTGACCCCCCCCAAAGATAAACAAAACAAATGGGGAAAAAAAAATGCTGGGGGGGTTGTTTCTGGGAAGCCATGTAGCCCCTTCACCGAGTTTTTATCTGGTAAAGAAAACAAAGCCTCCAAAAACAGTGAATTACATGCAGGCATAGGACTGGCTGACAAAGGGTCCTGACAACATTGACTGTGGCTGTAGCTATTTAAATTCAGCAGCTATCTAACGAGCACAGGACTGGAAACACAATCATCACACGAAAATACACATAACATTCCAGCAGGATACAAACCCGCTTCTTTTGGAAAATAATGGCACGTTCCATTATATCCTTTCCATGTGAAAACATATTATAAAAATATGTTTGGGAGGTGAGCCTAGGGGCTAGGCCCCGGGTCCTTATTGTACTTCAGCAGTGGCTCCATTCACACGCCAGTCTGTTTATGCCTTCAGCGGAAGATGTCTCAACTATAATGTGCAACAAATCTCAGGTTTCTTGCCACCGCTTGTACATGCACCGCCATATAAACCGCGAGACCATCACCGTCAATCCTGCGTAGCCTGCAGCTGGCGTGCCGGGGGTAAACACAAGTCCGCGGTAGCATTTACATCTTGCTGATCTGATACGGGCCGTAAATCATTTGGCCCTTGCAGGTTTCACCGCTGTGGATGAGACTCTTGAGCGTCCTGAGGGTGAACTGCATTGTGGGGGATAACCGGACAGGCCCAGCTGCGCAGGAAGCCAACCGCGATCAGCCAGTGTTGCCAACGGTAAACAATTATGCCGTAGCCAAGTTGGGTTCACCACACACAAGCAATATCTCCCTGCCACCGCCATGACTATTTCCACCGAGCTGTTCACTGATATGACAGGAAGTTCCTCCATCATTGTTTTTCTTGGCTTTGAAGAGACAACCTGGAAAGGTGACAGTGATACATCTAGCCAGGACACCACAGCTGGAAGCCTCATTGATCAAGGAGTTAGCAAACTGCTAATTACCTAACTAGTTAATTTGTCACCTTCCATTCGTCACAGATGTGGTTCCGTACTGAGTAAACACCAGGCGTACAGATTATCCCAGTGCTACAGATTTATTTAATGTATATTTAATGACTGTAATCGGAGTTTTTTTATGGTTAATTGATATTTAACAGCTTTAATTGGTTTAAAGGCTCATTCATACTGGAGAGTTGGATGGAGAGTATGGATCTTACCGTCTTGTTGGAGCTGCTGGAGATGCACAGCCGCTTCTTGCTCCTGCACCCCGTTGCTGCGGCTGCTCTCTCTGGGTCTGGGTCCCACGGCGCCGGCCGGTGTAAAGGAGGCGATCCTCTGAAGGATGGAGCCGACGGTCTCCCCGGCATCCTGCAGCACATCCGGACCAGGACCTGGAGTCGGAGCAGCAGGGCCAGGGAAGAGCTGGACCACTTGGGGCTGCGATACCAGCTTGAGCTGCGGGGTTTGGGCTGGGGAGAGGGGTACGGGGGACTCGCTGATGCTGGGGACGGGCAGGGACCCCGGAGGAGATGGGGGGACAGCATCCAGGGTGTGGGTGGGAATGATGGGTGTGTTTGAGGGGCTGATCAGATTCCCATTGTGCTTAGGGCCCAGTTTTGGTGCCGGGGTAGCCTCAAGGAGTGGAACCTGGGGTTTGGCCACCAAGCTATCAAGGTCCAGAGGGAACTTGCTGAGCCGGGCCGGTTCTTTGGGTTTGGGGGGCTGGTGGCTGGACGAAAATGACGGAACCCTTCCAAGAGGGTTGGAACCCCAAGTGGGAGCCGTGCCAGCGTACCTCACTCCCAGGGGGGCCGCATTTCTTCTCCCACTGCTCTCAGAGATCTGGAGGTCCAGGGAAGGCATAGAGCCATGGTTGACACCTACGGGTTCCGTGGCCTGGAGGGTGGGTGCTTCCACCTCAGAGTGGAAAACGTTGCCATGCGAGGAAAACTTCTTCAGTGCGGGGTTGGCCAGATGCTGGGGCTTATACTCGCTTACCCCTATGGGGCTCTGGGGAGGGCTGGCCAATGAGCTGACCTTGGAGGTGCCTTGGTAGTCCAGGCTAGAGGAGGAGCTGTGGAGGCTGTCATTGTCACTTCCTGGGCCGGAGGACAAAAAGCCATTTGGGTTGAACCTGCTCTGGAATGACGAGACACGGGTGATTCCAGAACCCATGTTGCCATTGGCCCTGACCACACCAATGGTCCCGCGATTAAACGACAGGCTGGTCACCATTTTGCTCTTCATGACTGGACTCTGGGCGGGGCTTGAACCGACGCTGATCCGTGATTGGTAGGAGGGCGGCCCATGATTAGCCGGTCCTCGGCCATCGTTGGCTTTGCTGAGGACCGGACTTGGACTGAAAGGTGAGCTGAGGTTCGAGGAAGGAGAGTAAGCAGGGATCTCGTCCACATCCTCAATGTCAAAGGATCTCTTCAGCGCTGTGAAGACAAAAGGAGGATTTCGTTAACAGTTCGTGCTCCTGTCTCCCCCAGCACCCTATGCCACCTGTACAAAACAAAACTACCCTAAGAAGAACTTTCACTAGCTACAAATCATCAAAGTATTAACCCAATTTAAGGAAATTATCCAGCCTCTGACGTGATTGCATTCCTGGGTTTAAATTTGATGCACTGTTGTTACCGTGTAATGATTAAATAATAAAAATGTGATGTCACTGTAGCGCTGCTCCTGGCTAAATGGATCAGAGTCACACTGCTCCACTGAACTTTTCACAGCAGCAGCTGTAACCAGAGGCGGACATTTCAGGTCCAGAAAGTAAAAATCCAAACCAGGATTTTGTTTCAACCAACCAGTTGAGTACTCTCTGACCGTGACTCTTTATACTCAACTGGTTGGTTGAAACAAAGTCCTGGTTTGGATTTTTACTTTCTGGACCTGAAATGTCTGCCTCTGGCTGTAACCAGTAACTCTGCCCCCCCCCTCCCTTGGTGGAGGCCGTTTGTTCTCTCTCACTGCATACACTGGCTCCATCGCCTCCAAACGGCTCTGACCGCACCTCCCAGTAGGAGCGGCAGTGGGGGATGAAGGAGTCACCTGTGAAGACCTTCCCCCGCCATCCGGCTCTGAGAAGCCCCTGGCTCTAAGTTTGGGGCCTATCGCCATGAAGATCTCCTGATGGTCCAGCATCATGACGGCCTTTCACATTATGTGCAATGGGAAAATCTCAGTTCATACTGCGCTAATTCCCAGTGCTACACTGAAGATATACAGAGCATCAGTACGATGCCAGATGTCAGATCCATAAATCTGCAGGGGAGGGATGTGTATGTCCCAGTGGTTGACCTTTGACCTTGTTGCCATTTTAACAAAATTGTCCCCCATTCTGTAGTGCAGTGTTTCCCATCCCTGTCCTCGGGGGCCCACAGACGGTCCACGTTTTTGCTCCCTCCCAGCTCCCAGTAATATGGACTGTCTAACAGGGACCAGGGAGGGAGCAAAAACGTGGAGCGTCTGTGGGCCCCCGAGGACCAGATCGGGAAACACCCTGTAGTGTAGTGGTTTACCGTACCTCTACTCAGACACGAGGGGAAAAAATAATATTTTGTTGTATTACAAACAGAAGAACCTTTCGGGAAAGCGAGAGAGCACAGTAACGACGGAGGTTAAACGGTAACTTATTTCCGAAAGCGCAAACTGGGTGTGGACAGAGAGCACTCAGATGCTTTGTGAAGTTTAAACAGTCGCTAGCATTCATTCGTCATTCCCCTGTAATGTGGGTTACATGAAAGCCGGCGTTTCCCAAAGAAAAGGCTGGTTCACCGCCCTCCAGAAGGCAGCCTGATTATGTCTTCAGTAGGCCTGAGATTTTCTGGCAGAGTCATTGTTCCGTTCAGTGCCGCAGCTGCTCTTATCTCCCTTTAACGACCCCGAACGCTTTCAGGGCCATGGAGTAGATATTACCTCGCTGCTTTATTAACTCACAGACCGTCAGGGTCTTTGCGGCGCGAGGAGTTTGCAAAATGGAAAATCAGCGATATGACTCAGAGATGAATAAAACATCAGCAGAATATGTTATTTTTTTAATGATTGAACTCGAAGGAAGTTGGGCAGATTCTAACTATTAGAATCATTACTTAAGCCATCTGAAGATGAAGCAGTTGAACATCTGAAGTCGTTCTGGGCTTCAGATGGACTCAGAGGGCATCCTAATTAAAGGCAGTGTTGGGATGTCGACGGCTCCCCAAGATGGGCGCTGGCAGAGTTGGGGGTGGGGGTGGGGGCCCGTGCCCTGAACATGGCAGACCTGCATTCCCCAGCCTGGGGGGGGGGGGGCAGCCAACAGCAAACACGGCCTTTCAGCCCTGCTCCATTGTCGGAAACGGCTGCTCTTCCTCCAGCACAAAGACCCGATTCAGCGCTGGGGTGTCCTGGGTCGACGGGTTGGATTACCGCAGCCTGCATGCCGACCCAAAATTCCAGCAGGGCAACAATGTGCCGCCCGGGACACACATGAAATTCTCAGCAGCCAGACAGAGCCTTTTGAAAGGAGGGGGATGTGGGGGGGGTGAGGGATTGGGAAACGTTGTTTGGCATTTGGGCGTGGCTGCTTAATGTGGTCCACTCACTCAAATGCACGTTTGTACAAAAGGCATGAATATCAAGCCTATCAGTGGTCACACAGTAAACAGGCCCCGTGAAGGTGTGGCGTCAACAGGCTGAGGATGTGTCCCCAATCCCATCATGCCTCTCTCAGGCTGCTCTCTTACTCCATCTGGGCACCCACACACTCCCCCCCCCCCACCCTGGCTGTGCTTCTTCTTGCACTCTTATGCAGTCAACCTTGTACTGCACCCACAATGTGTGGTCTGTGCAAATGCAACCTCTCTGCAGACTGGGACAGCTCTCTGAATTTAATGTATGATAAATGCTCATCTGCACTTCCTGTTCTCTGCCTGTGCACTTCCTGTTCTCTGCCTCTACCCATTTGTACTCTGCCTTTGCTCACTCTACTGTGCATCTTCATAATTTTTCTGAAACTAATGGACATCCTCCAGCTCACTGTTCACACCCAGGCAGCGCCCCGAATGCTCTCTCTGGACGATTAGACGGCAGACGGGCTTATGAAGAATGTACAGTTTCAGCTTCCTGCCCCAGCACGCGTCCATAGCGGGGCGCCCCGGTAACGGCTCCGTAGCGCGGCCATAAGCAAGCAAGAACTTGTTATCTCAAGTGACGCAAAAATGGAGGGAACCTGGTATCAGGTGATGGGCCACACCGGGGCGTAATTACCACCAAACACGCCGTTGTCCGCAGGTTCGGGCTGGCATGGCATCTCAGTTTACAAGTGGCACCTCGCTTTGTCTGTGGGGGAATCGTAGAAACCAAATGCACCGCGAGCTCCTCGACCATGCTGTGGTACGAAGCTGCATCTGCCCCCGGAGGTGTGGAGGGTGTGCTTCTGTCAAACAGATCTTCTCATTCAGAACGCTTTGAGAGCAGATACAGTACCCTAACCTCTCATCCCAGAAGGTCCGGCTCTCCCTCCCGCACCAGGCCAGCAGCCCCAGTCCTGTCCCAGCCTTGTACGGGGTCAGCTCTTGGAGACATGAGGCTGAAGGTCTCTAACTTCTAACGAAGAGACTGAGTGACTTTACCAGAACTTCCACCTTAACTGTTATCTGACACCACCACTACTTCCAGGCCATGGAAATCAGGAGTTTGTTGCCTGTGGTGAATGGGGGGGGGTTATTTCATACATTACAGCCAGCAGCCCCCCAGGCCAGTTAATGCGGGAGCCCTGGAGTGAGAGTGCTGCAACTCTAATGAGCTCCCTGCCTTGCTGAGCCTCTGGCTTGAGTAATGTATGTCCCCTGCTGATTTTTATTTTTTTTGGAGGGGGGGGGATCGGAGCTGCTTCCAGTTGGTGTGCAAGCCTCTGGACGGGCCGTGACTCGCCCCCCAGCCCAGGGCCCGCATTCCTCCCAGGTGTTTCAGTGACGACCCCGTCACCCGGCAGCAGGAATCGCGCACCTGCGGAGACGTGCGGCACATCTGGAACTGAACTTCTGAGCCAGCACTTCCACGACGTTGCCATGGAAATGGCAGCACCAACAGCCACCGACCCCCCCCCCCCCAGAAGCCCAGTCAGGCTTTTGCACTTGTCCGGGGCCTTTGTTGGTCACCCAACTGCAAAGAGCTCATATCAGTCTTCTTTTTGAAAAAGGGGGGGGGGTACACTCTTTCAAGCCCTCAGACAGCTGAAGTAGGGAAGGTAGCCCCCCCATCCACTAATGCAGTGAGATTTAGTTTTTTCCCTTTTTTGCTTTTAAGTCCCCCCCCCCCCGGTTTGTTGTCCCG